>OZ012735.1:708667363-709112363 GCA_963859935.3 Lathyrus sativus | reverse complement strand
GAATGTCAGGGAGCCAAATGACTTTAAACCACTCAATCTAAGGTGTGTGTGTGTGTGTGTGTGTGTGTGTGTGTGTGTGTGTGTGTGTGTAAATTTCAATAGATAAGCTTACTTGGAGATAAGAAGCCCTGAATCATAAGAAGACCAAATCACAAAATCCTTGTTGGACTGAGCATGGACTTTAGGTAGCTTCTACGATAAAGTTGGGAATAATTCATCCAAGTAACTAGGTAAAACCCACTGCCCTTCTTGTATAAAATCAGATACAATGGTGGAAACCTTGATGTCATGGGACCTAAAAAACTCTATGTTTGTATCTGCAATTAGTGGTTGGCCACACCAGATGTCCAACCAAAAATTAATAGAAGAATCAGTGCCAAGGGGCCTAGAAACTCGATTTTATAGCAGTAACAACTTAGACCTAAAGGTAATCAACAAAGTAGAATAAATGTGTTTTGGTGTAAGCCCTAGAGGCCATTACTTTTGGTACTTGTATCGAATTATTTATTAACAATAAAAGGCATTTCTTTATGATGTTTATTTTTCCAAGATAATAAAGTCCCTAGAATAGCTAGTCCGTTTAATAAAATATTAAGTGTGACTTAATCATGAAATCCCATTAAACATAAGGACATTATTCTTAAAGTATCCATAGTCTAGCTTTAGTGTGAAATGGGATAATCTTAAAACATTAAGACTACTATATAGATAGACTAATGATCACATCTTATGGATCATGGATAAGGAGTTATCAAGTCTTAACATAGGTATGAATATTTGGAGTAACATTTATACTGGATTGACCCTCTATGAGAGTACTACATAGAATGTTATACAAAGTGTCATAAGTTTCTCTCATGGTGATAGTGGTGTATACCACCCTTCGACCTGAAACCACTATGGATCCTAGATGTAGAGTCAAGTAATTTATTGCTAATCTAACGTTGTTTGTAACTGGATGACCATAAAGACAGTTGATGGGTACTTGTTCGAACTGCAGTAAAGCGGAAAGAAGCAAAAATTTAGTATTGGAAGGATTCCCTTTGGGATTTATATCGTCTCCACAGGGATCAGTGCGAAGGAAAGGATGTCGTTCAACAGTCTCTACATTTCTAAGCTTGTTGTGAAAATTTGTTTGAAAGATGAAAGATACAATAGATAAAAGCGAAAAATATAAAGAGGGAAAATATAAAGTAAAAACTTAAAACAAGAACCTGATCTGTTTTCAAGAATTAATCAAAACTGATCAAGAATCAATCAAATTAATCGTCAAGAAATTAATCAAAAAAACATCAATCAAACAGAAGTTGAGAAGAACAAGACCAGATATGGTTGTCAAAATCAAAGAAGAGGTTCAGAAACAGTTAGGCGTCGGATTTATTGCTGTGACAAATTATCCTCCGTGGGTTGCTAACATTGTGCATGTACCTAAGAAAGACGGAAAGGTTAGGATGTGTGTTGATTACAGGGATTTGAATAGAGCAAGCCCAAAAGACGATTTCCCACTCCCTCTCATTGACGCGTTAGTGGATAATACTGCTCAGTTTTCTATGTTTTCCTTAAAGGATTGCTTATCTGGGTAAAACCAAATCAAAATGGCCCCAGAATACATGGAAATAACAACGTTCATAACACCATGGGGGATGTTCTGTTATAAGGTGATGCCCTTTGGATTGAAGAATGTTGAGGCAACCTATCAGCGAGCAATGGTGACTCTCTTTCATGATATGACTCACAAAGAGATTGAGGTCTATGTTGATGACATAATCGCAAAGTCACAGAAAGAGGAAGAACATCTGGTTAATCCGTTGGATTTGTTTGAAAGGTTAAGAAAATTCAAATTGAGGTTGAATCCGAACAAGTGCACCTTCAAGGTGAGGTCAGGTAAACTGCTGGGTTTCATTGTAAGTGAAAGAGATATCGAGCTTGATCCTGCCAAGATAAGATCTATACAATAGATGCCTGAGCTGAAAACAGAAAAAGAGGTTTGTGGTTTTTTAGGGAGGCTAAACTACATTGCTAGGTTCATCTCTCATCTTACAGCCACGTGTGAACCAATATTCAAATTGTTAAGAAAAGATAAAGCGATCAGATGGGATGAAAATTGTCAAAAAAAAGTGTTTGAAAAGATAAAAGAATATTTGCAGAAGCCTCCGATCTTCATGCCTTTGGTAGCAAGAAGACCTTTGATTATGTATCTGACGTTTCTTGAGAATCTGATGGGGTGTGTGCTCGGTCAACAGGATGAGATAGGTAGAAATGAGCATGCCATCTACTATCTAAGTAAGAAATTTACTAATTGTGAGTTGAGGTACTCAATGTTGGAGAAAACATGTTGTGCACTCGCATGGGCAGCTAACCACTTGAGGCAATATATGTTAAATCACACAACCCTGTTGATATCAAAGATGGATCCAATTAAATATATGTTTGAGAAGCAAGAACTCACTGGAAGGATTTCCCGGTGGCACATGGTTTTGACAGAATACGATATTCAGTATGTTTCCCATAAAGCCATCAAGGGAAGTGTTCTGTCAAAATATCTTGCTCAACAACCTATTGAGGATTACCAGCCAATGAAGTTTGAATTTTCGAATGAAGATATCATGTTTCTGAAAACGAATGACTACGATGAGCCTTTGCTTGACAGGGGGTCTGAAATTGGATCTCAGTGGAGTTTGATTTTTATGGTGATGTCAACTCATATGGTAACGGAATCGGGGAAATCATTACCACTCCTCACGATTCTCACATACCGTTCACTGCCCGATTGACATTCACTTGCATCAATAATGAAGCAGAATATGAAGCGTGCATTATGGGTTTGGAAGAAGCCGTTGATTTGAGAATCAAGAATCTTGATGTATATGGTGATTCAGTGCTAGTGGTTAATCAGATCAAGGGCGAATCTGAGACTCGTCAGGAAAACTTGGTGCCTTATAAGAATTATGCCAGAAGGTTGTTACCTTTCTTTGATAGGGTGGAGTTTTATCATGTACCCTGGGCCGAGAATCAGATGTCAGATGCTTGGCTTCGTTAGCATTGATGTACAAGGTGAATTATTCTAATGAAGTTCTGGCAATCAGTATTATGCATCTTGATAGACCTGCTTTTGTATTTGCTACCGAAGATGTGTCAGATGGTAAACCTTAGTTTCATGATATCAAGTGCTTCCTTAAAAGTCAAGAATACCCGTCAGGGGCATCCAGAAAGATAAGAAGACTTTGAGGAGGCTAGCTGGTAATTTATATCTGAACAAGGACGATGTGTTGTATAAGAGGAATTTTGACATGGTCTTGCTCCGTTGTGTTGATGAACATGAGGCAGCTCTGTTGATGGAAGAAGTTCATGAGGGTTCTTTCAATACTCACGCCGATGAGCATGCTATGGCGAGAAAGTTGTTGAGAGCATGGTATTATTGGATGACTATGGAGTCTGGTAGTTATAAGTATGCTAGAAAGTGTCATAAATGTCTGATTTATGCTGATAAGGTACACGTGCCACCAACCCCTCTGAATATGTTGACATCTCCTTGGCCTTTTGCTATATGGGGCATTGATATGATTGGGAAGATTGAGCCTACTGCTTCCAATGGACATCGTTTCATTCTGGTTTCCATTGATTACTTCACCAAGTGGGTGGAAGCGGCCTCGTTTGCCAACATAACAAAGCAGGTAATCATCCGGTTTATAAAGAAGGACATCATATGTCGCTACAGTATCCCTAAGAGAATCATTACTGACAATGGTTCAAATTTGAACAACAAGATGATGAAGGAGCTATGTCAGAGTTTCAAAATTGAACATCATAATTCTTCTCCATATCGTTCGGAGATGAATGGTGTTGTTGAGACAACAAATAAGAATATCAAGAAAATTGTGCAGAAGATGGTTGTAACATATAAAGATTAGCATGAGATGTTGCCCTTCGCTTTACACGGTTATTATACTTCGGTGCGTACATCGATAGGAGCAACTCTTTTCTCACTAGTGTATGGTATGGAAGTTGTCCTACCATTAGAAGTTGAAATGACTTCTTTAAGGATTTTGGCGGATGTGAAGCTTGATGAAGCCAAATGGATACGAGCCAGGTTAGACCAACTGAATCTCATCGAAGAGAAAAGATTGGCAGCCATTGCACACGGCCGTTTATACCAGAGCAGGATGAAGAAGACCTTTGATCAGAAAGTGCATCCTCGGTGTTTCCAGACAGGTGAATTGGTTTTGAAAATGATCCTCCCTCCTCAGGAAGATCACAGGGGCAAATGGACTCCAAATTACGAAGGACCATATGTTGTAAGAAAAGTTTTCTCTGATGGAGCCTTGCTGCTTTCAACTATGGATGGTGAATTTTTTTACCTTTTATGTGAATGTAGACATAGTCAAAAAATACTTCGTATAAAATAGGCACGTTGGACCATAAAAAAGAAAAGTCCAGGCAAAAAATGGCATCCCGGCGAATCATTAAAAAAAAAGATTCGGACAAAAATTAGGGATAAAAGAAAAGAAAAAAGTGAATAACCCGCAAAGTTGAAAAGATGCAAAGATAATTTTGGCAAAAATGGGTATCCTGGTAGATTGAAAACCCGAAAGGGCGATCCACGAAAAAGTTAAGGATTTGAAAGCGAGAGGCTGCGATCTGCGTTCGATATGTAAGCTCGTCTTGATACATGGGAATCTCGAAGAATAGGAATCAGACCAATCAGTCTTTTTTGAAGGTAGAAGTATTTGAGAGCGTCAAAGATATACGGGTCATAGTTGAATTAGAACTTGGTGGAAATCTGTTTCCATATTTCCAGCTTGTGTATTTTCTTTTGTTTTTACGCAACTACCTCTTTTTAGGAATTGCCTCCTAATGTAATCGCATATTTATAGACCCATTCAATCAATAAAATTCCATGTTATTCAGTTATCCATCTTTGTTTTTACTTTTACTGTTTTGTTTGCAAAACGTCTGATATTTTGGTAAACATTGCATGTGAAAACATTGAAATTTTGCGAAGCAGGTTAAAAACAATGGAAAATGCTTAAATCCCGGGTGTCTTAGGTGGTAACCGAAATCGCCATACCGCATGTGGACTTCTTTTTCTTGTTTGGTTTGTGTTTGCAGGATGGCGTGATTGCTTTTCCCCAATAGAGTCGCTCTCCTCGATGGAGACTACTGAAGCATTATCATCCTCAGTTGGGATTATAATTAATCTTTCCAGTAAGAGTTTAAGAGTTGCTCTCTCCGACAGATGTCATGGAAGTGTTCCCTACCTTAGTAGAGCATTGTGAATTTGTATGTTGTCTTCCCCAGTGAAGTCCTCAGCAAGAGTTCAGGAGCCTTATTCTTCTCCAGCTAGAGTCAGGGGTTTATTTCTCCCCAGCAAATGTCAGAAGTTTGCTCCCCAGATAGGATAATAGTGTTTTACTTGTGCTTCTCGAGCATGTTCTCATCTCCAGATGTTGTTCCCTCGTCCCCGACAAAGTAAGGATAGAGGGTGACCCCCAACCTTACTCTGCAAAAATAGTGTTATACCTCAAGTGAAATTTGCAAAAATGCTTCAAATTTCAGCATTGCAGAATTTCCAATCATTCTCACCCCTTGATGTCACATGTGCATCATTGGAAGGATCTATAATTAATTCATTTTCACCAATTCCCTTCAAAAATTCAAACATTCCATTCCTAATTTCACTCCTAATTTCCATTCCTCACACTAACCCACATTCTAAACCATATTTTAATTCCTAACCCAGGGGTTATTTAACCAAATTCACTCCAAACCTCACTCATTCACTTTCATTTTTTCACCTCATTTTTAGAAATTGCTCTCAATTCTCTCTCACTTTTTTTTATTCTCCATCTTCATCTTCAACCTTTTACCAAAGCTTCATAATCATAGATTCACAAAATGTGCATTATAATTTGTGAATTCTTGAGCTAGACCTCCATCACATCACCATTCTTGATTTAATTCTGTATTTGAAGCTTCTTTGGATCTAGATTCAAATTTTGGAAGCCATTCTTGAAGGATCTTTGAAGCAAGTTCATCACATTGCTTGAATCTTGGAGTTTCTTGCTAGGATCTTGGATTTCTTGTGTTAGATATATCCATTTTTGTTTGCAACACTCACTAAATCAAATCTCAGCTTTGTAGGTTGGTAAATTTCATATCCATACTTGATCTAGCTTAATTTCAGCTTATGCAATGTAGATTCTTGGCTTTTGTTACGATTTTATCCATTTGCTTATTTTGATTTGTGATCCTGTTGTTTGATTGATGCAATTGGTGTTTGGTTGTTGTAATATGATGTAATTTTCGTGCATAATTGATTGGTTGATCATTTGGACGTTTGAATAAGTCATTTGCTGCTAAAAGTGCTTTTTGGAAGTTGATTTTCTACCACTGTCTCAGTGATAGTCGATTATTGTAACACCCCACTTGAATTATTTAGTCTTTTTATATTTTATGGTGTGCATATTGGTTGTGATGTCCTTAATTAAGGGTATGAGGTTAAGAGCGAGCGTGAGAGCTGACCTTAGTTGGGGTGAGGTGGACCTATAATAATGATAGTGCTAACCATTTAATAACAATAATAAGAATACTATGGTTATTGTTATTATTATTTAATTATTATTGATAATAATATTAATAGGATGGTAGTTATGATTATTCTTATTACTATTATTATTATTATTATTATTATTTGGATTAAATGAATTAAAAACTTGATTAAGGGGTTAAGAGAGAGTTAGTGGAGGAATTAGTCAGTTAACACGTAAAAGAGGAAAAAGGCAGAGAAAGGAGAGTTAGGGCAAAAAGAACCAATTCTCCATTGTTGTCAAAGAAAAAGCTTTAATCCAAGGTAATGGGGGAGAATGGATTTCAATATGATTGATTTAACATGAGAGGGTAGTGGAAGGTCATTTCTCTCGTAGGAATTTTGTATGTTCTTGTTTGTTATGTGATTGTCGTGATATTACGATTTCCCTGTGATTGCCGTTATTGTTGAATGATCATTGTATGATGTTGTATGTATGATTCTGGTACAAATATGAAAATTCGTGTGGAAATTCCCTGAAGCTGTGATAGAATATTGTGGTTTAACAGATCTGAAAACTAATGGGTTTACCGTAATCGAAACTAGATCTAATAAATAGAATCTTGACAGAATATATGATAAGCAGAATGAAATCGATAGAAAACTGAGATTATGGATGTATGAGGAGATAGATTGATGAATCTTGGGTAGAAACTCGTGGAGATGTTGAGATCTGAGATTTTTGACAGATCTGCTGGTCATACCCGTATGGGCTTGGGCAATACGCGTAAGTGGGACTTCCCAAGGGGATGCACGCGTAGCAGATGTGCTCTGTCCCCAGTGCCAGCACAACCATCTAGTGATACGCGTATGGGCCTGGGTAATACGCGTATGGGGGTAGTCATACGCGTAAGGGGTGACTCTGATGGGGTTTTGGGATGTAGAAGCATATGGTCGTACGCGTAAGGTACGACTGATACGCGTATGACAACAGGCTCTACGCGTATGGTACGCATATGGACAGTCTGGGATGACTTTTCCCAGTTTTTGTGATTTCTGTCCAGATTTCGCTTGGAACGCAACTTCGTTCAATCGGTAGGATTAATAGCACTAAAATGAACTTAAGAAATATTAGTAATGAATTAAACCGAGAGAATATGGAATTATCTGGGTGTGCCCTTATGGGTGTGTTTTGATGAGTATGAGCCGTGATTGTCGAAATTGGATAATCTTGTACGATTGTGGTAATTCTTGAGAGGATTACGGTGAGCAGATGGCTCGTGTGGATCTTTGATGATCGTGAATTATGCTTGAATTATTATATGCATAATTGTGTTGCCATGCATTTCATGTCATGTGTCTTATGGAGATGGCTAGGTGAGAATCCATGATGGGTGCCTAGCTTCATCTGGACTTCATATGGAAGTCGTTGTGGAGATAAGTTGTAGTTCTGAGGAACGCATACGACTTATCTGGATTCCGACGGGAATCGGGTTCTAGGGTGAACTGTATGTATTTGTGTTGGTACCACATGCATTGTGTCGAGTCAGTGAGTCACATTGCATATTTGTATTTGAATATGGGTTGTTGATGCCGAGTGGTCGAGGTGGCACATGTATGTGCGTTGTATGTGTATGATTGTATGTATGGTGTGTAACTACTCCTTAGCATGTGTATTTCACCACTTATTTATTGAATGTAGTTCTCACCCCTTTTCTGTTTGTTATGTCTGTGCTCCCTGGGGAGTGTAGATGACCAAGTACATGAGTAGTGCTTGGAGTGTGTTGCTATTTGATCGAGTCCTAGGAGTCGCTCTAATACGTAACATGGGATGACGGGATTACGTTATATTTTGATTATTTTCTTGATTAATTGTTACGTATCTTTTATTTGTTGGATTAAGGATGTATGATTTGACTTTATTCCGCTGTTTAATTGAAAGCTAGATAACATTGGTTTACTTATGAAGAATGAAATGACTTAGTGTGACATCCTACTTGTTTTGAGAACTCTATTGTACTTTTTTGTAATATTTCTGTATATGTTTTATAATACGCGTACGGGGTAGAGTGGGGTGTTACAATTGGTATTAGAGCAGGTCGGTACGTCCGGCCAGTGTTGTAGTAGAATCTGACTATAGGATGTCTATAGTCGTTTGTTTCTTCTAACCTGTGTTTTCATGGATATGGAACAGTATGGTTGGTAGAAATGATGTTGCGATGGCTGCTGCATTACAAGTTGTTGCGCAGGCAGTGGAGAGCATTGGTCAGAATATCAATCGGAGTGCTGGAAACGAAGAGTTCTGTAATTTGGAGAAGTTCCAGAATAACAAGCCACCTAAGTTCGAAGGTAGACATGATCCAGATGTAGCACAGAAATGACTGAAGGATATTGAGAAGATCGTCAGAGTCATGGGATACTCAGAGGATCAGAAGGTCAGTTCGGTACCCATATGCTGGAAATTGAGATTGAGGACTGGTGGGACAACACCCGCCAGAGATTGGAAGCTGGTGAGGGTCCCATTAATTGAACAGTGTTCAGGGCAGAGTTTCTGGAACGGTATTTTCCGGAATATGTTCGCGAAAAGAAAGAGATTGAATTTATTGAGTTGAAACAGGGGAACATGACTGTGGTAGAGTATGCGGTTAAGTTCGACGAACTGGTAAAGTATTGTCCTCATTACAATACTAATGCAGCTATGAGTTCGAAGTGCATCAAGTTTGAGAACAAATTACGGCCCGAGATCAAACTGGGTGTCAGTTTTCAGAAGATCAGGTACTTTCCTGAGCTAATGAGCTGGTGTAGAATCTATGATGAAGACAATAGAGCTAGAATCGCTCACTATAAGAATCTAAGTGACAAAAGAAGCAAACCGCAACATGGAAATACACCTTACCGTGCTCCGGCTGATAAAGGAAAGCAGAAAGATGTTGCTAGGAAGAAACTAAGTGGGGGAGGAAATCCTTCTAATCCTCTCAAGTGTTTCAGATGTGGTGGCGCGGGTCACCGTGCAAATGAATGTCAGAATGAGGTGAAGAAGTGTTTTAAGTGTGGAAAGCCAGGTCATGTGGTCGCGGATTGTAGAACCAGCATACCAACCTGTTACAACTGTGGTGAGCAGGATCATATCAGCACCCACTTTCAGAAACCGAAGAAGTCTCAAACAAGTGGGAAGGTGTTTGCATTGGTGGGAGCACAGCCTACCAGTGAGGATCGATTGGTCAGAGGTACGTGTTACATTTATAACACTCCCTTGATTGCTATTATTGATACGGGTGCAACTCACTCATTTATTTCTGTGGATTGTGTGAAGAGACTACGACTTGTGCTATCTACTTTGAGTAGAGGAATGGTGATTGATACTCCATCTATTGGATCAATCGCTACAACTTTAGTGTGTTTGAATTTCCCTGTGTCGATCTTGGGTAAATATTTTGGAGTGGAATTGATTTGTCTACCACTCAGCGAGCTGGATGGTGTTTTAGGGATGAATTGGCTCAAGAGCAATTATGTGTATATTGATTGTTATAGGAAGAGGTTGTTATTCCTGACTCCTGAAGAAGAAGAAATGGCTAGTCTTATATCTACTAAGGAGTTGAGAATCTTGGTAGAAGACGAAGCTAAAGTATTTGCAGTGTTCGCTTCATTATCTATGGAGGGTAAGTCGTCGATTGAGGAATTACCTGTTGTAAGAGAATTTCCTGAAGTGTTCCCAAAGGATGTTGCAGAGTTACCTCCAGAGAGGGAAGTAGAGTTTACGATTAATCTTGTCCCTGGTACCAGACCTATATTTATGGCACCATACAGAATGTCAACGTCAGAATTGGCAGATTTGAAATCTCAGTTGGGAGAATTATTGGACAAAAAATTTATAAGACCCAGTGTGTCGCCATGGGGAGCGCCAGTGTTGTTAGTAAAGAAGAAAGATGGCAGTATGCGATTGTGCATCGATTATCGCCAGTTGAATAAAGTAACCATCAAGAACAAGTATCCACTTCCAAGAATCGAAGATCTGATGGATCAACTCGTGGGAGCTCGTGTGTTTAGTAAAATTGATTTGAGGTTAGACTATCAACAAATCCACGTGAAAGAAGATGATATCCAGAAAACAGCTTTCAGAACTCGGTATGGGCATTATGAATATGCAGTGGTGCCGTTTGGTGTGTCCAATGCACCGAGTGTGTTCATGGAGTACATGAATCGTATCTTCCATGCTTATTTGGACCAGTTTGTAGTAGTTTTCATTGATGACATTTTAATTTACTCCAAGTAAGAAGTAAATCATGTAGAGCATTTGAGGGTTGCGTTGCAAGTGTTGAAAGATAATAAATTATTTGCAAAACTTTCGAAGTGTGAGTTTTGGTTGAGCGAAGTGAGTTTTCTTGGACATGTTATTTTTGGAAGAGGCATAGCAGTGGATCCATCGAAAGTGAGAGTTGTGCTTCAGTGGGAGGCTCTAAAGTCATTGACAGAGATTAGAAGTTTCTTAGGCTTGGAAGGCTATTACCGTAAGTTCATCGAAGGGTTTTCTAATCTGGCTCTTCCGTTGACCCAGTTGACTAGAAAAGGTCAGGCATTTGTATGGGATATTTTTTGTGAAGAAAGTTTATGAGAATTGAAGAAAAGGTTGACTACCGCACCCGTGTTAACCTTACCAAATCTGAATGATCCTTCTGTGGTGTATTGCGATGCGTCTAAAATGGGATTATGCAGTGTTTTGATGCAAGATGGAAAAGTCGTGGCTTATGCTTCACGACAATTGAGGATTCATGAAAGGAATTATCCTACTCATGATCTAGAGTTAGCTGCAGTGGTTTTCATACTAAAGGTTCGGAGGCATTATTTGTACGGGTCGAGATTCGAAGTGTTCAGTGACCATAAGAGCTTGAAATATCTGTTTGACAAAAAGAAATTAAATATGAGGCAGCGAAGATGGCTGGAATTTCTGAAAGACTATGACTTTAGCTTGAGTTACCATCCCAGTAAAGCAAACGTCGTGGCAGACATAAGTCAGAAGACGATTCATATGTCGACATTAATGATTAGAGAATTGGATTTGATTGAGCAGTTTAGAGACTTGAGTATGGTTTGTGAGTTAACTTCGGAAAGTGTAATGTTGGGGATGCTGAAAGTGAATAATGAGTTCCTTCGTGAAATAAGAGAAGGTCAGAAACTGTATTTGAAATTGGTAGACTTGATGACCGTAGGCGGAATGGATAAGGAAGAAGACTTTAAAGTAGATGATTCTGGTGTGTTGAAGTTCAAAGACAGAATTTGTGTGCCAGATAATCCCGATTTGAAAAAGGTAATTTTGCAAGAAAGCCACAGGAGTAGCTTGAGTATTCATCCAGGAGCTAGGAAAATGTATCAAGACCTGAAGAAATTATTTTGGTGGTCGGGTATGAAGAAAGACATAGCTCGGTTTGTGTATGCTTGTTTGACTTATCAGAAGTCAAAGATGGAACACCATAAACCATCCGGTTTGATGCAACTGATGGGAATACCGGAGTGGAAATAAGATAGTATCGCAATGGATTTTGTAACTGGATTGCCGAATACGGCGAGAGGTTTCGACATAATTTGGGTAATTGTGGATAGATTGACGAAGTCCGCGCATTTTATACCGATTAACATCAGTTTCCTTTGACGAATTAGCATAAATTTATATCAGAGTGATAGTGAAGTTACACGGAGTTCCGTCGAGCATTATATCTGATAGAGGCTCGAGGTTTACTTCTGTATTTTGGAAAAGCTTACAAGAAGCTTTGGGTTCCAGTTTGAAATTGATTTCTGCTTATCACCCACAGACAGATGGACAATCTGAGAGGACTATTCAGTCATTGGAAGATTTGTTGAGAGCTTGTATACTCGAGCGAGGAGGCGCTTAGGATACTCATTTACCGCTGATTGAATTTACTTACAACAACAGTTATCATTCTAGTATTGGAATGACACCTTTTGAAGCATTGTATAGTAGAAGGTGTAGGACACCTCTATGTTGATATGAGTCGGGAGAGAGTACGATACTCGGACCCGAGATTGTGCAACAGACCACGGAGATAATCCAGATGATTAGGGAGAAAATGAAGACGGCCCAGAGTAAGCAGAAAAGCTACCATGATAATAGGAGAAAAGACTTGGAATTCAGCGAGGGTGACCATGTATTTGTTAGAGTCAATTCGGTGACCGGTGTTGGTCGTGCGCTGAAATCAAAGAAATTAGATCCTAAGTTTATTGGACCGTATCAGATTCTACAGAGGGTTGGGGTTGTTGCCTATAGAGTGGCGTTGCCACCCGAACTTTCGAATTTACATGACGTATTTCTTGTATCGCAACTTCGGAAGTATGTTGTTGATCTATCTCATGTGCTTCAGAGAGATGAAGTGCAAGTTCGAGATAACCTTACGGTGGAGGCGATGCCATTGAGGATCGAAGACCGCAAGGTGAAACAACTAAGAGGGAAGGATATCCCGTTGGTGAGAGTAGCTTAGGGAGGAGCTGCTGGAGGAAGTGTGACCTGGGAATTGGAGGGCAAGATGCGAGAGTTGTATCCGAATTGTTCTCAGTAGGTACATTTTCGAGGACGAAAATATTTTAAGTGGGGGAGAGTTTTAACACCCCATTTGAATTATTTAGTCTTTTTATACTTTATGGTGTGCATATTGGTTGTGATGTCCTTAATTAAGGGTATGAGGTTAAGAGCGAGCGTGAGAGCTTACCTTAGTTGGGGAGAGGTAGACCTATAATAATGATAGTGCTAACCATTTAATAACAATAATAAGAATATTATGGTTATTGGTGTTATTATTTAATTATCATTAATAATGTTCTGGCCTGGGCCCCGGCTTGACCGGGTAGTCCCAGCCCAATAATATTCTGCCAAGCCCAATCCAGCTTGGGCCGCAGCCGTCGAGCACAAGGTCCCCAACAGGCAGCTAATGTCCCTCCGCGGGCAGAACCCGCCTCATCTGTATCAAACGCAGGACTCCCCGTCGGGCAAAACCTGCCCCCTCCGCGGGGACACGTCACAAACCAACTGCCCACCTCCGAAAGAGCGGGTCAAACTCACTTTCCGGAGACCGCATGACAGTTGAACTAGGGCGAAGACCATGTTCTGGTCTTCACTACGCCATGTAAGCCCTAGCAGTCACTTGGGTTGGGCCTGGCCATCCAGCCCAACTCAAATGACCGTTGGCCCTGCGCTGGAGTCTCTCTATATATACCCTCTTTCACAAGAGAGTCAGGTAATCTCTTATTACCCCTTTTTCTGTACTTGTGATCACTCTGCCCAATTCCTTACTTTGACATCGGAGTGTCTTGCAGGTACACCCCCCTCCTCCTCTTCAACATCGGTGAACATGCAACCAGTCGACGACGCGTGGCAGCCAGTGATCCCCTTCTGATCAGGTCAGATCAGATAATAATATTAATAGGATAGTAGTTGTTATTATTATTATTATTATTATTATTATTATTATTATTATTATTATTATTTGGATTAAATGAATTAAAACCCTGATTAAGGGGTTAAGAGAGGGTTAGTGGAAGAATTAGTCAGTTAACACGTAAAAGAGGAAAAAGACAGAGAAAGGAGAGTTGGGGCAAAAAGAACAAATTCTCCATTGTTGTCAAAGAAAAAGACTCAATCCAAGGTAATGGGGGAGAATGCATTTCAATATGGGTGATTTAACATGAGAGGGTAGTGGAAAGTCCTTTCTCTCGTAGGAATTTTGTATGTTCTTGTCTGTTATGTGATTGTCGTGATATTACGATTTCCCTGTGATTGTCGTTATTGTTGAATGATCGTTGTATGATGTTGTATGTATGATTCTGGTACGAATATGAAAATTCGTGTGGAAATTCCCTGAAGTTGTGATAGAATACTGTGGGTTAACAGATCTAAAAACTAATGGGTTAACCGTAATTGGAACTAGATCTAATAAATAGAATCTTGACAGAATAGATGATAAGAAGAATGAAATCGATAGAAAACTGAGTTTTTGGATGAATGAGGAGATATATTGATGAATCTTGGGTAGAAACTCGTGGAGATGTTGAGATATGAGTTTTTTGACAGATCTGCTGGTCATACACATATGGGGGACTTCCCAAGGGGTTGTACACGTAGCAGACGTGCCCTGTCCCCAGTGCCAACACGGCCATCTGGTGATACACGTATGGGCCTGGGAAATATGCATATGGGGGTAGTCATACGCGTAAGGGGTGACTCTGATGAGGTTTTGGAAGGTAGAAGCCTCTGGTCATACGCGTAAGGTAGGGCTGGTACGCGTATGACAGCAGGCTCTACGCGTATGGACAGTCTAGGATGACTTTTCCCCAGTTTTTGTGATTTCTGTCTAGATTTCGCTTGGAATGCAATTTTGTTCAATCGGTAGGATTAATAGAACTAAAATGAACTTAAGAAATATTAGTAATGAATTAAATCGAGAGAATGTGGAATTATCTGGGTGTGCCCTTATGGGTGTGTTTTGATGAGTATGAGCCATGGTTATCGAAATTGGACAATCTTGTGCAATTGGGGTAATTCCCGAGAGGATTACGGTGAGCGAGTGGCTCGTGTGGATCTTCGATGATCGTGAATTAGGCTTGAATTATTATATGCATAATTGTGTTGTCATGCATTTCATGTCATGTGTCTTGTGGAGATGGCTAGGTGAGAATCCATGACGGGTGTCTAGCTTCATCCGGACTTCATGTGAAAGTCGTTATGGAGATAAGTTGTAGTTCAGAGGAACGTATACGACTTATCTGGATTCCGACGGGAATCGGGTTCTATGGTGAACCGTATGTATTTGTGTTGGTACCACATGCATTGTGTCGAGTTAGTGAGTCACATTGCATATTTCTATTTGAATATGGACTATTGATGCCGAGTTATTGAGGTGACACGTGTATGTGCGTTGTATGTGTATGATTGTATGTGTGGTGTGTAACTACTCCTTAGCATATGTATTTCACCGTTTATTTATTGAATGTAGTTCTCACCCCTTTTTTGTTTGTTGTGTCTGTGCTCCCTGGGGAGTGCAGATGACCAGGTACCTGAGTAGTGCTTGGAGTGTGTTGCTATTTGATCGAGTCCTAGGAGTCGCTCTAATACGTAACATGGGATGACGGGATTACGTTATATTTTGCTTATTTTCTTGATTAATTGTTACGTATCTTTTATTTGTTGGATTAAGGATATATGATCACCTTGTGGTGGAGATTATGTTTAAATAATTGACTTTATTCCGTTGTTTAATTGAAAGTTAGATAGCATTGGTTTATTTATAAAGAATGAAGTGACTTAGTGTGACATCCTACTTGTTTTGAGAACTCTGATGTACTTTTATGTCATATTTCCGTATATGTTTTATAATACGCGTACGGGGTAGAGTTAGGTGTTATAATTACCACTATCAGGGTAACGATTACCCTGTTCATTTTGCACGTATTTTTCAACTTTTCAAAAGGGGTAATCGGTTACCCACATACTGGTATCTGATTACCACTAGGACAGTATGTGATTTTCTTGCTTTTTCTTGCTTGTTTGGGTTCTTTTTCACCTTTAAACTTCATGGATTGATATTATGCATATTTGTGAATTATTTTGGAGTTGTTTCATCTCACATGACAGTATGTTTGAGTTTCTTCGCCGCGCGACTTTTGGTTTCTGCAACACATGTTCACGTTTCGTTCGTTTTGCATTCTCGGTGTGATAATCATGTTGCACAATCCCTTTGTGTCACTATGATTGCTTATTCTTGATGTTTACATTGCTGGAAGTATGATTCATATTCATGTTTGTTTTCGACTCCATGATTGCGTATCCGTTTCAAGTGATTAATTGTTGATAATTCATGATACTTTTGATGAATGTTTAACTATGTGATGCCGTTAAAACTTATCCATGCCTAGTTGCTCGGTGCTTAATTATTTATGCATGTGAATCAATTGTTCTTGCTTGATGCTTGTTTATGTTTGCAATTCATATGTGTTTGCTTAAATGTGAAGGCATGCTCTTGATCTTTTCTTTTGATGCATGATTATGCTTGGTATGGAACATGTTCATTATTGATTGATCAATCTTAGATGCATACTTGTTATTGTGTTGTTACATGATTTTACATGATTGATATCCATATGCATTTGTCTTGATGCATTGTTGCTGTCTTTTACACCTGTTGTTTTGGAGTTTCACATGATGTTAAAATTTGTACATGTTCTACCTTGTTGCCTTTTACACCTTAATCACTCTTCTATATATAGAGATTTAATAATAATAGTATTTTTATTCCTATTGATGTGATTCTTCCACTATTCCTTAGTGATGAGCAGTGAGAGTTACTTGGAATAACTTAATTATTTTTGTATTATATAAATATTTGAAATATTATATAAAATTACTCTTTTAATTTATAAAAATTAAAATTAAAACAACTTCTATTATTTTTAAAATAATTAAAAAAAAACATTTTAAAAACCTTTTATAAAATTACTATCATTTTTTAATGTATAGTTATCACCACTATATTTGATAAGGTTACACGCATGTCCACGTATGGGTGCCATAATTATAATCCAAATCCAAAACGACATATTTAATTTATTTCCAAATTTAGTATTTTGACAAAATTGGAATTGACCACAAACATGTGCTATAAAACCAACCTCACTCAATGTTTCACTTCACCAGTGTTGCTGTTGCTTAAAGATGGTGGTAATGTTGGATTCAAAACATCATGAGTGGTTCTGTTTCGTGTTTTTCTTGTCTTTTTTGGTTGTTGGTAGCTCAGTTAATGCAGTGCCAGTGCCTGAAACGTTGCATTTTGATCTTGGAGGATTGAGACAAGGGTTTCCTAAAGGGTTTGTGTTTGGTGTTGCAACTTCAGCTTATCAAGTTGAGGGTATGGCCAACAAAGATGGTCGTGGCCCTAGTATTTGGGACGAGTTCATCAAGAAACCAGGTTTGTGTTTCTTATCTAATCTTTTATTAATTTTAATGTATTGAATGTGGAAATATAAATCTTAATGGATAAGAGTTTGTTGAAAGAATTCCATAATTTAAATATATTTAAACAAATTAATAGTTTTGATATTTATCCCTTTTTGTTCCCTTCCTAAAAGGAAAAAAAGATTAATGTTATAATTGTTGCCTCTTAAATTAAAATAATTATAAATTAATTCCAAATAAAAATGTATTATTAAAGTTACTTAATTTCCTAAGATATATAAAGGACAGAAAAAATTAAAATTAAAATTTCATTAAAATAATTTAATTTTTTGTGAGTTAAAAAATTATTAAATACATTTAGACTATTTTCTTGAATTTTATATAGGCTCAATTATTAATTTTGACATCGAATTATTCATAATTTTCTTTTCACAACAAATATTACTTTTTTCAATCCATTTCAGGAATTGTGGCAAATAATGGCACGGGAGAAGTTTCTGTTGATCAGTATCATCGCTACAAAGTAAGTAAAATTATGTGAAATGTTTCTTTACATATTTATAAGAATAATATTTTACCTATTATATGAGCTTAAGTATTTTCAAATTCACAGGAAGATGTAGATCTTATGGCAAAGCTAAATTTTGATGCATATCGGTTCTCAATTTCTTGGTCCAGAATTTTTCCAAGTAATTCAAATCTTTCTATTGCACATATTTCATAAAAACAAGATGATCAAATTTTTTTAACTTAATTAATAATCGATTAAATTTGTGATGCAGATGGAACTGGTAAAGTAAATTGGAAAGGTGTAGCATATTACAACAGATTAATTGATTACTTGCTAGAAAAAGGTAATTTTTGATGTAACATATATATTTATTTTTAAAAAATAATACATACCTATATAGTTTTAGAAATTTAATGTTAAAGTTAATTGATTTTTTTTTTCTTTCTAAAACAATGTTGCAGGCATTACTCCATATGCAAATCTGTACCATTATGATCTTCCTTTAGCTCTTGAGTTGAAATACAATGGCTTATTGAGCCCTAATGTTGTGTAAGTTCTAAAATACCCTTATGACTATAAATAAACTTTATAAACTCTAATTGAGCCATATTGTTTCAAAATTATGCAGGAAAGATTTTGCAGATTATGCAGATTTTTGTTTCAAGACATTTGGAGATAGAGTTAAGAACTGGATGACTTTTAATGAACCGAGAGTCATTGCGGCTCTTGGTTATGACAATGGCCTTTTTGCCCCTGGAAGGTGTTCTAAAGAATATGGAAATTGTACTGTTGGAAATTCAGGAACTGAGCCTTATATTGCAGCTCATAATTTGATTTTGTCACATGCTACTGCTGTTCAAAGATATAGAGAAAAATACCAAGTAATATTAGTATTTTTTTAAATTTGAGTAACTCCATATTCGTTTCACAGCGAGTTTGGCAGAATCACATGTGCTGATTTTTGGTATAAAAAATATACTTTGAAACTTTAAGAAAGTTACGTAGTGCTAGTGTGATTTTGTCAAACTCGCTATATAATTCCCAACATGCACTAACTTTGTATATTTGATTTTCTTTAATGTTCTTATGCATGTGATGGTGGTGGTGATTGTTTTTGTTTTAGGAAAAGCAAAAGGGCAGGATTGGAATTTTGTTGGATTTAGTTTGGTATGAGCCTCTTACAAGATCGAAGGCCGATAACTATGCTGCTCAAAGAGCTAGAGACTTTCATATTGGATGGTAAGAATATTTTGTTTAGTATATATTGATTTTTAATCACTAAGGCAGGAAATGAATCGAAATTTGTTCAGTTCTATTCGACTTAATAACAAACTATTAGTTCAAAATTCGACATTAAGTGTATATTTAAGGTATTTAATTTTCGCAGGTTCATCCATCCCATTGTTTATGGAGAGTATCCAAAAACCATGCAAAATATTGTTGGGAAGAGGCTTCCAAAATTCACTAAAGAAGAAGTGAAAATTGTGAAGGGTTCCATTGATTTTGTTGGTATCAATCAATACACTAGTTACTACATGTATGACCCTCATCAATCAAAACCAAAAGTTCCTGGCTATCAAAGTGATTGGAATGTAGGATTTGCATGTAAGTCTCTAAATGACACTTTTTTATTTAGTCTTTAAAAAATGTGTAAAATTGATGGTTTATTCAAATACTTTTCTTGTTAATTGCTATTACTTACATTGATTTTCTTGCTTAACAAGTTGCTAAGAATGGAGTGCCTATTGGACCAAGGGTAAGTTTGAAACAAGTGAAAGTTAACCATGATTAAAAAAATTAATGTAAAAATCATGCAATTAATTATTTATCCATGGTATACTTTGTAGGCATATTCATCTTGGCTTTACAATGTACCAAGTGGCATGTACAAATGCTTAATGTACATCAAGGAGCATTATGGAAACCCAACTGTGCTCTTATCTGAAAATGGTAGTAACACTTAACCTAGTTTTTCAAGCTTTGTTTCAATGCTTTTTTGTATTAATCATTGGTTTTCTTTAAAGTATGAAATTTGGGTTTGATGTCATGTAACTGATTTGTAGGCATGGATGATCCGGGTAATGAGACATTTGCCAAAGGTTTGCATGACACAACAAGAATAAATTATTACAAAGGCTATTTGACTCAACTAAAGAAAGCTGTTGATGATGGAGCAAATGTGGTTGGATACCATGCATGGTCATTACTTGATAACTTCGAATGGAGATTAGGGTATACATCAAGGTTTGGTATTGTCTACGTTAACTTCAAAACTCTCAAGAGAACCCCTAAGTTGTCAGCGTATTGGTTCAAGAAACTACTCGCCAAAGTGTATGTCTGAATTCGCAATGAGTTTGACATAATCGCGAGGAATTATCGTGATTTTACCTAAGCTACACTTTGAACTTTAACAAAATTATGGTGATAGTTGAACTAATTATGTGTTTAATGAGCTAAAAGGTCTCTCTTTGATATTTACAATTGTTGTAATAATCATGAGAATTGATTAATGCAAGGTTTGGAATAAAATTATCTTTTAATAAAATATCATAAGTTTAGATTCTTGAGAAGCAACGCCTAATGGTCTTGTGAAAGAAGCAATTCTCATCTTAACTTCAAATTTGCTATAACATTGATCTTAGACATGCTTCTTTTTCCTAAGCCATCTTCTGCAAAATAGGTTTATAAACTTTGTGCCGGACAACTGTGACTAATTTTCTTTTATGAATGTCTTAACTCCATTGAAAGATCCTCATGTGTTGCTAGAGGAGTTATAGAACCAACAAACGCTGTGAGACCTAATTTTTTCACTACAAGAAAAAGCTAAAGTTTCCAAAGGTAAAATCCCTCACAACGTACAAAAACCCCTCTTAACATATGAATATTTGAGACGCATAGTTCCATTAGAAAATAATCATTGTAACTTTTTTGCCATGGGTGAAACCCCTCCCAATGATGTCAAGGGTAAAACCTCTCCAAAGTTTGATCCATGATTAATATGACATTTTTGTGGGAGTTAAATCACTAGCAGTGTGCTGATATTTTAAAAAGCTGCGAGTGATAATACCCCAAGCAACGTGCTTACCTTTTATTAATAAAAAATATTTTAATATTTATATTATTACAACTATAATAAATAATTTTTTAAGTTTATAATTTTTATAATTTGTAAAGTAAAATTTAAATAGAATTTATAATAACTCAAAAAAATATTTCAAAATTAAATATTCAAATAAAAAATATTTTAAAAAAAATTATAACTTCGATCTCTCTATTTTCTTATTCTTTTCTTTTTAGTTTTGGATATCTTACTTTAAAATTTAAATTTTAAAATTTTTTTTATTAGATTTTAGTCCCCTTATCAATTTGAGACTAATTTTTTTGACATGACACTTATAGTGATGATGTGTCATTGTCACATTGCCTAAACTTAATTCTAGGTTATTTTAATTAATTAATTAATAATAATAATGATATATTAAAATTAATAACTTTTTATTAATGTTAACCAAATTACTTTTCAATTAGTAATATTTCATTAAAATTAATAATATGTTAATTAATGATAACATTATTAATATTAATAATATTTCATAAATATTATTAATATTCATTAATGTTAGTTATTTTAACTAAATTTCTTTTTTTTTTCAAAAAAAACTAAATTACTTTTCATTAATAATATTTTATTAATGATTGTACCTGATCAGAAAGGAATCAGTAGTCTGTCACGCGACATGAGTTGTTGCCTTCACCGGTGTTGTAGATGAGATAGGGGGTGTACCTGCAAGATGCTCTGGTGTTTAAGTGAGTAACAGAACTAGAGAGAAAGCAAGTACTGAGAAAATGTGTAGTGAATAAGATACCTGACCATCTAGAAAAAGAGGGTATTTATAATGTGCCCCCAACGTACGGTCAACGGTTACATTGTAGTGGATCAGATTACCAATCCCAACACAAGTAACTGCCAAGGCTTACGTGGCGTAGTGAAGAGCAGCATGTGGTCTTCACCCTGAATCAACTGTCCCGTAATCTTTAGAAGGTGGACTAACCAACTCTTTCGGAAGTGGGTAGTTGCCTGATGACTTGTCCCCGCGTGGGGGGCACGTGGAGTCCGTGGGGAAAACGCATGAGCTATTCCCATGCAAGATAATGCTTTGTCCGACTAGTATGTCTTGTTAAAGCTTGTGCCTGACAGAGAGAATTGGGCCTTGTTGGGTCTCATCAGCATAGTATTAGGTTGGGTCTGCCCGTCAGAGAGGCAGGTCTCAGCCTAGTCCAAAACAGGATCCCCACAAGTCGTTGCTCCTAGGTGGAGGAGTAATGGCTTAAGGGCAGGTCGAAATGTCGAGGACCTCTTCGGGAGATGGTATTTGCCCGACGCCTAGAATTGAGAGTCGTGTACCAGGTTGGGAGCGGAGGATGCTCGACGGGACAGCATGTCGGGGAGGTGGACATCGTGAAGGATGTGCTCGACCTCCGAACCTGAAAGGGAGACGAATGGATGCAAAATTTCTAGTGCTGCCATGTGTCAGGCAATCATTGCTTAGCTAAGGCGGCTAGAGGTAGGGGCGTTTGAGTGTCTAGGGGGCGCCTTGAGTCTCGTGCTAGGCTTATAAATAGGACTGAGTCCGCTTCAGTTCTCACTTTTCGCTTCTACTGTTCAAGACGTTTCCTCTTCTTCTCGTCGCGCTTCTCAAACTTCAGCACCGAGACGTCCGTCGTCCGCCGTCGTATCGTCCTCCCAAAACCGTCGTACTAAGTAAGTCTCAGCTACCTTACTCTCTTTTTTCCTATTTTTCGACGGTTTCTCCGGTGGACTTGATGAATCCCCCGGGGAGACCGTGAAGTTTCCAGCGAATACGCCAGAACTTCTTTGAATTAGTGTAGAGTTAGGATGAAGCTCTTGGGGACAAGCGATGAAGCCCCCGGAGACGTAGGACAGTTTTGGATGAACCTCCCGGGGACAAGCGATGAAGCCCCAGGGGACGTAGGATAGTTTTGGATGAATCTCCTTGGGACAAGCGATGAAGCCCCCGGGGACGTAGGATAGTTTTGGATGAACCTCCCGGGGACAAGCGGTGAAAGTCTCGGGGATCCGCTCTCGTCTGTCGAGGCCGGAGAGACCATGTCCCTAGAGGTCCCCCATCTTCGCCCTTTCACTTGATATGCGGTGGAAGGGTGTATTTGATCTGGAATGTCGAATTCACCAATTTCCTCTGCTTTTCAGGTGTAAATGACTTCTTGGGTACAATGGGTTATTGAAATGGATGACGAGCCTGATTCCCCGATGGCGCAGGACGGTGAAGAGCAAAGAAGGTATGTTGCGGATTGGGTCGGGGAGGAGCCCCTGAGTGTCTCTTCTCACTTTATCGTGGATGAGTCTGATGCCTATGTGTTAGCTCCTAAATTCGACGCCTCGGCTAGAAAGAAGGTGTCCAAAGAAAAAGGGTGGGGAATACCTTGAATGCAAGAAAATGGTCGAAAGAAAGAAGAAGCTAAGTCGAAGGACTCACCCAGAGGCCATGGGTTCGACCGCCTGCCGATAACGAATGGTGCGTCGAAGTATTTAAAATTTGAATGTTGGAGGGAACGGTTTTGCTTGTGGAAAATTGAGGGAGACACGTGTCACCTTATGAATAATGGAGCCATGCATTTAAGACAAGTGACGGAAGGAGATTATGGTGGAAGTTATTAGAGGTTATTTTTTGTTACTATAAATAGAGTGTCTTAGACATATCCAAAGTGTGTTGTAATTTACTATTGTACAAATTACTCTTGAGATTACTCCAAGTATCCGAGTGTAGAGAAAGCGAGTATTGTAAGAGAATGTACGTGATGTAAACACACCATCTTTTAAACTTAATGCAATTTACTTGTTTTTATTTTAAGTTTTACAAAGTCTTTTACTGCCTTTATTGTCTTTACCCTTTCACTCCTTACCTTATTCCTCTTCTTCCTACGCAATTCTTTTCTCTTCGTCCTCAATCCAAATTCACCTTTACCAACAAACTTTCTTCTCTTTTATTAGAAGCCTTATTTTACCTTCAAATTAACCCGTAGTCGAATAGATGTTCTTTTAGGATTCTGTTTACCCCAACCCTATTCGAGTGTGGAACTTGGATAAATTCTTAAAACCAAAAATAATTCTTTTAGCACATGTCCTAGGATCAATCTGATCGATCCTGTGAGTCACCAAAGTTAGATTTGGAAGATCAGCGGTTGTTTTCCGATTTTCAAGGGAAACAAAATGGCACGCCTAGTGGGACAGTGCTAGAAAATCTATTTTATAAAACTAAAACTTATAAAAAAAAAATTCTGCAGTTTTACTGGTCCCGTTTCGTGAGAAGGTACACTTTTATGTTACTGAGAAGTGGTAAAATTACTGCTATAAACGAAGAGACGCGATCAAGACAAAGCAGTAAGAACATGGCTACGGATACAAACCAGCCAGATAACTCCAACCAACCAGGAGACGGTTCCATCGAAGGAATAAGAGACGAGGGAGTTCCCCCTCCGATACCATCGACTGGGGAATAAACGGTGCTTCCTGTGAGGCCAGTGCCGACGCCTTCAGCACTTCGGGTGGGATCGACAGTGATAAGGCCTTATACTCAACCAGTGTTGGAATACATTGGTCACCAGACGTCGAATCCTCAGATTTTGTTATGAGGAAGTTCGACGTCCAGACAGTTTGTGCCTCCTGGTTTTTCACAGTCACCAAGAAACCCCTTATATGGGATGCCCACTGCTATAATGCAAGGGCTCCAGAGTGCACCCCTTATATTCTCAGATCAGGCGATGGCTTCGCCACTACAAGGGTCGGGGTCAGGTGTGAACGTGAGTCGAAACCCCCAGAGTTTAGGGTATTCGACACAAGGCCCCAATTTGACCAACACTTCGGTTGTGTACTTGAGACAGCAGATGGATGAAAGTAACCTACATATGGTTCAGACTTTGTCACAAACCATGGGCGAAATATTTCAGCCATTAATCCAAAATACAACCCAGATCAATCAACAATTGACGGTACAATTAATAAGATTGGCTGAATTCATGGGGGTACCTCCCTTAGCTAGAAACCAAGTCGCAGTAGCGAACACCCCGCGAGATAACCTGGCAAATGTGATAAAAGTCGACGTAGGAAACCAAGGAAGGATAGTCCCTCCGGTAGTCGAAGAGTTTAGGGAAGAGCCGTTGCAAAACCAACCCCGTGGCTTGGGAGAAAGAAATCCAGGAGTGGTGGTTGTGAATCGAAACCAAGATGCAGATAATGTAGTCCAGCGTGTTCGTCGAAACAACATAGCCGTAGACAATAATCTAGTGGCAATGGTCGAGAGAATTATAGCCAGAAATGGGTTAAACACCGGTTTTACTAGGCCAAATTACACTTCACCTATAGTAGACTATATCCTTCAGGCGGAGTTACCTCCTAGGACGAAAGTACCTAAATTCACTAAGTTCTTAGGAGATACGACGGAATCCACCGTCGAACATGTGGCTCGTTACTTAATTGAGGCTGGAGAGATAGCGAACGACGAAAGCCTTAGGATAAAATACTTCCCAAGTTCTCTTACTAAGAACGCCTTCACCTGGTTCACGACGCTTCCCCCTAACACGATATGTAATTGGACCCAGTTAGAGCGTTTGTTTCATGAACAGTTCTATATGGGTCAGACTAAAATTAGCTTGAAGGAACTAGCTAGTGTGAAGCGAAAATTCTCTGAACCAATGGAGGAGTACCTTAATAGGTTCCGTTTGCTCAAGGCCAGATGCTTCACGCAGGTCCCTGAACATGAGTTAGTCGAAATGGCCGCTGGTGGTCTTGATTACTCTATTAGGAAAAAGTTGGACACGCAGTACCTAAGGGACATGGCCCAATTAGCCGTTCGGGTTCGGCAACTCGAAAGACTCAAAGACGAAAAGGCTAAATTTAATAAAAATAAAAAGATAGCTTTTGTTGAATTTAATGATAACGTCGAAGGTCTGGGTGACGAGTCCATGAGTTTCGACGATGGTGAAGTGGATCTTGCTGAACTCAAGCAAGGGCCACCTTACTTATGCAAAGTATTAGCTCCCCCACAAGGGAAGAGTTATGTCGAATCCGAAAAGAATGATAGGTTCCCAAAGAAAACATATACCTTTGACATCACAAAATATGATGAAATCTTCGATTTGTTAGTTAAGGATGGACAAATGATAGTGCCTCCTGGCGCCAAAATGCCATCCCTAGAGCAAAGGAAGAAAAGAAATTTTTGTAAATATCATAATTTCTTGGGTCATAAAACATCTCAATGTTTTCTTTTCAGGGACCTCGTTCAGAATGCGATCCAAGAGGGACGTCTAAAGTTCGGGGAGAAAGCTGGTGGCCAAATGAAGGTCGACTCAGATCCTCTACAGACGGCAGACGCAAATTATACAGAGCCATTCGAGGCTAACATGATCGAGGTTGTCAGCGGTTACGACTTCTCAATCGAAGTAACAGAGGCTGCTGGCAATCCCATAGACAAAGCTGTAATGGCGAAAGTTACCATCAGTTTCGGACAGGAGAGTTGTGTCGAAATGGAAGTTGATAGTTGTGACCAGAGGGGTGAAACCAAAGGCCCAAGCAACAGGAACAATCTAGGTTGGGAGATAGTGACCAAGGAAACAGCTGATAACTTCGTTAAGATCGATGAAGCCACTAAAGGCGTGGAGTTAAGCTTGAAGAAGCTTAGCCTGGCCAAAGAAATTGAGATTAACATGGTTCAAATCACTCAACATGAAGAGGTAGCGGATAGTGAGTCAAACTACCAGGAAACACACACAAGGGAAGCCTACCTAGAACAAGAGGAATCCATCGTTTCTTTCCTTCACCGCTGCCAGCAAAAGGGTTCTAGTGTGATGCTCTGTCCCCGATGCAGCGCCATATTCGACAAGAAGGTTGCACAAAAGTTGGAGGGGACACGAAGGTTGAAGCAAGGAAGCGAAAGGCCAAGATTCGACCCTCGAAGAGGCCTCCAACAGAGATCTGACCCTCGCATAAGGCCTCCGATGAACAAGCCCACTAGCTTCAAGCCCAATGTTGAGGTCACTGATGGAAATTGGACGAAGCCTAATGAGAACAAGCAGCAAGGGCAGAAGAGATGGAAAAATTTTGAAGTACAAAGGGGATCTTCGTTAAGCTATCGAAAAGAATTTCAGTCTTCGAAGGCTGCTCATGTATCAGAAAATTACAAAGGGAAAAATCCCATGTCTCGATCCCAATGGAGACGTGAGCAGAGAAGAAGGAAAGCACATAGAGAAGGTGCACATAAAGACCAACCACAGTCCAGCACCAATATTCCCACAAAGCAGGAAGGTCGAACAGAGGCTTTTGGGAAGACACCTATAGGAAGAAAGTTGTTTCCAACACGGATTGAAGAACAAATAAAGTCGGACGACGATGAAATGACCGATAACTTTGATGAAGATTCTGATGATATGTTGGATATTCTGGTCAACATAGTATCAGTAATGCCCAGGGAGTTCGACAGGGTTTCAGTAGTCGAGAACTCAGACGCCTATACGGACTGGGAAATAACGGCTCATAAGTCGGTATGCTATTATGTAATGAACAACGGCTGCGTCGAGGAGTAAAATGCTTTCTTTGTACGGCCAACGGAGGCGATGAAAAACCATCTGAAGCCTCTTTATATTACAGCACAAACAGAGAAGGTCCCAGTCAACAAAATACTGGTGGACTGCGGCGCTACGGTGAACTTGATGCCGCATTTCTTGCTGAACAAATATGGGAAAAGTGAGACAGACACCAAGCCACACAACATGGTGTTATCAAATTATGAAGGGAAGATGGGTTCGACTATGGGGGTCATTCAGGTGAATGTCATGGTCGGAACCATCACCCGTCCGACTGTCTTCATGGTGGTGGAGACCACTGCCAATTATAATCTATTACTTGGAAGAGAATGGATCCATGGAGTGGGGGCAGTACCATCGTCGATGCATCAGAGGATTGCTATCTGGAGACCAGATGGTATTGTCGAGAACATCGAAGCGGATCAGAGATGCTTTAAAGCACCTATAAATCAAATTAATGGAGGACAGTTTGACAAACATTTGGCCAGTATAGGGCCATGTGAACCTGCAGACTTCGACTTTACACCTAATGACGAAGTGTATTGTTCGTTGTATCTGCATCCCGTCGAAGGTTTCCGATGGGACAAGGAAGTTCCAGGTGAAAGGTTACCATACCTTGGCGAACTTCCCGTAGACCCCACTGGCTGGGGAAGTGAGTTCGATGATGATGACTGAAGCCGCAGCGCTTCAAAAGATTTCGGCCTACGTGGCCGAGACTAAACTACAAACGGTCTTGGAGGCTGCTAATAATAAAATGGCTGAAGGAGCCAATGAAAAATCCAAACAAGCAGGTCCAGTTGGGTATTTCGACCCTAAGATTCAATATGAGGGGCAAAGAATCGACGCCATATACGACGATGAGCCTTTAGGTTTCGAAAAGGATCCTTTGGCCAGCGATGTTAAAATGTTGGTGCAAGATCCATTGGAGGAAGTTGACCTGGGAGATGGAGCAATCAAAAGGCCAACTTATATCAGCGCCAGTCTCGACCCCTATCTTAGGGTCGAAATCATTCAGTTACTACAGGAGTACAGGGATTGTTTTGCTTGGGACTACGACAAAATGACAGGTCTAAAAAGAGATCTAGTTGAGCACAGGCTACCAATCAAGCCTGGCAAAAAACCAGTTAAGCAGAATCCAAGGCGCTTCGCCCCTGAGATCCTCTCGAAAATAAAGGAGGAAGTCGAAAGACTCCTCCGATGCAAATTTATTCGTACAACCAGGTATGTCGGATGGCTAGCAAATATTGTGCCAGTCATAAAGAAAAATGGTTCGTTAAGGGTCTGTATAGACTTTAGGGATCTGAATTCAGCAACCCCTAAAGATGAGTATTCAATGCCAGTGGCAGAAATGTTAGTCGATTCAGCTGCTGGCCATGAATACCTTAGCATGCTGGATGGATATTCTGGTTACAACTAGATTTTCATTGTTGAGGATGATGTTCCTAAAACAGCGTTCCATTGCCCAGGGGCCTTAGGCACTTACGAATGGGTAGTGATGCCTTTTGGCCTAAAGAATGCTGGGGCAACGTACCAGCGGGCGATGAACTCGATTTTTCATGACTACATTGAGTCCTTTATGCAAATTTACATTTATGACATTGTGATAAAATATGTGTCAGGAAAGGCTCATGTGGAACACCTGCGCAAATCCTTCATAAGAATGAGGAAATTTGGACTCAAGATGAATCCCCTCAAGTGTGCATTTTGTGTGCAAGTAGGAGATTTTTTGGGTTTCGTAGTCCACAAGAAGGGGATCTAAATTAACCAAAACAAAACGAAGGTCATCATGGAAGCGAAAGCGCCATCCAACAAGAAGGAACTTCAGTCCTTGCTGGGCAAAATAAATTTCCTAAGAAGGTTTATATTGAATCTTAGCAGAAAAACACAAGCCTTTTCGCCATTACTTCGAGCTACTAAGGAGAAGTTCGAATGGACGAAAGAACAGCAAGAGGCCTTTGACAAGATCAAAGACTACTTGACTTATCCTCCGGTCCTTGCACCTCCATGTCGAACCAAAAACATGAGATTGTACATATCAGCATCAGACAAAACTCTAGGGAGCATGCTTGCTCAAGAGGATGAGAGTGGCGTCGAAAGGGCCATTTACTACCTTAGTAGAGTTTTAAATGATGCAGAAACTAGGTATAGTGAAATAGAGAAATTATGCTTATGTTTGTATTTCTCATGTATGAAGTTGAAGCAATATATAAAACCAGTTGATGTTTTCGTGTCCTCACATTTTGATGTTATGAAGCACATGTTGTCCAAACCTATCTTGCATAGTCGAATCGGTAAATGGGCATTAGCATTAACTGAGTATTCATTGACTTATAGACCGTTGAAAGCGGTCAAAGGACAAATAGTGGCAGACTTTATTGCCGACCATTCTATAAACGAAAATACCCTGAACTTTGTTGAACTAGAGCCTTGGAAGCTATACTTTGATGGGTCTAGTCCCAAGAACGGGACAGACATAGGTCTATTGATCATTTTGCCTGACAAAATTCCAACAAAATTCAAGTATAGGGTCGAGGGCTTATGTTCTAATAATGAGGCTGAATATGAAGCTTTGATCGCCGGACTTTAAATTTTGTTAGAATTGGGGGTAACCCGAGTCGAAATAATGGAAGATTCAGAGTTGGTTGTAAAATAGCTAACAAAGGAATATAAATGCGTTAAAGAAAATCTCATCATATATTTCGTAATAGCTAACAGACTGCTCAAAAAGTTTGAATTCTATACCATTCGACACATACCGCGAATACACAATCAGATAGCCAACGACCTGGCGCAAGTTGCCTCCGGATACAGGGTCTCGAAGGAGAACTTACAGGAGGCAGTTGAGGCCAGAGGCAAGGTGGTGTCCGTGGGCTTGAGACCATCAGACTTGGAAATCACGAAATTTGGCTACGCCAACGAGGAAACCTTTGAGATTTTTACAGTCTAGGGTTTGACAGACAAAGACTGGAGGAAACCTCTGGTCGAATACCTCCAGAACCCTTCATCGACTACAGAGCGAAAGATAAAATACCAAGCACTAAGCTACGTCCTGTTAGGGAACGAGTTGTTTAAGAAAACTTCTGAGGGAGTTTTACTTAAATGCCTCAGTGAATCTGAAGCATACTTAGCATTGTCCTCAGTCCATGGTGGGACATGCGGAGCGCACCAAGTGGGCCATAAGATGAAATGGTTGTTGTTTCGCCAGGAGATGTACTGGCCTACGATGCTGAAAGATTGCATCGAGTTCGCCAAAGGTTGTCAGGAATGCCAAATTCATGTTGGCATACAGCACGTCCCAGCAAGCGAGTTGCATTCTATAGTCAAGCCATGGCCATTTAGAGGTTGGGCTTTAGACCTTATAGGAGAGATTCGACCAGCATCCTCCAAAAATCAGAAATACATTCTGGTAGGGATAGACTACTTTACCAAGTGGATCGAGGCTATACCTCTGTCGAAGGTAGACCAAGAAGATGTTATCGAATTCATTCAGAAGTATATCATCTACAGGTTTGGCCTACCAGAGACAATAACGACAGATCAAGGGTCAGTATTTACGGGTAGGAAGATGCAGGAGTTTGCTAAAGAAATGGGATTTAAACTCCTTACCTCGTCACCTTACTATGCCCAGGCCAATGGCTAGGTCGAAGCGGCAAACAAAGTAATAATTGGCATGATAAAGAAAAAGATTGGAAACAATCCTAGGAATTGGCATAAGACATTGGATCAAGTCCTATGGGCATATCGAACATCCCCGAAGGAAGCAACCAACACTTCCCCTTATCGACTTACTTTCGGACATGACGCAATATTGCCAGTCGAGATACACATACAGTCAGTAAGAATTCAAAGACATCATGAAATCCCTCGAGAGATTTACTAGGACATGATGCTTGATGAGTTAGTCGACTTAGATGAAGAGAGAATAAAAGTTCTAGAACTCTTGAGAAGACAAAAGAGAAGAGTGGAGAAATCATATAACAAGAAGGTCAAAGCGAAGACTTTCCTGGTTGGAGATTTGGTATGGAGGGTAATCCTGCCTATGGATCGAAAGGTGAGATCCCTAGGTAAGTGGTCCCCGAAGTGGGAAGGACCATTCCAGGTATTGAAGGTATTCTTCAATGGGGCATATGAAGTGACAGAGCTGAGTAAGGATGAGAGAGTATTAAAAGTAAATGGCAAATATCTAAAGAAGTATAAGCCTGCACTTCGAGAGGCGAAAATATCAATAGAATAATTGCTAAAGATAAAGCGAAGCCATAAATGGTAATTTAAAATATGCCAAAATGGCCCAGTGTCTTACAAACAAGAGAAATGGCTCGTAAAGGCCAGCATAATCTACTCTATTACAAAAACCCAGCAAATTAAAAAGGAAGATTCGCCTTCATCTTAAGGTAAGTCGACTTTTGAAATTCGAGACGGCTGTGGCATTGAGCTTTATCTGCCCTTAGATGGGCAACTTCAGATTCTAAATGACGGGCTTCCTCAGCATAGGTGACGGCGTGTTCAAGCTCAGCTGTTAAGGAGGTATCGTCGAAAGAAGATAATTCAGTATTCCTTTTCTTAGCCTTCGCTATCTTACTACGGAGCTTTTTAATTTTTCGTTCCCAATAGGCGATGTTCGCCTCGTTAGTCAGAACCTCTTGTTTATTCTTTTCCTTGGTTTCTTCCAACTCAGAGATTTTCTCCACAGAATCTACAACGGCGCTCCAAGCGGCAGCTTCGCTGCCAGTCTTCGTCTCAATCTCACTCTCAATCTGGGGCAGCAGTCGATAGTCTTTGTAAACTTGGTCGATCAGGGTATCAACCTCTCGAATAACGCTTGCAGCCTCAGGAGCAAGGGATTTAATGTCCACTTTCTGAAGGAGAGCTTTGAGGGGAAGATGGCTGGTGGGGCCCATCTGCAGGAGGGTAAAAAGATCCCCTTTGAAGATTTTTTGCTTGACCTTGTCGAGGGCACTATCAGTTGGTGGCTTCGAGGTTTGCCCTTCAGAAGTCGAAGTACTGAGCGTACGGCTAGAAGAACGGCTTCTCTTACTCAACAAGAGCCTGATATATTGTCGAGGGTTGGAAACCTTCAACGCATCCAGTTCAGCGGGAGTCAGTTGAGTTTTGTCTGGGAAAGAGCTTGTTGGAATATCTTTTGGGGTAAGAGGAACGGGAGTCCTTGCTGCTTCAGCAGTTTCAGGTCCTTTGACAGAAGTGTCCGCAATTTGTAATCCTTTATCTTTGTTGTCCTTGATCTTATCAACATCCTCCTCCATGGCATCCCCAGTGCTTTTATCACTAGATTCATGCAATTCAGGCTGGGGCTTAGCCTGATCCTCAATGGCTTGACTACCTTCGACAGCTGTTTCATCCACAGCTATTGTCTCACCCAAAGGGGAGTTGGTCGTATCAGCCGGAGTTGTTTTCTCCTCTAGAGCGTCAACCTCATCATCCATTGTAATAGGATCAACTTGAGTATGGTCATCTTCATGATCAGACCCGTCAGTCTGAGACTGCTGGGTGGTAGTCTTTGCAGGAGATGAAGGGGCTGTGAAAGAATCAGGTTTATTAATTTCGCCTAGTGAACTCACACCAGAACCCAAATCAGAAGTGGGATGATAGGTAGGCTCACCTTGGCTATTCAAGGAGTATAGCGACAGAGGAATCGTGGTGGGATTAGATCTTGAAGTTCCAGCATCATCCTAGAAAAGGCGGACATTAGAGAAAGATTCAATGCAAAGACCCAAGGAAAGGTGGATGTGTGACATACCTTGACAGTTTCGTCAGCAGGACTCGAATTATCACTTTCCATAGGGACAACCGCTTGAAGCGAAGCATCCCCTACGGGAGCAGGAGTAGGTTCTGGAGGAGGATTGGTAGGTTGAGGTGTGTTGGTCACAACAGGAGCAGTTGGAGCAGTATGAGCAGGTGGGGCATCAGGAGGATCTACATCATGAATAATCTTTCTTTTTCTTTTCACTTGAAGACTCTCACGAGGAGACTCGTCTTCGTCATTAGAATCAAGAATAATTTGGGGAGAAGCCCTTTTTAATCTCCTTTGAGGAGTAGGTGGTTTTCGATTAGTCTGAAAACAACATGAAATGGTGAGATCGAGTAAGGAGATCGAGATAGTAAAAGCTGCGGAAGGTTACCTTTTGACCTTCGTCCTTGACTTCAGTCCTGGTCGTTGGGGAAGCACGTTTTGGAGCAGCTGAAAAATAGATGATACTTAAAACAGATAGCAACAATAAAGCTCGGGGAGGGAAGTCCAAATCGAATGGGGATGAACCTTCAAGAATGTCGGATTCGATGCGAACATCTTCGATACTGACATGAAGGTGCCCTTTAAACGTATCGAGTGTATGTTTAGTCGGAACCACCCGCTGTGCCTTGGGCTTAGACTGTTGTCGAAGGATTTTTATAGCATCTCCACAGATAAACCAATCTGGAAATGGAGGGGCAAGAGCCACGCCAAAACCAGCGGTTGGTAGTCGAGGGATTCTTAGGGGAAAAAGTTTAAAGGCAACCTCATACCGTTTCTCACGAGGAACAGAAGAGGGAATCTTAAAACTATCCAGTTTTTTGGAAAATTTTTCTTTTAAGGTAACAGCAGCCTCGCGGATGGTTCGGCTAACATCATCTGGTCGATAGGCAGTTTCGAAATATTTCTGGAAGGCTTGGATCTCTTTGATATGAGTGGACGTACCTTTCTTGACCTTCTCCTGCACATCAATGAAAGCTTGGTCAATCAAGCGAGTAAAACTGGGAGCATCGAGAAATTCTGAAGCATAATGCTTCGACCACCAGTCATAGAAATTTTGAGAGTAAAAATAAGAGGGTTCAAAGTGAACAGGTGTGAGGTAGGACTTGTGAGCATGGCGTGCCAGTTGCGTCGAACAATCCAGAGGAGACAGCACAGTAAAAGGAAGGATGATGTGTGACTTCTTATCGTACAAGCATTTGGGCAAGGTTTGAATTAACCCAAATTGTCTAGAAACCAAGTTAGGCTGATAGACTAACACGTTGGAGTGACCTTTTACGAGGTTTAGTTTTTAGATCAGTAGGCGGGGAATGAGGAACCTCTCCCAGATCAGCTTCGACTCCTCCTCATGTTTCTTTGAGGGAGCGGGGAAGGGTCTAGTAAACCATTCTGGCCCACATTTTCGTTCTGCAAAAGGAGCCATGTTCGCGGTAAACTCATGTCGTTTTGTAAATATATGAACAAAGCTGGACAAGTTGGATCGAAGGGAATGACCTTCCTCTCTAGGAGTAAGTTGAGCCATGCGAGGCCACTCGACTCCCCTCTCAGCAACTGCAGAAGAATGTTCATCAACTTCACATTTATTGGGGAGACTGTGCTCAAATGTGGCATTAAGCCACAGCTGAAGAAGCCAGAAGGGGCCCGACAACAGCAAGTTGCCATGACTGTCAGGATCTTTCAGTTTACCTGCACCTTCGCCTAAAGCTTCGTAAAGACTAGCCAGGATCATTTCACTGAGACAAATGTCTCTCTTCAGGTGCAGTTGGTTAGCCAGGACCAGATACTTTCTCGCCACCTGCAAAGATTTGGTGCAAAATACACAGCGGGATAACCACATGGCCAAAAAGGCTATGTGTTCTTCATCATTAACAAAGGTACTAGTTTTGTTGTGGTAGCATTGGACAAAAGATGTATAAGTGTGTTTAGTATTGGCAAAACCAATACTGTCATGATTATCGATCTCGGGATCATAAATGAGGCCATAGGGTTTTAGGCCTACAATGGCAGCTACGTCGAGTAAAGTGGGTGTCATCATCCCACAAGGAAGGTGAAAAGTGTTGTGTGTCCTATCCCAGAAGAATAAGGAGGAGGCCAACATGAGAGGGCAGTACGAGGGGGCCACCTTCGACATCATAATCAGATCGTAAATCCCAGTTTTCTTCTATTCCTAGGCTTTTACCTTCTCTATTTTCGTCAGCCAGTTGAGATAGAGTTCAGAATCTTTGAAATAGGGGGTGGCCCTAAACAATCTGGCCCTGTCGTGAAGATACCTAAAGTCCACGTCGAAAAGGCTCAGATTATCGGGACCATCAGTGGAAGCTTTATTGAAATCTCTTTGCCCTAGGGGTTTAGTGGTTCTGTAAGAAGGGAAGAAATCTTTGATGGTGGAGTAGTCGAGACCGGGAGGGGGTAAAGGTCCAGACATGGCTAGGGGCCTCCCTGCAACATTAACAGGAATGATTACCTGAGAATCGTAGATGTGTTGTTCCTCCTCCGTCAGGGGCTCGCAGATGAACTGTTGATTTTTTATCGCCTGAAGGCCGCTCAAACTAGCAAAGGGAGGAAGTATGGATGCAGAAGTTTGTCCATTAGGTTGCATTTTCGTTTTCAAATGATCGGCCATTGTTGAAAGAAGTAAGAGTTGGTTGGTTGAGAGCAGAGAATCAGAGAAAAAGCAAGGAAAGTTATGGGGAGTTAGAGAAGTTGTAAAAAACGAAAACAACAAAGGGAAGTTACTTATGTAGTGAGTGGAAGACTGAAGGTTTCCATCATTGAAGGGCTAGAGTTAGTGGGTGTTGCACCCCAAAATTTTACCAACATTTATTTATCCATCAAGTGTTTGAAGGTTGATACCTTCATCAGAAAGTTCAAGAGATCCTCAGAGAAATTGGTTGAAACCAAGGTTGTGTGTCTCATAACTTGAGAGTTGTGGGTGCTCCCCAGATGATTCTGAGACTATAAGAGTGAACTTGATGCTTTGAGAAAGTTTATGAGATGTATTGAAAGCCATCATGAAGCCCAGAGAGTTCATTGTGGAAGAATTCAGAAGATTCAACCATGAATGGTAGAATTAGGGTTTTGACTGGGTCAATCCTAGGTCAGCTGATGTTTTGGAGAGGGTTGAGACCTAATCCAAGAGCCATGAGATCATGGAATGATGTATTGAGATGTTATAAGGATGATTCCTAGACCAACGCATCATGATTGAGGAGTTTGAGAAGTTTTAAGCTAGGGTTTCTAAGGATGGACAGTGTAAAATCCCCTAGTTTGATCCCTATCTTCCAGGCAGTTTTAGCTCAAGATGTGATTGTCATCTCATCTTCCCCACAACATGAATGTTGTAGAGCTTGTTCTTAGCTTTAATTTTAGTGGTAGAAGTCCTTGATAGGATGTGCAGAGCTCAAGTTATGGTTTTGGACAAATTACAGGTCATCTGAAGTATGTGAATCTGGGTCCTTGAAAGTCACCCAACTTGCAGACAACTTTTTCCCTAGTAGGATGATTCCTATGATCTCTTGGTCAACATGAATGTTGAAGAGACTCTTCTTATCTTTCTATAGAGTACTAGAAGTCCTTGATGGGATTTGTAGAACTCAAGTTATGGCTTTGACAAGCCAAGGGTATTTTGGTCATTTTGAACCTATAGGTCATTTCAAGCACATGGTCATATCTCCTATTTCCAAGCCTCAAATGAAAAACTTCAAAACATCAAAGTTGCTCAAAATGACATTTTGAGTCCAAAAGAGTGGTCATGACATGTTGGAAAAGCTTGTGGCAAGAATTGACAAGAGTTGGTGAAAATGACCTAAAAATGAGACATAAGTTAAATGGATCCAAGTTGGAAAATGGAATGAGCAATCTACAAATCCAAAATAGGTCATGTAATATATGATTTTGAGTCTAAACAACATTTTGGAAACAATGGTTTAGACACATTTTTGATTTGAGGCCTAAAATTGGGAGTTGTTTTGAAAACCTATTACTTGCATAATAAGGTAACTTTGGAAAACTCAACATAAGGCAAGGATCAGCTGATTTTTCACACATATCATCTCAATATCTCATGAGGAGAGATTTTAGCACAAGTATGAAGGGCTGTATGCATGATATGAGATGGTTCCAATATGTCATTACATGATAACTTCCATGACTTTCTAGCACTTTCTAGATGAATCTAGGATCTTCCATTGAAGTCTATATATTGAATGGATCATGATGAGGTTAGGGGTTGGCAAGGTTGGTGAAGAGAGTGAGAGGAGAGAGAGGTATTCAAGGAAAGCTTCCATTACAAGCAAGGCTCGAATCTTCTTCCACAAGCACTCATCATCAGAATTGTTGCAAACAGAAGCCATTATACCAAGCAAAGACCATTTGTGAAGGTTTACAAGCATTGAATCAGGCTGTTTCTACCTCTGCCATAGCCAAGAAGCAGGTTGGCATTTTCTCTTCTACCTCTTTAATTATGCATGAATAGGTTAGAATTTTAGGTTAGAACTGTTAGGGATGATTAGAGGATTAAGTTCAGTGAGTTTGAGGGCCATCCATGGAGTTTGCATATATGGTGTTGAAACTTTAATGATCAAGATTGATTAGGTTAATGAGTTTTAATGCACACACCATAGCATGTTAAGATCAGTGTAATGCAAAGAACGTGTTAGTGTAGAAAGAATCAAGAATTAGGAGGGTTGATCACAGTGTAAAGTTGGTGAACCAAGGATTTCATGCTATCGGGTTTGGAGTTCTAGGGGGTTTCAATTAAAACCAAGACCATGGCTAGGTTCCTGGGAAGAAGTAGCACGTTTTTGGTCTTGGAAGTTTTCATTTTCATGATGAAACGAGTGAGAGCAAGAGAGAAGAGGTTCTGTGTATGGAGTTCTCTGCAAACCCTAGAAGTGCCAAAGGTTGAAGACGCACAGCATGCGTTGGATTAGGTCTTGGATGTTGACTCGGGATTTGATCTAACGGCCAGAATTTGAAATAAGAAATGGAGAGGGAACTCAGAGTAATGAAACTCACCGTTTCATTAAAGCGCCCTCTGGTGGGCTTAGTCCAAATCCTGCTATCCCCCCCCCCTTGTCCAAGGCCCATCTCTTTTAACTGGAATTAGATGCTATTTGCACCGCGCGCATATCCAATTTCTTTTTATTTTTGATTAAATTTCTGATAACATGTGGGCCTAACGCATTTGATATTTGCACCACCCATTCCCTGGCCCACCTATAAATGAACTGAGCGCATATTCTTTTCACACCCCCTCCCCCATTTCCTTTTAATTCTTTGATTTCATTTTCTTTAATTTTCTTGCATCTTTAAAAAATCATATAAAATCAGAAAATTGATATTTTTCACTTCTTGTTTTTGCATTAGGTTCTTAATCATGTGTAGAAAATTAATAAAAGTAAAAATGCCATTTTATTTTTAGTTTGATATTTTTAGGATATTTTCCTTTTAATTAGCTTTTTAGAAGTTTTAAGCTAGTACTCAATTTTGTAGAATTTATTTTAGGACTTTCCCCCAATATTTTTGATTCATTCTTTTTAGCATGATTAGATATTGAACCTTAGTTCCCTCTGAATTAATTTCATAATTTTGTGATAATTTTTAGGGTAGTTTTAATTAGGTAGTTCTAGATAGTATAGAATTTGATTAAAGCTTTAGCGTAGGATCATAACAATTTTAGATTTAGGTTTTGTAGGGCAATTTAGTCTATGGGGAATATATGGGACTTAAGGGTAGTTATGTAGGGTCCCCTAGCATTTATATTAGGAATTAATAGAATAATATACTATTTTTAGTTGATTTTTGAATTGAATGATTGTTTGTGTGGCCTTTAGGGCAAGTTTTGTTAGTTTGCTTTGCTTTGGGGTATCCTTTTGATTGGAGGAGCTTGGAATCTCATTGTGGGGCTTAGTGGAGCATACTAGAGGATTGGAGGAGGCATGGATTGAAGGCCTGGTTTAGGAGCTTGCTCTCTTTCTGTGAGGTTTGAGACCCTAGAGTTTGAGGGAAGTTCATGGTACTTTCCTGAGGAAGGCACTATGGATGTCTTTCATTCTTTCTTCTCACCTCTTTCCCAAGTATCCAATGATGTTGGAGCCTTCATGTGAGTTTAGTTTCTCCTGAGGAGGAATGTAAACTGATCACAGTTGTTGAGCCACATGGGATATGATTCCTAAGTGGAAGCCCCCTAGTACTTTCCTGAGGAAGGCATTATGGGTCTGTTCACTTAGTTCCCTTAGTTCATGTAGGATTTCCCAAGTATCCATTGATGTTGGAGCCTTCATGTGAGTTTAGTTTCTCCTGAGGAGGAATGTAAACCTATCACAGTTGTTGAGCCACATGGGATATGATTCCTAAGTGGAAGCCCCCTAGTACTTTCCTGAGGAAGGCACTATGGGTCTGTTCACTTAGTTCCCTTAGTTCATGTAGGATTTCTCAAGTATCCAATGATGTTGGAGCCTTCATGTGAGTTTAGTTTCTCCTGAGGAGGAACGTAAACCGATCACAGTTGTTGAGCCACATGGGATATGAGTCCTAAGTATAAGCCTCCTAGTGCTTTCCTGAGGAAGGCACTATGAGTCTGCCTACTTAGCTCCCTTTCTTTGGTAAGCTTGTTTTGAAGCTTGAAGACTGGGATTGATTTCTTTTGATTAGGGTTTTGCTTTAGGGCTTTGCTTAGAGGTAGATTAGGGTTTTGTTTTTAGGGTTAGGATTAGGGAGAGCTTAGATGTAGATAATTTCTTTCTCAAGCATGGATGGTATTTCATTTCTTTTATCTGTATGACTGCAGTTTACTATTTATTGCTTGATAGCATGTTGTTTATTTTTCAGTACGATTACTGTTATCTCATGACTGGCTTGAGGTCGAGACGAGCTTGTGGAGGCTGAAGCCCCACACACATTTCCTCCCTCACTTGCATTGCATGCATTTTACTGTTAAGTTGATGCTTTGTCTGTTTGGTGTATCATTGACATGATCCCTTAGGACTCTCATTTCCTTTGATAATGATTTGATGATAGACTTTTAGGTTGAAACCTATGCATGACAACTTCTAGGAGTTCCCTGTTCAAACCTCAACCATAGGATGAATCCATGGCATGATAACAGTAGGACTTGATAGTCTCCCTCCTAGTTGGGCCTGTTCTCTTCTCATCTCAAAACAGTTTAAGATACAGTAATCATGAATGATTTCTTTCGTACGCTGCGAGCCTTAAGCTATCTGAGAAAGGATTGTGGGAGAGTTTCTTTTCCACAGTCTGGATGTTTAGTATGGTACCCTTTGGGTGACATGTGACGCATTCACTCTCAGGTCATAGTCTCTAGTGCGGTTGAAATCACAAACACAATAAAAAACACTTCTTTCAAAACAGGAAATAAACCGTAGTTTCCCGAACTACGTGAGCTCTGATCTCTCATGCCTGTTGAGAGTACGTAGGCACAAGATGGCGAAGTCTTGGCGAGCTACCTTCCCCCACAATCCTTCGTAGGCCGAACTACGTTGACTCTGATTTCTCATTCTCTGATGAGAATACGTAGGCATAAAGTGCAACGCTTTGCCGAGTCATTTTTCTTTTCTTTTTCAGCCAGCCTTGATAGGTAGATAGAATAAAACCAACACGTCCAAGTAAACCAACAAGCGTGGATCCCGTCGAGTACGACGGACGTGAGGGGTGCTAATACCTTCCCCTTGCGTAACCGACTCCCAAACCCAGACAATGGTTGCGATGACCTTGTCTTACCCTTTGTTCGTCAGGTTTTTCCGATCGTTTCCTTTCTCGCTCTGAGGGATAAATAACGAAAGGTGGCGACTCTTCTGTTGTGCCGGCACCTTATTTTCGCGCAAGCGACAGCTGGCGACTCTGCTGGGGACTTATAGCATCTAGGGACTTTTCCCATCCCTTATGCTGGGACTGTTTCCCATCCCCTATGCGAGTCAATCCTAGCGCTTGGGTGTTTATCTGTTGGGTGTTATGCATATGTGTTTTATCTTTTCCGCACTTTACTTTTCCGTACCTTTACCTTTCCGCATTTACTTTCAGCACTATATTATTATGATTATTGCTGTGGGAGAGGGAGGTTACTATGAGTGAGAAGCCGGACCTGGGCTTGAGTATGCACCTAGACATAGTTGCGGAGAGTAGTAGACGAACCTGTCTGCTGAGCAGGCACAGTTCCCTACGAAATCTGCGCTCAGGCGAGGTTCTCGCCGAGGTGCTCCTTTCCGGTCCTGAGGATCTGAGGGGAGTCCAGACGTGAGGATTGTCGACTCTGGGGACCGATCATTTGGAAGTCAGCTAAGTGAGGCCTCTTCATGACTTGATGATGCCACTCCTTCTGGGAATCGTATCGTCACTCATGAAAGTCTGTGACGCTGATGACCGCATAGGATGTCGTACCTTTGTCCGTGGATTAGGTCCATACCTGTGAGCGGGATTGGGTTTATTGCAGGAAACTTTGACCTCCAGACCACCTGGTTTTCTTGACAGTGGATCAGTTATGTTGGTACCAGGTTTCTCAGTTGCAGATTTGTCTGTTCTTGATAGAACAGGTTTTGCTCGGAGGACCTTATTATCAGGTGTATGTCTGTTCTTGATAGAGCAGGTTTTGATCAGAGTATTGTCATCAGTGGTTTGTTCTGGATAGAGCAGATTTTGGGGTCTGAAGATCTCATCAGCAGATGTTGTTTGTTCTTGATAGGGCAGATTTTTGAGTGGGGTCTGAAGATCTCATCAGCAGCTGTATGTTTGTTCTTGATAGGGCAGATTTTTGATTTGGGGTCTGAAGACTTCATCAGCAGATATTTTTTTATCATACATCTGGGGTCCTTATTATCCGACATTTGTTCTCGACAGAGCAGAATTTTGATCTTATGTATATGGTCCTATCAAAAGGTCGTTCTTAGCAGATCAGATTAGTGGTCTTACACCGGGGTTTTCTTCTCATCAGTGATTATTGACACAGAATCTCCACAGCAGTTACCTGGATATATTATTGCATGCCTGCATTTTGCATTAGTTTGCATGTTCATTTGCATTCCATTAACGTGTGTCTGTGTTGCAGGTACCGTTTCCCCGATCCAGGATTTCTCGCCTCCTATTGTATTATTATAGCCTCTCTCGGGAAGACTGTTGCGTACAAGTTCCTGGCCCCTGATGAGTCGAAGTTGACTGTCGCTGATGATATGTACTGCCTTGATAGGCTTTCCATATATATATGAGATTGATATTTCCATAATTGGGCTTGGACTTCTTCTTATTATTATTATCAACACTGGCACTAAGACACTAGGATCGGGGGAAATCTCCCAAGCACACAGACACACGCATGCATCTGCATGAAGCATTTGCATGGCGTACATTTTGTTGCTTTTCCTAACCTTTAATGTTTTCAGGTTTTTCAGGTTCACAGGTTCCGAGCTGCTTCCGGTCTCCAGGATTGATCAGAGACTCATTCACCGTTACTCAACTCGGGCTAATCAGACAAGGATCATGGATCAGGTGCAGTCAGATGTTCAAGAGCTCCGTGAACGGATGGATCGTTTTATGGAACTGATGCAGGTAGTCGCTAATGGTCAGGACCAGCTTCGTACTTTGGTTCAACCGTTGATCTCCAGGGTTGATAGTAACGGCATACTTCACGGCGGGGCTGTGCCTACTCCTCCTCCAGTTGATGCTCCGCAGAATGTTGTTCCTGTTGCCGGGGGCAACGGCAGTGCTAATGGCAATGTGATGGCCAATATCGGACTCAATACGACGGGCGTCGGCAATGGTAGTCTGGGAGCTAATGTCAACATAGGGCCGGTCAACGGCAATGTTGGCGTCGGAAATCTGTTGGTGCCTCAACCGTGGCTTGAGGATCATCAGGATGATGTGTTTTCTCAAAGAGATGTGGAAGCAGAGTTGAATGCTGAAGTGCGATTCAGGTTCAAAGCACTGGAAGACAAAATGAGAGACATTGAGAATCAGAATACTTTGGGCGTTGATATGTCCAAGCTGGGGTTAATTGCTGATTTCAAGGTACCTCATAAGTTCAAGGTGCCTGTCTTTGAGAAGTATAAGGGTACTACTTGCCCTCGTGTCCACCTTCGATCTTACTATAGAAAGATGCTCGCCTATTCCGACGATGAGAAGTTGTTGATGCACTTCTTCCAAGATAGTCTTTCTGGTCCATCCCTCGAGTGGTATATGGGTTTGGAGCCCACTACCGTACGCACATGGAAAGATCTCGCTGAAGCGTTTGTCCTCCACTATCAATACAATAGCGACTTGGCCCCCAACCGAGTTCAGCTCCAGAACCTTTCGCAGCGGAATAATGAAGGCTTTAAGGGTACGCCCAGCGGTGGCGTGAGTTGGCTGCTCGGGTTCAACCACCGATGGTTGAGCGCGAGCTCGTGCAGATGTTTGTGGCTACCCTTCCTGGAATCTACTATGAAAAGCTAGTCAGTGGCATGTCTGGGACGTTCTCTGCTCTCATCACTATGGGCGAGCACGTCGAGAATGGTATAAAGATCGGAAAAATTCAAGGTGAATCATCCTCAGCTGGAGGAGGTGGAAAGAAACCTTACGCTGGTAAACGTCGAGAAGGGGATGCGAGTGCTGTCACCAACGCTCGGAGAAAGGGCAAGGGCCCTCAGCAGCAGATAGCCAGTATAAATATCCCAGCAGCTCCGCCGCAGCAGCAGCAGCAGCAACCGCAGCAACAGAATCAACAAGGATATAGAAAATATCAGAATCGGGCTCCTTTGGCAAACCGTCACTTCGAAGCACCACCTATGTCGTATGCGCAGCTCTTGCAAACTTTGCTTCAGCTTCAGTTAGTTTAGAAGAGGACGATGGTTCCCTTGACAAGGGCACCACCACCGGGGTATGACGCAAATGCCACTTGCGATTTCCATATTGGGGCACCAGGCCATACGATTGAGAACTGCAAAGCCTTTAAGCACAAGGTGTAGGACCTGGTAGATGCCAAGATTATCAACTTCTCCGACAATGTGCCCAATGTTACCAAAAACCCCATGCCTCATCATAGGGGAGGCGGAGTGAACGCCATTATCGCAGAGGAGAGTGCAGATCTGCTGACTGATGTCAAAGACTTAAAGACGCCGCTTAGTTTCGTCAAAGCTAAGTTGTTGAAGAAGGGGTTCTTTCCAGGATGCGGAGAGTTATGCATGGCTTGTGCTACACATCCTCATGGGTGTGAGCAGCTGGTAGAAGGTATCCAAAGTCTGATGTCTGAGGGTATTTTGCAGTTCAGCCGGAGAGTTGAAAGTGTATCAGGAGAGGTTGTGTTGAAGCAGGCAGATGAAGTCGCCACCATCACCATTCCTCGTCAACCTATTACCATTTCTGCGCCCCGACCGCCTACAATCACTATTACCAGAGCCGGGCCGATCCCATTCGAGAGCACTAACGCCATTCCGTGGCATTATGGCGCCGAAGTCTATTGCAATGGTCAGAAGTTAGAGTTGGAGCCGTACGGGTCGACTGTGCAGAATCTCGCAGGAGTCAGTGGTATTACTCGAAGCGGAAGAGTGTTTGCACCGACAGAGGTTGTGGCAGAGAAAGTGGTCAGAGCTGATGATGCTGATAAGGGTAAAAGCAGAGCCGTCGAAGAGGTCCCTTGTAGGGCAGAGAAAGATTTGCTTGTCAAAGATGCCGAGGAGTTCATGCGGTTAATCAAAAAGAGCGACTACAAGATTGTAGACCATCTTCATCAGACTCCGTCAAAGATTTCTATTCTCAACTTGTTGTTGTATTCTGAAGCGCACCACAACGCGTTACTGAAGGTATTGAACGCTGCCTACGTACCGCAAGAGATATCCGTGAATCAGCTAGAAGAGGTGGTAGCCCATGTTAATGCTGGCAATGGGCTAGGTTTCACAGATTTAGAGCTGACTCCTAAAGGGAGAGATCACAACAGCGCCTTGCACATCTCGATAGAGTGCAGAGGCACAATCATGTCGCATGTCCTGGTGGACACGGGTTCGTCGTTTAATGTGCTTCCGAAGAAGGCACTAATGAAGTTGGACACTCGTGGATTGCTTTGCACGCCCAGTGATCTGGTGGTGAAAGCATTTGACGGAACTAAGCGCCACGTTTTCGGAGAGTTGACCCTGCCGATTCAAGTTGGTCCGGAGACGTTCGATACGGTTTTTTATATCATGGATATCATGCCTGCCTACAGTTGCCTCTTAGGTCGGCCATGGATCCACGCTGCTGGTGCTGTGACGTCCACGCTGCATCAAAAGCTCAAATATGCTGTCGGGGGAAGCATAGTAACCGTCTATGGTGAGGAGGACATTATGGTGAGCCACTTGTCATCCTTTAAGTATGTTGAAATGGATGGCGAAATCCATGAAACTCTCTGCCAAGCATTTGAAGCCGTCAAGGTGAAAGAGGTAGCTCCTGTCGGCACAGAGAAGCAAGAGATGAATCTCTCCTCGTTCAGAGAAGCTCGGGCCGTCGTCGAAGCCGGTTCCACCCCAGGCTGGGGGCATGTTTTGGAGATACCAATCAAGCAGGATAAGTTTGGATTGGGGTATTCTCCTGAAGCTGAAGCTTCATCTTCTTCGTCTAGCAGTTCGTCTCGTGGGAAGGGGCCGATCCTATTTACCAAGGGCGGAGTGATTTTCGAAAGCATCAACGCGGCGTCAGAGGACAGCGGGGATAGCGATTGTGATCTTGACGCCTGGATTCAGCCAAGCAAGCCGGGCGAGCGCCTCAACAATTGAACCATCAAGGAGATTATCCAGCTGACAAGTGAAGAGTAATGATTTACTTTTTACAATCATTGTACAACCCTATGTCCTACCCGGGGCATAGTGGTTTTATTGCCAGGGCCTTGTTGGATCATGTACATGCATTTTGTTAATAAATTAAAGGCGCTTTCTTCGTACTCAAATATTGTGTTCTCTGTTATTCCTGTTTTATGTTTATTTTGAAAAAACAGTAAAATGGCAACGGGGTTTGTGCTAACCTGCATATTCTTGCTTTAAACTTAACCCTTGTTATTGCAGGATCCACATAACAGACGACATCGACTCTGGATCCTCTACGGCTCACTACGACTTCGATTGCCCGATATATCAAGCCGAGGATGAGATTGATGAAGATGAAGACCTTCCGGAAGAGTTGGCCCGCTTGTTGAGACAAGAGGAAAAGGTTATTCTGCCTCATGAGGAAGATATTGAGATCGTAAATCTGGGTTCTTAAGAGCTTGTCAGAAATGTCAGAGTAGGGGTTGCACTGCAGAATGATGTCAAGCATAGACTGGTCGAGATGCTTCGAGAGTATAGTGACGTCTTTGCTTGGTCATACGAAGATATGCCCGGACTTGACACAGACATTGTGGTTCATCGCTTGCCGTTGCGAGAAGAGTGCCCTCCAGTCAAGCAGAAGCTTAGGAGGACGAGACCAGATATGGCTGTAAAAATCAAAGAAGAAGTCCAGAAGCAGTTGGACGCAGGATTTCTAGCCGTTACCACTTACCCTCCGTGGGTTGCCAACATAGTGCCTGTACCGAAGAAGGACGGTAAGGTACGCATGTGCGTTGATTATCGGGATTTGAATAGGGCGAGCCCTAAGGATGATTTCCCGTTGCCTCATATTGATGTGTTGGTCGACAACACAGCCCAGTTCTCCGTGTTTTTGTTCATGGATGGCTTCTCCGGTTACAATCAGATTAAGATGGCACCGAAGGACATGGAGAAAACGACGTTTATCACCCCCTGGGGAACATTTTGCTATAAGGTAATGCCCTTCGGTCTGAAGAACGTAGGGGCCACTTACCAACGAGCAATGGTAACTTTGTTTCATGATATGATTCATCATGAGATCGAGGTCTATGTTGATGACATGATTGCAAAGTCCCAAACGGAGGAAGAGCATCTGGTCAACTTATTGAAGCTTTTTGAGAGGCTTAGGAAGTTCAGGCTGAGGCTGAATCCTAACAAGTGCACTTTCGGAGTGCGGTCCGGAAAGTTATTGGGGTTTATCGTTAGTGAACGAGGTATCGAAGTTGATCCTGCGAAAATAAAAGCTATTCAAGAAATGCCAGCGCCGAAAACAGAAAAAGAAGTTCGTGGTTTCTTGGGCCGAATAAACTACATTGCAAGGTTTATCTCTCAGCTCACGGCCACTTGTGAACCGATGTTCAAACTTTTAAAGAAAGATCAGGCGATTACTTGGAATGAGGATTGCCAGAAGGCATTCGACAAAATAAAGCAGTATCTTCAAGAACCTCCAATCTTGATACCCCCAGTGGCTGGACGGCCATTAATCATGTACCTGATGGTTCTGGAGAATAGTATGGGGTGTGTTCTCGGTCAGCACGACGAGACGGGCAGAAAAGAGCATGCCATTTATTATTTGAGTAAAAAGTTCACTGAGTGTGAATCTCGATACTCGATGCTGGAGAAGACGTGTTGTGCATTAGCTTGGGCCGCCAAACGTCTACGACAGTATATGCTCAATCACACCACTATGCTAATTTCGAAGATGGATCCGATCAAGTACGTCTTCGAGAAGCAGGCTCTTTCGGGCAGGATTGCCAGATGGCAAATGGTGTTAACAGAATATGATATTCAGTATGTCTCCCAGAAGGCCATTAAGGGAAGCGTATTGTCTGATTACCTTGCCGAGCAGCCGATCGAGGATTACCAGCCGATGAAGTTTGAATTCCCTGACGAGGATATTATGTTTCTCAAAGCGAAGGATTGCGATGAGCCATTACCCGGTGAGGGGCCAGATAGGAAGTCTCAGTGGAAGTTGATATTCGATGGAGCGGTTAATTCCTATGGAAGTGGTATCGGGGCTATCATCACGACTCCTCACGGATCCCACATCCCGTTTACTGCGAGACTGACGTTTCCAGTTACCAACAATGAGGCGGAGTATGAAGCATGTATTATGGGTCTAGAAGAGGCAATTGATTTGAGAATCAAGAATCTAGACGTATATGGTGACTCAGCGCTTGTGATCAATCAGATTAAAGGGGAGTGGGAAACTCGTCAAGCGAATTTGGTGCCGTACATGAATTATGCCAGGAGGCTGCTTCCGTTCTTCGATCGAGTGGAACTCCATCATGTACCCAGGGCTGAAAATCAGATGGCTGATGCCTTAGCCACGTTGGCTTCAATGTATAAGGTCAATTTTCGGAATGAGGCTCCAAGAATTGTTCTTTCGCGTCTTGACAGACCGGCATTTGTCTTTGCAATCGAGGATGCCACCGACGGAAAGCCATGGTTCCACGACATCCAGACCTTCCTTATGACTAAGGAGTATCCTGCGGGTGCGTCAACCCAGGATAAGAAGACTCTGAGGAGGCTGTCTGGAAACTTTTACCTCAATCCCGATGGAGTGTTGTATAAGAGAAACCACGATCTCGTGCTACTCAGATGTGTAGATGAGAAAGAGGCAAGTATGCTCATGGAAGAAGTCCATGAGGGCACATTTGGTACGCACGCCGGCGGGCATGCCATGACGAGAAAGATCCTGAGAGCAGGATATTACTGGTTGACTATGGAGTCAGATTGCTTCAGATTCGCGAAGAAATGTCATAAATGCCAGATTTATGCTGATAAAGTTCATGTGCCGCCGTGCCCATTGAATGTCATGTCCTCCCCTTGGCCGTTCTCCATGTGGGGCATCGACATGATAGGCAAGATCGAGCCCACTGCATCCAATGGTCATCTTTTCATTCTGGTAGCTATCGACTACTTCACCAAATGGGTGGAGGCAGCCTCGTACGCTAACGTGACCAAGCAGGTGGTAGCTAAATTCATAAAGAGGGACATCATCTGTCGCTACGGAGTTCCCGAGCGGATCATTACTGATAATGGTTCGAATTTGAACAACAAGATGATGAAGGAGTTGTGCCAGAGCTTCAAGATTGAACACCACAACTCATCTCCTTACCGACCGAAGATGAATGGCGTCGTCGAAGCCGCCAACAAGAACATAAAGAGGATTGTTCAGAAGATGGTTGTGACGTACAAATATTGGCACGAGATGTTGCCGTTTGCCTTGCACGGTTATCGTACGACGGTGCGTACGTCGACCGGGGCAACTCCTTTCTCCTTGGTGTACGGTATGGAAGCCGTCCTACCGTTAGAAGTGGAGATTCCTTCTTTGCGAGTTTTGGTTGATGTGAAACTCGATGAGGCAGAATGGGTTACGAATCGTTTGAACCAACTCAGCCTGATGGACGAGAAAAGGTTAGCATCGATTGCATTTGGTCGTCTGTACCAAAGCCGAATGAAGAAAGCTTATGCTAAGAAGGTGTGTCCTAGAAGCTTTCAGACGGGTGATCTCGTCCTGAAGAAGATTCTTCCGCCACACTCCGATCACCGGGGCAAGTGGACTCCGAATTACGAAGGGTCGTATGTCGTCAGCAAGGTCTTCTCGAGAGGAGCTTTGTTGTTATCCACGATGGATGGTGAATATTTTGTATCCCCGGTGAATGCGGACGCAGTTAAAAAATACTTTGCTTGAAAGAGACCCGCTGGACAAAAAAGAAAGAGTCCAGGCAAAAAAGGGGTATCCCGGCGAACCAAAAACAGAATAAAAGGTTCGGGCAAAAATTAGGGATATATTGAAAAAGTGTACACCCGCGAAGTCGAAAACCTACACTGGGCGGCTTCGGCAAAAAAGGGTATCCCGGTGAACTGAAAACCCGTAAAGGGCGGTTCACGCAAAAGTTAGGGATTTGAATAAGCAAATAACTGCTTTCCGCGTGTGGACTTTCATTGTTTAGTGGTTTGGAGGACCTGAGGGCCGTTTGTCTGAATCAATCTCTTCCGAAGCTGAAGCGTCAGAGAAGTATCGAAGTCGAGTGGGTCTTAGAGGGATCAACTCATGGTGTTCGTCTACGCCTCGTTGCCGACAGTTGTATATACTGATGTATATTTATGTTTTATTTTTGCGCGGCTTCCTTATTCCAGGAGCTTGCCTCTGTTGTGAAACATTTTTTTTGCCCATTCAGGGGTTCACCATCAATAAAATGCATGTTATTCAGCAATTCTGTTTGCCTATTTAGCATCTATCTGTTTTGTTTGCGAAAGAAAACGCCGATGTTTTTGAAAAAATGCGCGTACATAAACTTGCGGGCCTAGGCCCATTGATTGTTGAAACAATTAATTACCTGAATATTGTCACGAGATAATAACCTTGATAGGCCCCTTTGAGGAGGGTATCTTGTCTGTTTGTTTGTGTTGTTGCAGGTGTAGCACCTTCCAGACGGTGTGACATGCGCATCCCCGAAGCAGGGCGAGTCCTCCTTCTCCAGCAGAGTTCAGTAGTCTCTCCTCCGCAGAGTCTGAACGCAAGAAAGTGAGCATTGATATGTCTCCCCACACAGAGAGGATTCTCTTCTCCAAGCAGACGCATCCTGAAGGAACGTCACCTCATCAGCTGAGTCGCGCGCCGAAGCTCGTATTCGTCCCCCAGCACCGGGTCACAAGTGCAGATTTCATAGAAATGTTCGGGTGCCGAAGCTCGTGTTTTCCCCAGTAAAGTCGCCGAAGCAGGATTCTTCCCCCAGCACCGGGTCACAAGAGCAGGTTTCGTAGGAAATTGTTCGTACGCCGAAGTATGCCACGACTGATGGTGCCAGACTGAAGTCTCCTACGGAATTGAGATTCCCCATCAGAGCCGTATTCTCTCCCGAAGTCGGATGATTCCCTCTTCCCCCAGTAGAGTGTTGGAACAGCTGATGTTGTATTCCCCTGCAGAGTTGTACTCTCCCCCGAAGTCAGATGATTCTTTCTTCCCCAGCGAAATTGAAACTCCTCATCAGAGTCGTACTCTCCAGTGAAGGGGAATGATTTCTCTTTCCCCGGCTGAGTCTGCAAACCCCCAAGAGAGCCGAATCCTTGGAAGCAGTTGGGACCATGAGTGGATTTTCCCTGGCAGAGTATTAAACAGCCGATGCGGTATTTCCCCAGAGTCGCACTCTCTCCAGCGAAGCAGAATGACTTCTCCTTCCTCAGCCAAGTTTGCAGATGTCCAAGAGAGCCGAATCCTTGGAAGTTGATCAGACCATGTTTAGTTGTTTCCCCAGTGGAGGGTTGAGCAGCTGAAGTTGTTTCCCCACAGAGTTGTTATCCCCAGAAAAGTAGCCATGGCGGCCACGCAGTTCACTCCCGCGATTGACATCGCTTTCCTTCAGCAGGTTCGGGTTCTCGTAGAGCTTCGTCCCCTGCAGTAATCAGCTGAAGTTGTTTCCCCTGCAGCAGTCAACCGAAGATCAATTCCCCAGACAGAGTCCGATTGATATTGGCGTGTCCACGCTCTCCTCAGCAGGATGATTCCTCTATATGATTAGTCCCTTCTCCTTGACAGGAGGATTTCCCCCTCGGCATTTATTTTGCTGACAGGATCGCATCATTGTGCATGATTGCATAGCATTTAGCATAAACGCATAGCATTTCCACCGTGTGGAGCATGGCGCCGAAGCATATGCATCATAAACATGATCTAGGTTGTTACCGTTCTTGTTTTACAGGTGTTCCGCCGAAGGATCAGTTGCTCAGGACAATTCCTGACATTCTCCCCAACGAGGTCGCGTGCTCAAGATGATTTTTGAGATCCCCAGCGAAGTCTTCAGTTCAAGATGATTCTCGAATCCCTCAGCAGGGCCGTTTGCTTAAAATGATTCTTAAGACCCCAGCGCAGTCTCTAGAGTTGGTTGCTCAAATTGATACCTAGAGTCCCCAACGAAGATCGCCCAGGACGATTCCTGAAACTCCAAGAGAGCCGAGTCCTTGGAAGCTGCTCAAGCCGTGATTGGTTTGTCCCCAGCGAGAGTTGTCCAGGAAGATTCCGGGAATCCCCAACAGAATGTTTGCTCCAGAATGGTTATCGGTTCAAGATGATTCTTGAAGGTGCCCGACGGAGTTGTTTGTTCAAGATGATTCTTGAAGTCCTCAGCAGCGTTGATTCCTCCAGAATAATTTCTGGACCCCCGGAGCGGAGTTGCTTGATAGTTCTCCAGATTCCCCAGCGGCGAAGCGTCCTCCTCAGCAGGTTTTCCAACGGCGAAGTTAGAATCTCTCCTGAAGACTCCATGATTGAAGTCTGACCGTGTTAATGAAGCGGTACGATCGACTACGTATTACCGGTTACCGTGTGACCAATTCCCCAATGAAGTTTCTTCACTTTGACGGTGAGGTTGGATGTCCACTTTGACGGCGAGGTCAGATGTGTGTTTCCGACGGCGATGTTGGATGTTTGTTTCGACGGCGAGGTCAGATTATGTTTGTTTCCAGCGGTGAGGTTGGATGTCCACTTTGACGGCGAGGTCAGATGTGTGTTTCTGGCGGCGATGTTGGATGTTTGTTTCGACGGCGAGGTCAGATTATGTTTGAGTCCGGCGGCGATGTTGGATGTTTGCTTTGACGGCGAGGTCAGATTATGTCTGTTTTGGCGGAGATGTCAGAAGATTATGTTCGACGGCGATGTCAGACTCTTTAAATCCCCAACCAGATGATGTTTGTTTCGACGGCGAGGTCAGATTCTGTTTTCCAGCGGCGATGTTGGGTATGCCAGATGATTTAGTTCTCCAGCGGCGATGCGGGGTATTTTGATTGTCCGACGGCGATGTCAGATTTAGTTCTCCAGCGGCGATGCGGGGTATTTTGATTGTCCGACGGCGATGTCAGATTTAGTTCTCCAGCGGCGATGCGGGGGTATTTTGATTGTCCGACGGCGATGTCAAATTTAGTTCTCCAGCGGCGATGCGGGGTATTTTGATTGTCCGACGGCGATGTCAGATTTAGTTCTCCAGCGGCGATGCGGGGTATTTTGATTGTCCGACGGCGATGTCAGATTTAGTTCTCCAGCGGCGATGCGGGGTATTTTGATTGTCCGACGGCGATGTCAGATTTAGTTCTCCAGCGGCGATGCGGGGGTATTTTGATTGTCCGACGGCGATGTCAGATTTAGTTCTCCAGCGGCGATGCGGGGTATTTTGATTGTCCGACGACGATGTCAGATTTAGTTCTCCAGCGGCGATGCGGGGGTATTTTGATTGTCCGACGACGATGTCAGATTTAGTTCTCCAGCGGCGATGCGGGGTATTTTGATTGTCCGACGGCGATGTCAGATTTAGTTCTCCAGCGGCGATGCGGGGTATTTTGATTGTCTGACGGCGATGTCAGATTTAGTTCTCCAGCGGCGATGCGGGGTATTTTGATTGTCCGACGGCGATGTCAGATTTAGTTCTCCAGCGGCGATGCGGGGGTATTTTGACTGTCCGACGGCGATGTCAGATTTGGTTCTCCAGCGGAGATGCGGGGTATTTTGATTGTCCGACGGCGATGTCAGATTTAGTTCTCCAGCGGCGATGCGGGGTATTTTGATTGTCCGACGGCGATGTCAGATTTAGTTCTCCAGCGGCGATGCGGGGGTATTTTGATTGTCCGACGGCGATGTCAGGTGGTGTAGTTCTTCAGCGGCAATGTTGGAGGTTTGTTTGTTTTGGCGGCGATGTCAGAAGATTATGTTCGACGGCGATGTCAGACGCTTTAAATCCCCAGCAGAGATGATGTTTGTACGACGGCGATGTCGAGTGTCTCTCAGAGTGATGATTGTCCGACGGCGATGTCAGATTTAGTTCTCCAGCGGGGATGCGGGGTATTTTGATGGTCCGACAGCGATGTCAGATTTAGTTCTCCAGCGGCGATGCGGGGTATTTTGATTGTCCGACGGCGATGTCAGATTTAGTTCTCCAGCGGCGATGCGGGGGTATTTTGATTGTCCGACGGCGATGTCAGATTTAGTTCTCCAGCGGCGATGCGGGGTATTTTGATTGTCCGACGGTGATGTCAGATTTAGTTCTCCAGCGGCGATGCGGGGTATTTTGATTGTCCGACGGCGATGTCAGATTTAGTTCTCCAGCGGCGATGCGGGGTATTTTGATTGTCCGACGGCGATGTCAGATTTAGTTCTCCAGCGGCGATGCGGGGGTATTTTGATTGTCCGACGGTGATGTCAGATTTAGTTCTCCAGCGGCGATGCAGGGTATTTTGATTGTCCGACGGCGATGTCAGATTTAGTTCTCCAGCGGCGATGCGGGGGTATTTTGATTGTCCGACGACGATGTCAGATTTAGTTCTCCAGCGGCGATGCAGGGTATTTTGATTGTCCGACGGCGATGTCAGATTTAGTTCTCCAGCGGCGATGCAGGGTATTTTGATTGTCCGACGACGATGTCAGATTTAGTTCTCCAGCAGCGATGCGGGGTATTTTGATTGTCCGACGGCGATGTCAGATTTAGTTCTCCAGCGGCGATGCGGGGGTATTTTGATTGTCTGACGGCGATGTCAGATTTGGTTCTCCAGCGGCGATGCGGGGTATTTTGATTGTCCGACGGCGATGTCAGATTTAGTTCTCCAGCGGCGATGCGGGGTATTTTGATTGTCCGACGGTGATGTCAGATTTAGTTCTCCAGCGGCGATGCGGGGGTATTTTGATTGTCCGACAGCGATGTCAGGTGGTTTAGTATTCCAGCGGTGATGTTGGGTGTTTTGGTTGCCTGAAGACGATGTCAGAAGAAGTTAACGTGGATAACTGACGGCGATGTCAGATCAGTATTTCCCCAGCTAGTTGCCGTGCAGCTAGTATTGCAGTATTCGAAGATTTGTTCCCCGCAGAGTATCGTGTGCTCGTGCAGTTGGCAAATTTTCGGGTTTACCGATATTCAACCGTCTCGCACCTTGATTGGCTGAGAGCCGTTCGCTTCTCACCCAGTCAGGTTCAAGCCGTTTGAATAGGGGCAGCTGTTACACCCCAAAATTTGACCAACATTTATTTATCCATCAAGTGTTTGAAGGTTGATACCTTCATCAGAAAGTTCAAGAGATCCTCAGAGAAATTGGTTGAAACCAAGGTTGTGTGTCTCATAACTTGAGAGTTGTGGGTGCTCCCCAGATGATTCTGAGACTATGAGAGTGAACTTGATGCTTTGAGAAAGTTTATGAGATGTCTTGAAAGCCATCATGAAGCCCAGAGAGGTCATTGTGCAAGAATTCAGAAGATTCAACCATGAATGGTAGAATTAGGGTTTTGACTGGGTCAATCCTAGGTCAGCTGATGTTTTGGAGAGGGTTGAGACCTAATCCAAGAGCCATGAGATCATGGAATGATGTATTGAGATGTTATAAGGATGATTCCTAGACCAACTCATCATGATTGAGGAGTTTGAGAAGTTTTAAGCCAGGGTTTCTAAGGATGGACAGTGTAAAATCCCCTAGTTTGATCCCTATCTTCCAGGCAGTTTTAGCTCAAGATGTGATTGTCATCTCATCTTCCCCACAACATGAATGTTGTATAGCTTGTTCTTAGCTTTAATATGAGTGGTAGAAGTCCTTGATAGGATGTGCAGAGCTCAAGTTATGGTTTTGGACAAATTACAGGTCATCTGAAGTATGTGAATCTGGGTCCTTGAAAGTCACCCAACTTGCAGACAACTTTTGCCCTAGTAGGATGATTTCTATGATCTCTTGGTCAACATGAATGTTGAATAGCATCTTCTTAGCTTTCTAGAGAGTACTATAAGTCCTTGATGGGATTTGTAGAACTCAAGTTATGGCTTTGACAAGCCAAGGGTATTTTGGTCATTTTGAACCTATAGGTCATTTCAAGCACATGGTCATATCTCCTATTTCCAAGCCTCAAATGAAAAACTTCAAAACATCAAAGTTGCTCAAAATGACATTTTGAGTCCAAAAGAGTGGTCATGACATGTTGGAAAAGCTTGTGGCAAGAATTGACAAGAGTTGGTGAAAATGACCTAAAAATGAGACATAAGTTAAATGGATCCAAGTTGGAAAATGGAATGAGCAATCTACAAATCCAAAATAGGTCATGTAATATATGATTTTGAGTCTAAACAACATTTTGGAAACAATGGTTTAGACACATTTTTGATTTGAGGCCTAAAATTGGGAGTTGTTTTGAAAACCTATTACTTGCATAATAAGGTAACTTTGGAAAACTCAACATAAGGCAAGGATCAGCTGATTTTTCACACATATCATCTCAATATCTCATGAGGAGAGATTTTAGCACAAGTATGAAGGGCTGTATGCATGATATGAGATGGTTCCAATATGTCATTACATGATAACTTCCATGACTTTCTAGCACTTTCTAGATGAATCTAGGATCTTCCATTAAAGTCTATATATTGAATGGATCATGATGAGGTTAGGGGTTGGCAAGGTTGGTGAAGAGAGTGAGAGGAGAGAGAGGTATTCAAGGAAAGCTTCCATTACAAGCAAGGCTTGAATCTTCTTCCACAAGCACTCATCATCAGAATTGTTGCAAACAGAAGCCATTATACCAAGCAAAGACCATTTGTGAAGGTTTACAAGCATTGAATCAGGCTGTTTCTACCTCTGCCATAGCCAAGAAGCAGGTTGGCATTTTCTCTTCTACCTCTTTAATTATGCATGAATAGGTTAGAATTTTAGGTTAGAACTGTTAGGGATGATTAGAGGATTAAGTTCAGTGAGTTTGAGGGCCATCCATGGAGTTTGCATATATGGTGTTGAAACTTTAATGATCAAGATTGATTAGGTTAATGAGTTTTAATGCATACACCATAGCATGTTAAGATCAGTGTAATGCAAAGAACGTGTTAGTGTAGAAAGAATCGAGAATTAGGAGGGTTGATCACAGTGTAAAGTTGGTGAACCAAGGATTTCATGCTATCGGGTTTGGAGTTCTAGGGGGTTTCAATTAAAACCAAGACCATGGCTAGGTTCCTGGGAAGAAGTAGCAAGTTTTTGGTCTTGGAAGTTTTCATTTTCATGATGAAACGAGTGAGAGCAAGAGAGAAGAGGTTCTGTGTATGGAGTTCTCTGCAAACCCTAGAAGTGCCAAAGGTTGAAGACGCACAGCATGCGTTGGATTAGGTCTTGGATGTTGACTCGGGATTTGATCTAACGGCCAGAATTTGAAATAAGAAATGGAGAGGGAACTCAGAGTAATGAAACTCACTGTTTCATTAAAGCGCCCTCTGGTGGGCTTAGTCCAAATCCTGCTATCCCCCCCCCCTTGTCCAAGGCCCATCTCTTTTAACTGGAATTAGATGCTATTTGCACCGCGCGCATATCCAATTTCTTTTTATTTTTGATTGAATTTCTGATAACATGTGGGCCTAACGCATTTGATATTTGCACCACCCATTCCCTGGCCCACCTATAAATGAACTGAGCGCATATTCTTTTCACACCCCCTCCCCCATTTCCTTTTAATTCTTTGATTTCATTTTCTTTAATTTTCTTGCATCTTTAAAAAATCATATAAAATCAGAAAATTGATATTTTTCACTTCTTGTTTTTGCATTAGGTTCTTAATCATGTGTAGAAAATTAATAAAAGTAAAAATGCCATTTTATTTTTAGTTTGATATTTTTAGGATATTTTCCTTTTAATTAGCTTTTTAGAAGTTTTAAGCTAGTACTCAATTTTGTAGAATTTATTTTAGGACTTTCCCCCAATATTTTTGATTCATTCTTTTTAGCATGATTAGATATTGAACCTTAGTTCCCTCTGAATTAATTTCATAATTTTGTGATAATTTTTAGGGTAGTTTTAATTAGGTAGTTCTAGATAGTATAGAATTTGATTAAAGCTTTAGCGTAGGATCATAACAATTTTAGATTTAGGTTTTGTAGGGCAATTTAGTCTATGGGGAATATATGGGACTTAAGGGTAGTTATGTAGGGTCCCCTAGCATTTATATTAGGAATTAATAGAATAATATACTATTTTTAGTTGATTTTTTAATTGAATGATTGTTTGTGTGGCCTTTAGGGCAAGTTTTGTTAGTTTGCTTTGCTTTGGGGTATCCTTTTGATTGGAGGAGCTTGGCATCTCATTGTGGGGCTTAGTGGAGAATACTAGAGGATTGGAGGAGGCATGGATTGAAGGCCTGGTTTAGGAGCTTGCTCTCTTTCTGTGAGGTTTGAGACCCTGGAGTTTGAGGGAAGTTCATGGTACTTTCCTGAGGAAGGCACTATGGATGTCTTTCATTCTTTCTTCTCACCTCTTTCCCAAGTATCCAATGATGTTGGAGCCTTCATGTGAGTTTAGTTTCTCCTGAGGAGGAATGTAAACTGATCACAGTTGTTGAGCCACATGGGATATGATTCCTAAGTGGAAGCCCCCTAGTACTTTCCTGAGGAAGGCACTATGGGTCTGTTCACTTAGTTCCCTTAGTTCATGTAGGATTTCCCAAGTATCCAATGATGTTGGAGCCTTCATGTGAGTTTAGTTTCTCCTGAGGAGGAATGTAAACCTATCACAGTTGTTGAGCCACATGGGATATGATTCCTAAGTGGAAGCCCCCTAGTACTTTCCTGAGGAAGGCACTATGGGTCTGTTCACTTAGTTCCCTTAGTTCATGTAGGATTTCTCAAGTATCCAATGATGTTGGAGCCTTCATGTGAGTTTAGTTTCTCCTGAGGAGGAACGTAAACCGATCACAGTTGTTGAGCCACATGGGATATGAGTCCTAAGTATAAGCCTCCTAGTGCTTTCCTGAGGAAGGCACTATGAGTCTGCCTACTTAGCTCCCTTTCTTTGGTAAGCTTGTTTTGAAGCTTGAAGACTGGGATTGATTTCTTTTGATTAGGGTTTTGCTTTAGGGCTTTGCTTAGAGGTAGATTAGGGTTTTGTTTTTAGGGTTAGGATTAGGGAGAGCTTAGATGTAGATAATTTCTTTCTCAAGCATGGATGATATTTCATTTCTTTTATCTGTATGACTGCAGTTTACTGTTTATTGCTTGATAACATGTTGTTTATTTTTCAGTACGATTACTGTTATCTCATGACTGGCTTGAGGTCGAGACGAGCTTGTGGAGGCTGAAGCCCCACACATATTTCCTCCCTCACTTGCATTGCATGCATTTTACTGTTAAGCTGATGCTTTGTCTGTTTCGTGTATCATTGACATGATCCCTTAGGACTCTCATTTCCTTTGATAAGGATTTGATGATAGACTTTTAGGTTGAAACCTATGCATGACAACTTCTAGGAGTTCCCTGTTCAAACCTCAACCATAGGATGAATCCATGGCATGATAACAGTAGGACTTGATAGTCTCCCTCCTAGTTGGGCCTGTTCTCTTCTCATCTCAAAACAGTTTAAGATACAGTAATCATGAATGATTTCTTTCGTACGCTGCGAGCCTTAAGCTATCTGAGAAAGGATTGTGGGAGAGTTTCTTTTCCACAGTCTGGATGTTTAGTATGGTACCCTTTGGGTGACATGCGACGCATTCACTCTCAGGTCATAGTCTCTAGTGCGGTTGAAATTGCAAACACAATAAAAAACACTTCTTTCAAAACAGGAAATAAACCGTAGTTTCCTGAACTACGTGAGCTCTGATCTCTCATGCCTGTTGAGAGTACGTAGGCACAAGATGGCGAAGTCTTGGCGAGCTACCTTCCCCCACAATCCTTCGTAGGCCGAACTACGTTGACTCTGATTTCTCATTCTCTGATGAGAATACGTAGGCATAAAGTGCGACGCTTTGCCGAGTCATTTTTCTTTTCTTTTTCAGCCAGCCTTGATAGGTAGATAGAATAAAACCAACCCATCCAAGTAAACCAACAAGCGTGGATCCCGTCGAGTACGACGGACGTGAGGGGTGCTAATACCTTCCCCTTGCGTAACCGACTCCCGAACCCAGACAATGGTTGCGATGACCTTGTCTTACCCTTTGTTCGTCAGGTTTTTCCGATCGTTTCCTTTCCCGCTCTGAGGGATAAATAACGAAAGGTGGCGACTCTTCTGTTGTGCCGGCACCTTATTTTCGCGCAAGCGACAGTGGGCCACGTGTATGCCTGGATGTGGAATGGCAGAGGTAGTAGTTGCAAATCACGTCCCCGAGGATGGTAGGGTGATGACAGCCCACGATTTTGTTGAGTCCCGAGGAAATAGCCATGATGATAATGACGTCATAAAACGTGCATCAAGGCGGCGGAACAGTAGCTTGCGTGTTCATAGCTATTTTTCTTTTTCTCTTTCATTCCCTTTCAACTTCTCAGGCTTACATTGGTGGAAAGAATATCAGACGATACTCACGAGGGCAAAGTGGCGTCGAAGGTCAGACGCTGTCAATAAATGTGCTTTTCCACGGTTGAAGTTGAAAAGACATTTTTGGGGGGCAATTTGTTAGCTCCTAAATTCGACGCCTCATCTAGAAAGAAGGTGTCCAAAGAAAAAGGGTGGGGAATACCTTGAATGCAAGAAAATGGTCGAAAGAAAGAAGAAGCTAAGTCGAAGGACTCACCCAGAGGCCATGGGTTCGACCACCTGCCGATAACAAATGGTGCGTCGAAGTATTTGAAATTTGAATGTTGGAGGGAACGGTTTTGCTTGTGGAAAATTGAGGGAGACACGTGTCACCTTATGAATAATGGAGCCATGCATTTAAGAAAAGTGGCGGAAGGAGATTATGGTGGAAGTTATTAGAGGTTATTTTTTGTTACTATAAATAGAGTGTCTTAGACATATCCAAAGTGTGTTGTAATTTACTATTGTACAAACTACTCTTGAGATTACTCCAAGTATCCGAGTGTAGAAAAAGCGAGTATTGTAAGAGAATGTACGTGATGTAAACACACCATCTTTTAAACTTAATGCAATTTACTTGTTTTTATTTTAAGTTTTACAAAGTCCTTTATTGCCTTTATTGTCTTTACCCTTTTACTCCTTACCTTATTCCTCTTCTTCCTACGCAATTCTTTTCTCTTCGTCCTCAATCCAAATTCACTTTTACCAACAAACTTTCTTCTCTTTTATTAGAAGCCTTATTTTACCTTCAAATTAACCTGTAGTCGAATAGATGTTCTTTTAGGATTCTGTTTATCCCAACCCTATTCGAGTGTGGAACTTAGATAAATTCTTAAAACCAAAAATAATTCTTTTAGCACATGTCCTAGGATCAATCTGATCGATCCTGTGAGTCACCAAAGTTAGATTTGGAAGATCAGCGGTTGTTTTCCGATTTTCAAGGGAAAAACTATGCTAATGTCGAGGACCGTTGTGAAGGTTCCCCCGTGAACTGGCAGGTGTACAAACCATGAGCAAACCATCGGATATGCTCGGCTGATAAGGGGATGAGGTTCCCTGTGTATGAGTTTACCTTCCGAGAAGAAGGATTGCATCTACCCTTCACCGACTTCCAACTGAGATTTTTTGACTGGCTTTGGTCGGCACCCTTGCAACTGCATCCTAACGCGATTACGTTCGTGCGGGCGTATGAGCTCGTCTGTCGACATCTCAACGTCGGGGCCACTCTCACCATTTTCTTCCGCATCTTCCACCTTTAAAGACAAACACTCGATGGTCGACACAGTTGGGTGTCCTTGAAGCAATCGAGGAGGCTTTTCCGGGCGTATTTGGATTCCATCCGAACTTTCAAGGACCGGTATTACGTTGTCAAACCCGTCACTCACACAGTCGTGGACTCGCTTTTCAACCTCGAGGTTTGGGGAAAAGATGGGCAGCCAGAGGAAGTCTTAGTACAGAATATTCCACTTATTTGGACGGAGGAACATTTCAACAAGGGCACGGACAGCTACATAGTGAGGGCAGGCTCGTTGGATGCCAACGACCAGGTGGCCTACCAGAAACTGGTCGCATTTATGGCTAGTTTTAGCCCTGCAAAGTGTGTGACGCCGAACGGGAATTTTATCCTCGACTCGAATGGGGAGATTCTTAGGGAGTCGCGATTGATCAACACGAGGTCCCTCCTCGAGTGCGCGTCCGATGAGGAAGCCCTGCGTCTTTTAGATAGTGGGTTCACTTTCTGCTCGGTCTGTGCATTCATTGTTAGTTTGTCTTTTGCTGACTTTGTTTATTTTTCTTTTGCAGGAGAAATGTCGAGCATGCACGAGCGTGTGAAGAGGTTGGCGGCCAGCAGAGGCGTGAAGAAATCTGGTAAGGGGAGGATTGCCCAGGTACAGCAGATACCTGGTCCCGACCAGGGGCCCAGTGGCTCCTCCTCTTCCTCCTAGGGCAGTCAGTCCCCCTCCTCGCAGGGGACATCTAAGAGGGCACGGGTTAATGAGCCCGAGACCTTTGAACTCACCGAGGACAGTGCCGAGGAGAGGTTCTTGCTCCCGCCCTGTCATCTACAACTCGCGTTATTTTGTGGGGCCAACTCCCCAATGGTGGGTTCCACATAGACTAAAGTCATCCTGAGCGCTGACCGGAAGACGAGGAAGAAGGCTTTGATGGAGGACCTGGCTGCGGTGATGTGGGTCTTCGAGACGGCTCTGGTCCTCAACGATGAGGCTTGCTTTTCTGTCGACCTATTCAAATTGTGGGGTGACCTTGCGATCGTCGAGGCAGAAAGGAACAAGCTGACGACTGATCTCGACTAGGCCAAAGAAAAGAGTGATGCCCAGGTTAAGCTCCATGGCAAGGTGGAAAGGCAGTTGAAGGTCGTGGGTGAAGAGAGGACGAGGCTCTTTGCGCAGATTACAGAATTGGAGGCGGCTTCCCATCCTGCGGAGGACGAGACTACTAAGGAGAAGCTCATGGCGTCTCGGGAGGCTCTGGAGTCAAGGATCTAGCAGCTCGAGCAGGATTGCATGGTGGCTCTCGAGGTGGGCTACGACAGTGTCGTGAAACAACTCCGGATCATGAACCCGGGCATTCCTTTTATCACCAAAAGGAAGGGGGGCTTCCATCAGGTCGTCGAGGGTCGCGTGGTCGCGTCGAAAGCCGAGGAGGAAGACAACGGCCCAGTCGAGGTGGGCGATGAGCAGGAGGAGAATGAAGCCTCTTAGTGTTGTTTTGTCTTTGTCTTTCTGGCTTGCGTGCCTGTGTTATTTTCCTGGCATGCGTGCCTACCTTTGATGTATCTGTTTCTGGCATGCGTGTCATTCTTGTAATTTTTGAACAATGGGTTATGCCCACTATTTTGGGAATGCAGTAACTTTACTTTTATGCTGCGTGTGCTTTATTTTATATGTTTCCTTGTTTTCTATGTATTAATTGCATTTCTGTTTGTTTTCTTGCTCGACCTGTTTTATGACCGACTGTGCAGGGAACTAGTCGGGTGACTGGAGTTGGTATCCAATTGATGATGGGGCCAAGATCTTGGTTGAGGTCTTTTTCCCGGGCGTGAACTTCCCATCGCGGGCTGGGTGTTCTTCCCCAATGGTACGGCAACAGTGGAGCTCAGTTGAGGGGTCCCCGCTGGATCAAGGGTCTTTCCCGCACACGCAAGGGGATGACTCTTGTGTTTTTGTTTTTAAAATTAGGAGTCGCGTCTGTGTCGTGCCGCGCCCCTGTGGTCGCGATGCCAACGGGTCGCGGGTAGTGTCTAACTGTAGATTTGCTTGAGTTTTTCTGCATTCTATGGTCAAGCAAGTTCTTCCCCGTGTAGATTTTCGAGATAATATGCTCATTTGCTCATTTTGTCTCGAACACAGTAGGGGTTTTCCCAGTTTGCGGCGAGCTTGCCCTCGTGTAAATCCTTCTGGTTCCTTCGTAGGACCAGGCTGCCCACCTGGAATTGGCTCATTAAACTTTCGTTTGATACTGGTCAATTCCTTCAAACTAATCTTGGTTTGTCCCATATAAAACTGTTCATGGAACAACCTTTCTAACTGAGTCCAATTATGAATCAAATTCGGGGGTAAGGTTGTGAACCATGTAAAAGCATTTTTGGTGAGAGAACTTGAGAAATATTTTATCCTAAGATTTTCATTATTTGAAATCTCTCCAGCCTTTATCAAATATCTAGCCACGTGTTCTATAGTGGATTCAGTGGTATCTCTAGAAAACTTAGTGAATTTAGGAATTTTTCATCTAGGGGATAGGTCTGATTATAAAATATACTCTGATAATGACGAAGTATAGTTTGGTCTTGAAGACCAAAGTTTAACCCATTTCGCACCATTATCCTTTCGACCATGGTTGCTAGATTGTTATTCGCGGATATATCATCACGTCGAATCTGTTGTATAACATTATCAGCATTTTGGTCCATATTCACCATTACTACCCTAGGTCTCTCCTCGATGGGAATTTGAGGTTGGGTTATGGGAAGTTTGACTCTAGGTTGTTCGAGTGCAACTCTTGCATCATCTAGATTTGTATGGGGTGAATATCTTTGGTTTTGTTGAACCTGATTAGTGGTGGGATCTTCTTCGACGGATATTCCCTGATTTTCTAATATGTATTCTTTCTGTGGATGTCGAAGAGGTTGTGGTACTCCAAAAAAATTTACAAGGCGCGTCATCTGTGCTGTCACTTGTTGGTTGGATTGAGTGGTGCTTTGTATTAGGGGATTAAGAATCGTCCCCATTGTTTAGGCTAACATTTGGGCCATTTCGTGGTTACTCTCATCCCTTTGTTGCCTAATGATTGCTGCAGAATTATTGATCAAGTTTGGCATTTGAATGGAATAACCAATTCCTAAAGGTTGGTTATTTCGACCCATGTTTATCCCAGATTGTGATCCTTGTAATGACAAAGTAACATTCAATACAGGTTCTGAGAATGTTGAGGCGGCTTTATGCGAATTCGCCATCAAGGGTGTTGAAATTCCATAAGGTTGATCTCGATTGCCAAAAGGCACAGAGAAACCTGGTGGCATGAAAGGCCTATTCAAAGTATTCCCCACTGGTGGAGGAGTTACTGGGGATCCCCTTGGCCTAGTATAATTTAGAATAGGCTTAATATAGGTAATCGACTATATGGGCATTGAACTTGCCATGGATGGCATTGGTTTTGATACAGTCCTTGAGACCGTTGTTCCTCCAATCGAAGATACTTGGGGCAATTCTCGATTATTACTCAATGAACTTTGAGGAATTGAAACATTTGGCTGATTTGAATTCACCATTCTTCTAGTATATCTTCTCCTTGGTTTATCCTCGTTACTGGTGGATACTTTTCCACTTCTTAATAACATACAATGAAGTCTTTAAAGAGAAAAAACAACAAACAAAATTGTAACCAGAACACTACTAGCACTGCCCGTTGGGCATGACAATTTGTTTATTGTGAAATTTAGTAAACAACTGTTGGTCTTTCCAAATCGAAAAATAATTGGATTACGTACAGGATCACCCATACAAATCCTAAGACATGTGCTAGTAAATCATAAATTAAAGTTTGGAAAATGGTGAATATTTTGATAATACTCATGATCTAACAATTATCAACTTCGAAGTTTAAAGGAAGTAAATTTCATAAACTTAATCAAAAGCAATTAAATGCATTGAAAAATAACTTGAACAATAAAAAGATAAATTTGTGGTAAAAAGATGAAATTTGCATTGAAGTGTAAAAAGTATGGTGTTTGTCAAACGTATATTTTCTTGATACACTCTTTTCTCTGCACACGGATACTTTGAGTAATTTTAGAAATTTTGTACAACTTTAAACACACACCGATCCTAACGCTAGAACCTTCTATTTATAATGATAAAAGATAACCGACCCTAACAGTCTTCCTATAAACGAATGACAAGTGGCGCTCGACATGTCTCATTTCCTTAAAAAAGCTCCACGTGTCTCTTTCACAAATTTGGATAAGAACAAAAGTTCCATCCATTATTTGAATTCAAATCACATGTCGAAACAACACCATCATCTTCTGTTGAACCAACTTCTAAGACTTTTAGAATATTTTTTATTTGAATCTTATTCATCATATCCTCCTTACGCAAAAAGGAAGCTTCGACCAAAACAAGCAAGTCTCATAACTTTTTTGAAACCTCTCACCATTTCATGTAATTATCTTTATTGTTCCATTAATTAAAACTAGGATTCTAATTTGGGAGCTAATACATGGTTGGCCAATTTAGTGTTGGTGAGGAAAGAAGCGAACAAATGGTGCATGTGTGTGGACTTCACCGACCTAAATACCGCTTGCTCTAAGGACCTATATCATTTGTCAAACATTGATCACCAGATTTAAGGGTCCTCGTGATATCATATGTTGAGTTTTATGGACACCTACTCAAGATACAACAAAATCTGAATAGATCCTCTAGACACCCCCCAGAGTGGACTATATCAATTGATGGTGCCTCAAATGTGAAGGGGGTGGAGATTATCATTCCCAAGGAAACCTTAAGCTCAATGGTATTTATAAATACCTATCCCTTAAAAGGAGAAAGACAAGTCATAACATAACTAGCATTACGAATATCACATAGCCTTTCACCTCATGTGAGCTACCTTCTCTTACCTCCATAACCACCATCATATAGGACATCTCGCAGCCGCGAGCAAGCGCTAACCACCCTAACTGTTATAAACCTACTAAGGCTTTTGAGTATTCCCTACCAATGTAGGGATATCATACACACTTGTACTTTTTTACCAGTACACCTTCCAACTGTCACGAAACTCTCTTAATGTCGATCTCAAAAAATTTTACAACAACAAATCAAGCTTCGCTCCCAATAGCAAATACTTGGGGGGACAACATGTTTTGGATCGGTCAAACTAATTAATAAGGTTAGTTCGATACAAATGTCAATTCAAAAGCTTCACTCATTCTGACTGACAAACATGTGTACTCTCGTTTGGAGGCCACACATCAAACTCAAGCATTACGCTCATCTCAATCGTTAAAATCCATTCAACGTTCTCCTGCACATGGCATAGATCTCGTTTAGGGAGGTTCTAAATTTCATTCATACATAAAGGTGACTCATCATCATACCAAAGTACATTTTTATTACACGGTTGCAACTTCTTTTTCAATGACTTTATTGAGTTAGGTGTTGAAGTAATAGCTTTATAAAATTACGCTCTCCATTTCGATCATTGGAAACCTTCACCACCGTATCAAAAACCTTTCGAGACAGATTTTACCAACTTATTACTCCCTCCTTTCTCTTTTATAACAATTTTTTTACTTTTATATTCATTGATTAAATTATATATATATATATATATATATATATATATATATATATATATATATATATATATATATATATATATATATATATATATATATATATATATATATATATATATATATATATATATATATATATATATATATATATATATATATATATATATATATATAGATAGATAGATAGATAGATAGACACACACATACATATATATGTTCTGCGTCAAAATAAATATAAAAGTATTTTTTTTAGGCAAACTTATACCATGGGTCATTTAAGTTATTTAATTGTAACAGGGTGATCCTTTAAGTTTTTTTCTACAAGTCAGTCCTTTAAGTTACCTAACATCTACATCGTTGCCCTTTTTAAATATTTTGTTCCAAAAATGCATATTTGACATTAACATTGGTGAGGTGGCACTAACCGTGCTGACATGCAATTTTTTTATTTACCTTTAAATAACTACCCAAAAACTCTTTTCTCTTCTTCTTCGCCCACACTCAACAACAACATGGATTTATAAGTGATAACATAAGCAACACCGTCATCTAAACTTATTCCTTCTAATTTTCTCCTCTTCCCTCACACTCAACAACAACAACCTCTCAATGGTGGAGAAGAAGCTTTGGAACTCTGTGTTAAGTTCTGCTATGGAGTTTCAATCAACATTAGTGCTCATAATTTTGTGCCTTCACTTTGTGTTGCTAAGCTCTTCCAAATGAATGATTCCATTGAGAGGGGAAACTTTGTAGATAAACTTGAGTCTTTCTTCAATTCTTCCATTCTCGAAGTTTGAAAAGACTTGGTTTCGACGTTGCAAGTCACCGAGAAGTTACCAGTGTGGTCTGAGAATCTTGTCATAATAAGAAAATGTCGGTGTGGTTTGGGAATCTTGGCATGATAAGAAAATGCATTGATTCAATCATTGAAAAAGTTCTTACACCTCTATCACAGTTAAAACAAATCAATACATAAAACTTCCTTCGCATAATATTTGATGTCGTCGGTCTCTATCTCATATTAAGCGTCTCAATTATTGAAAATGCATTGATTATGTGTAGTTCAAATGGTTCTACATATATACTAGGTCTGGTTACCTTGCATTTTCTACTTTCGAATCATTTTTTTATATTTTAGGTTGAAGGAACAACTGAAAGACCAAGATTCTCTGTCTTCTGATCCAATAAGCATCTTTGTGTTCAAGTGATTGATGACACCAAGATGCATACACTTGCTTCAGCTTCCACAATGTATAAGACAATTGCTGAAGAGTTCAACTACACCCCTGACCCTACAATTATAAGTTTCTAAGACGTTATTCTGGTTCGCTATTACATTAGGTTCAACCAAGCAAATCATCTTCAAAAACTACTCAATATTTGCATTAGAACAGTTTCATACTCACTTAAGAACTTCCTTTCATTATTAAACTTTAGAAATCTCTAACCGAACATAGATATAAAGACATTTTTATATTTTTGTTTTGTTAATGATGATCCTTCGTTCATTTAAATTGTCAGGTTTCATGCTTTCAGGAAGTAGCATAAATGGTGGGTGAGATCATTGCAAAATTTTGTCTAGAGAAAGGAATCACAAAAATGGCCTTTGATTGTGGTGGTTACTTGTACCAGGGCCGTGTTAAAGTTATCGCTGATGCGGCTCGCGGACATGGTTACCTTTCCTAATGCAGATGCAATCGTCTTTTGCTTCTTTTTCTGCAAATATATCAAACATTTTCAAGTATCCACAATCATAAATATTGTCATAGGAAATACACTGAAATTGATGAGGAGCTCTCAAGCTTCAATGGTGAAAAAATTCATAATTTTAATGAAGAAAGAAAATAATGGAATTAACTTTTTTTCTCTCTTCAAAAGTTACACGTAAATTTCATTTGAGAGACACAATTTTGATTGTTTAATTTCATATCGGCACTGTTGTCAAATATGCATTTTTAAAACAGAATTTAAATAAATAAAAAGGACAACGGTATAAATGTTAGATAACTTAAAACAAATCAATTTATATTAAATAATTTAAAGGACTCCAATATGCCTTTCTTTTTTCAATCAATAGTGACTACAACTCACTTACACGCATGGGTCCCATAATCATAATACAGTCAAAACGGCATTTTAAATTCATTTCCAAATTGGTATTATTATGGGCAAAATTGGAATTGACCACAAACAAGTTCTATAAAACCAACCTCACTCACATGATAACATTATCTCCACAAAGTGTCATTGCTTCACTTCACTTTCACTAGTGTTGTTGTTGTTTGAAGAAGATAATGATGTTGGATTCACAACATCATGATTGGTTCTGTTTCATGTTCTTCTTCTCTTTCTTAGTTGTTGCTAGTTCAGTCGATGGAATTACAGTGCCTGATAATGGAGGATTAAGTAGAGATGTGTTTCCTAAAGGATTTGTGTTTGGAGTTGCAACTTCAGCTTATCAAGTTGAGGGTATGGCCAACAAAGATGGTCGTGGCCCTAGTATTTGGGATGTTTTCATCAAAAAACCAGGTTTGTGTTTCTTACCTAATCTCAGTGCATTATTCTTAATTCATCCAAAAATTGTGTTATGAATTTTATCCTTTTTAAAAGTCTTGAATCTTACTCTATAAATTGTGTTATTGAAATTATAATTTTATGAGGAGTGTTAGTATTTTTCCCAAAAAATAAAAGTGTCAGTAATATAATAATTGCCGACAACCAATATATAAAATTAATTATTTTAATGTTTATATTTTTTGTTCTCTTGCTGAAAAAATTACTGTTATAACGGTTGCGTCTTAAATTAAGATAATTATATTTTAATTGTAAATAATATATATATATATATATATATATATATATATATATATATATATATATATATATATATATATATATATATATATATATATATATATATATATATATATATATATATATATATATATATATATATATATATATATATATATATATATATATATATATATATATATATATATATATATAAATAGTATCAATCTCTTATGAAAAAATGTTGGTCAGATTTTTGTTTGGTGTGACTGTTGGTCAAAAAAAGTAACCATTTTTAACTATCACATTCATGACAATAGTGATTGGTCTTCATCTTTAAATTTAAAATACAAGATTATTTGAATTTTTTGTCTTTTTTTATTAGATCGTTTTAAATTTTTAACTTATTTATTTATTTTACCAAAATATTATTAATAATATTAATGTTTTCTACAATATCTAATAAATATTCTTAGAAATACTAATTAATTTTTTTCTTTAGAATGGTAAAATTGTGAACTAATAACCAACAAATTAAATATTACAATCAACCTTTTCAATTAATTTATATGTTTTCTTTTAAGATATCTGGAATTAAAGGTATATTTGAATTGATTTATTTAAATTATTTATTATTATAAATTTTATAATGCAATTTAAAAGATTTTATCAAAATAATTTATGATATTTTTTATAAAATAATTTTAAACTCAATTTTATAATTTCTCCAAAATAATTTATAAAAACAATTTATAACATATATAATTATAATTTCAGGAATTGTGGCAAATAATGGCACAGGAGAAGTTTCTGTTGATCAGTATCATCGCTACAAAGTAAGTGCCTTTTCAACTTTAAATATTGCAAATTTAAAATTAATTAACCTTGGTATAAAAAAATTTACTACACCGTTTAAATATTTTATAAAAATTTAAAATAAAATAAAAAATCTAACAAGCATGTTTGATTTCACAGGAAGATATTGATCTGATGGCAAAGCTGAATTTTGATGCTTACCGGTTTTCAATCTCATGGTCCAGAATTTTTCCAAGTAATTCAAATTTGCATATATTAATCAAAAAAATATGAAGCAAATTCATAATTAATTCCATTAATAATCTATTAAACATGCAGATGGAACTGGTGAAGTAAATTGGAAAGGTGTTGCATACTACAACAGATTAATTGATTACTTGCTAGAAAAAGGTAATTTTTTTTATGCAACATAAATATTTATTTTAAAAAAATAATGCATACATATATAGTTTTAGAAATTTAATGTTGAAGTTAATTGATTTTTTTTGTTCCTTAAACAATGTTGCAGGAATTACTCCATATGCAAATCTGTACCATTATGATCTTCCTTTAGCTCTTGAGTTGAGATACAATGGCTTATTGAGCCATAATGTTGTGTAAGTACTAGAATACCCTTATCGCTATCACGAGTTGAGGAATCTCTACAAGGATTTGATGAATGATGAATGTTTCAAAAATTGTACAGGAAAGATTTTGCGGATTATGCAGAATTTTGTTTTAAGACATTTGGAGATAGAGTTAAGAACTGGATGACTTTTAATGAACCGAGAGTCGTCGCGGCTCTTGGTTATGACAATGGCTTTTTTGCCCCTGGAAGGTGCTCTAAAGAATATGGAAATTGTACTGCTGGAAATTCAGGAACTGAGCCTTACATTGCTGCTCATAACTTGATTTTGTCGCATGCTGCTGCTGTTCAAAGATACCGAGAAAGCTACCAAGTATTTTTTTAGTATTTTTGAGTATTTTTATTCAATTTGGTTTATTGTTCATATGTGGTTGTGATGATTGTGGTTGTTTCAGGAAAAGCAAAAGGGTAGGATTGGAATTCTGTTGGATTTTGTTTGGTATGAGCCTCTTACAAGATCAAAAGCTGATAACTATGCTGCTCAAAGAGCTAGAGACTTTCATATTGGATGGTAAAATTCTTTAGAATGTTCAAATATTTTGTTTAGTACAAATTGAATTCAATAACTAAGGCAAGAAATGGTTCGGTTCTGATCAATTCAATACAATATGATTAGTTTAAGACTCTGATATCACTTATTCGGAAGTGAGTTTTAGGAAAAATAACATATTAACATTAGAATCATCATCAAATATATGAATCACCTCTCTTATATATCTTTCGAGTCTGTATTTGAGGTCTTTAATCTCCGCAGGTTCATTCATCCCATTGTTTATGGCGAGTATCCAAAAACCATGCAAAATATTGTTGGGGAGAGGCTCCCAAAGTTCACTCAAGAAGAAGTGAAAATTGTGAAGGGATCAATTGATTTTGTTGGGATCAATCAATATACTACTTACTACATGTATGATCCTCATCAATCAAAACCAAAAGTTCCTGGCTATCAAAATGATTGGAATGTAGGATTTGCTTGTAAGATAATTCTTCCTTCAAACTTTCACTCATTTAGTTCTTAAAGTATATTCTCTCTGATCTTATTTATAAGAGAAAATTTACTTTTTTAATTCATTGAATAATTAATGTATTTGGTCTATATAATAGTTCACATACATTGATTATTCAATGAATCTTAATAGCAATGATTAAATTGATACGTTTTATACACTTTCAGAACTACTTAGTATATTTATATATTTTACGTCGAAATTTGTAGAAGAATGATAGTTTAGAAATTAAATTGATGGTTTATTCAAATGCTTTTCTTGTTAATTGCTATTACTTACATTGATTTTCTTGCTTAACATTGAAGATGCTAAGAATGGAGTACCTGTTGGACCAAGGGTAAGTTTGAAACAAGTGAAAGTTAACAATGAATTTATCTTGAAATTAGTTTTTATAAGTGAAACTTGAATTTGCAGGCATATTCATATTGGTTGTACAATGTACCATGGGGCTTGTACAAATCATTGAATTACATCAAGGAACGTTACGGAAACCCGACAGTGATCTTATCAGAAAATGGTAACTCCTAGGACTAGTTTTTGGCTTTGTTTGAATGCATTCGTCTTTTTTTTTTTCTTAACCCTTTTGCTCCTGATATTTTGGAGTTCAGTCGGAAGGTAAATAAAATCTTATCAATAATTGTTTTAATTAGAGTTTGAATTTGGATACTATGGATTGTAGGCATGGATGATCCAGGTAATGTGACATTTGCTAAAGGTTTGCATGACACAACAAGAATAAATTATTACAAAGGGTATTTGACTCAACTAAAGAAAGCTATTGATGATGGAGCAAATGTTGTTGGATACCATGCATGGTCATTACTTGATAACTTCGAATGGAGATTAGGGTACACGTCAAGGTTCGGTATTGTCTACGTCGACTTCAAAACTCTCAAGAGAACCCCTAAGTTGTCAGCATATTGGTTCAAGAAACTACTAACCAAAAAGAAGTAGGTGTATCAAACTCGTCGTGTTCCTATTCATACGCTGAGCTGGGTTATAATCATGTTTACTAAGTTTCTAGCTATGGTAGTGAGTAATGTTTTTGTTGTTTTTTTTCATCAATTGCAACAATCATGCAACTTGATCAGTGCAAGTCTTGGAATAAAATGATCTTTTCAATAAAGCTTCATGAGTTTAGATTCAAAATTGATTTTCATTCAAGAATAAATATTTGTAAGAGCATTCTAAAGAGGTTACAACAAAATTCATGTGCATATTGAATGATTACACTCTTGAAAAGAAATTCAGAATAGTTCTAATGTTACTTCCCTTTTTCTTGGATTTCTTTTCACTTCCTTTCAAATCATCACTCTTCCTAATCTTGGACTTAACACTTTTTTGAGACTCCACATTCAAGCATTCCACTTCGGTTACTCCCGAAACCTGTTCATCTTTCGCTTCTACTTTATCTAAGCAAATATTCTCGAATTTCCTTTTCCTTGAGAAATTTGTTGACATTTTTTCGTGCGGTGACATGTAATTATCAAGATTGATATATTCCACACTGCTGACAACAGAAATTTCTTCATTCTTAGACCCTTGAGAGTTACTCGGTGACACGCAATCGTCAAGGTCAATAAATTCAACACTGCTTACAATAGAAATTTCTTCAACAGTTTCCTCCTCCTTGTGTTTTCTTATCCTAAAAGGATTGTTGTTAGGAACCTTAAAAGGAGTTTTATCGCATGTAATGGTTTTTTTCATTGTTTCTTTTGTTCCTAATGGCATGATTAGTTTCTGAAGTGCCAATGCTTCATTTGAATATGTTTCTTTATCTGAGAGCCTTGTAATAGCATGATTGATCTTTTGGGAGCCAAAGACTGAAAAACAGTTTTCCTGCTTAATCGGTGTCGAAACTTCTCGTTTCCTGAGTTGACCAATGGTTTGGGGATCTATAGGGTGTAAAGGAAGTCTAGAAATTTCAGACTTATCAAAGGCTTTCTTAGTTGACGGATTCAAGTTTCCTTCGGCTATTGCTTTGACTATAGTTGAGGGAAGCTCTCTAGTTACATTTGAAGTTTGTCAAGGAAAAAAAAGTAATTACATGTTCAACAATTCTGCAGATTAAAATCGATCACAAATAAGCCCGAGTTGGATTGAGTTATTCGAACTTATCTACCGACAAACATCTATGAGACTGTTTAGGAGAGCTTACAGAAACAGGTTGTAACATGTCCATAAGCTGTTTTCAGCTTATTTCTATAAGCTCTCCAATATAGCTTATAAGAACAGCTTATAATGGATACAAAATATGATAAATCAAGGATACGGTCCCAAAAAATCAAGGTTTTCGTCAAGTGACTCGAGAAAATTTTCTGGAAGAGGCTTCAGGTGCTTGAGCTCTTTAGTATCGATATCATATCTGCACAAATAGTTCAGAAGGAAACATAATCATTGAAGAGAATAATGAATACTCGGATGTTATAAATCAGAAATAGTTTAAGTTTGTACATTCGAGCATGTTGAAATACGGCAAGTGCGTCTCTGAAGGATTTGGCATAATCTTCAGGCATTTGATCACCTTTCTCAAACTTAAGAACAGACAATACCTGTAAAAAAAATGATATATTTGTCAGAATGACTTCGAGGCAACATCAGCCACAAACTATATCAGTTTGAACTTCAAGAATCTACGCGGTAATAGGCATGATGATTGTGTAGTGTGCATGCGCTTGTTATAAAAAGCGAGTACTAATATAAATTTTAGAATCAAGTAATAGGAATTCACTTTCACAAGTAATCAAGAATAGTGGTTATTGGCGGATACGAACATACTTACACGATCGATATTCTGATACTTTGAAACTAAGGCATGGGCTCGAGCAACACCAATGCCAGGAACAGATGGAAGAAAATCACAGCCAGCTAAAACACACATACCTAGAAAAACAAGAAAAAAAACATTTTCATCAGTATACCGCGAACAAGTTTTGTGCAAAAAAGTTCTACATGACTGATACATTCAACACACAACGAGAAAATCACCTGTGAAAAGCTTCATATCAAAACTCCGAAATGAAGGTTTACAAGATTCGGCAGAAAAAACCTTCTCTAACTCTATTCTTTCACCGTTCCCTTCACGGTCCATCTTAAAAATAACCTGTTCAAACAACTGCAGGTTAAAATCTTAAACACAACTTCTCAACACACGAGATTAAAGTTTTGGAGAAGTTCTTACATCTGGACAACCATAAGCTATCAGATCACTATCTTCTGTAATCACAGCTGCAATACCGCCCTTTTCGGTCTCAAGGTTGGACAGGTATGCTAACTGAGCATCAGCTTCATATGGAGCTACAACAAACTCAATGTTGGCTGATTTCAAAGTCTACAACACAATTACAAGAAGAAATTACTCTAGAATGATTCAAAAGTAGCATTAGTATTTATCAAAATTATATATTTAAAGCATACCTGAATAAGCTTATATGCCATAAGGGGAGTAATATTCACTGCTCTCTACACACAAAAGTATGAAAAATACTTCAATTGTTTAGCTTCATAAGCATTATCATGTGAAATAAAAGATACAATAAACTTGTCTTTTTATCTACCCATATAAGCACTCGTGTGATTGTTCCTGAGAGCTTAAGACATGTTCATAAGTTATTTTCAAAATAATCAATAATTTACACTATAGCACCGACACCTCTTAAAAAATGTGTGTTTTGGTCAATGTCAATGCCTGAAACCGACACTAATACTTTTGATTATGTTTAGTTTATTTGTTTTTTCAAATTATTACCGATGTGAACATGTCAGTATCTGTCGTGATTCATGTCTCCATGCTTAATAGGTAATTTTAAATTTGAAAATGCTCCTAACCTGAAAAAGCTCAGAAGCAGCATTAACATTCCCTTCTTTGAGCTTGGCCATTGCCAAATCACGATAAGCATTTCTTTTTCTAAAACAACCAAATCAGCACAAAAAAACAAATCAAAAAATTAATTCATATCCTAAAACTTAAAATGAAAAGTTAAAAACAGAAATAAAATAAATACTTGTTCCTCTCTTTCTCAGTTGCTGACTTGCAAGGAACATTGCCACCATCAAAAACAACAACTGGTGTTACTTTATAGTGCCGAAGCAGATTCACTCTATGCATAAAGTATTCAATGTAACGCAATTTCCTTTCACTATCAGAATCAAGACAAAGTTCCATACTACATGAATAAGCTAAAACAAAAAAAAAAATCAAAAAATTAATATAACGAGTGAATTTCAAAACTGAATCAAGATCAGATTTTTACTCACCTCCTTTATGAAGCCATGAATATGCATCAATACCCACCTGCATATTTTGCAATGTGAATGAGAATGAGGTACGAGAATGAAAAATTGAACACAACCCGGATATAATTTTGAGGAAAAACGGAAACTTTGGATGGAATGGAGATGATTCTTACGCGTTTGCCAGCGTAGTTCTTGATGTGAATGGGTTCAACGTAAGGTTTCATGAATCTGAGAAGATCTTTGATGCCCATTTGCTATGTTCGTAGGTTTTCGTTTCTGGGTTTTGGGTTTTCGTTCGAGTTTTTTAAGGTTTTTTTTTTTTTGGATTATTTTCATTCGAGTTTTTTTGATAATGTTATAGAGACGGAAAATGGCGGGAAAAGCGGAAACGGCGAAATAAAACGAGGTAATGAATGTTTATGAAGATTACAGTTTAACATAAATTTAAATATTTCAATTGAATTCTTCTCGGTTATAAAAAAATAAATTGTTTGGATAAAATTATAAAAAATTTCATTCATAAATTTTGTTGAATTATTTTTATAAATTCTAAAATTTCATGGAATAAAAAATTAAATATAAATAGTAAATTAATTTAAAATTAAATTTTAAAATTTTTGGATCTAAATGAAGTATATGCATATTGCATGTTACTAGAAAAATAAGTAACTCATTATTAACACTAAAGTTTATCAGTCTAGCTATTTGATTCACATCATATTAAATCAATGAAAATGCTATTAGAATACCAATGTGGATAAAATAATGAGGAGATTTGGTCATTTCAACCTATTTAAAAATTTTATAGTTAATTATATGGAGAAGGGGGTGTTACGTCCAACATATTTATTGCATGAAATGGTTGAAATTGTGTGGATTGGAGGAGAGTGGTTATGGTGAGAAGACAAAAAAATGAAAGAAATATTAAGATTTGAGAGGTTATTTTTTGGAAATCTTTCAAGAGGAAGAAGATTAAGAAGGAGATGAGAATGATAAATGATTTTTGTTTTTTTATATATTGTATTAATATTTGAATAAATTGATTTCTAATACTTATTTGAATTTTTTTATAATGTTTGGATTTTTTTAAATTTATTTGGATTTGTTATAATTTATGAAAATATTATTAAAGATCAATTTTTAATAAAATAATTTATGATTAAATATGTTTGCGATCCTCTTAAATATTTTAAATTTCGTTTTTAATCACTCAAAATATTTAATTTCAAAGAATAGTCCTTCTAAAATTTTTGATCACTCTTGCAATTTAGCGACGATTTTTACAACTTAACGATAGAATTAGGGACGGTTTTATCGACGGCTTATTACTTAATGTTTAATTAACTTAATTAATAACAGCTTTAGCGACGGTTTTAGTATTAAAGATTAAAAGTGTCAGAATTTCTGAAGTCCAAGGTGCCAGAATTTCCCAAGTACAAGGGTCTCAGTTGTCCTAACATTCATTTGAAGATGCATTGTCACAAGATGGCAGCCTATGCCAGAGATGAAAAGCTCATGATGCATTGCTTCCAAGACAGCTTGTCTGAAGCATCTCTCGAATGGCACATGCAACTAAAGTGTATCAGTGTGCGTACTTGGGGTTAGTTGGTTGAAGCCTTTGTCAAGCAATATAAATACAACAGCGACCTTGTTCTGAATCGTACTCAACTTTAGAGTATGACTCAAAAGAACGGTGAATCCTTTAAGGAGTACGCACAACGCTGAAGAGAGTTAGCCGCAAGAGTGCATTCGTCACTTGTTGACCATGAATTGATTGACATCTTCATGGGCACCCTGCAAAGCTAATACTACGAAAAACTTATCAACAATGTATCTTCTGGATTCTCTGACATGGTAATCGTCGGTGAGAGAATTGAATAGGATCTAAATAGCGGAAAGATCCAAGGAGGATCTAACAGCCATACTGGAATCAAGAGGTCTTTCAATTGATACAAGAAAAAGGATGGCATAACAAATGTTATCTCTGCTCAGAGAGGACGAACTCAACAAAAAGCTCTTGCTCTTATGCCTACTCAAATTCCTTACTTCCAGTATTTGTATGTTGATACTGCGCAATATGCTCTAATGCCTTATCAGCAAGCTGTTCCAGATCAGATTCCTACTCAGATACCTCCTCAACACACTCCTCAGCAACGAGCTCTACCTCAACACGCTCCACAACAGAGTCAACCTAATCAACAAAGGACGAGGAGGCCAGAAAGAAGATTTGATCATCTGCATATGTCATATGCTTAGGTCTTTTCCTTCCTGTTGAAGGATGGGGCAATTACCCCAAAGGGCCTAGCTCCTCCAACTGTTATCCCCTCATACTATGATGTTAATGCTCACTGCGAGTATCATAAGGGCGCCCCAGGGCACATGATTAAGAACTGCAAAGCTTTTAAGCGCAAGGTTCAAGATCTGATTAAGTCAAAGGATCTCACATTCACTCCAAGGGCTCCAAATGTCACGACCAACCATATGTCGCCGCCAAATTAGTTCAAGCATCAAGTCAAGAAGGAAGATCATTTTCCTCAAAGAAGACAGTCATCCTACCATCCCATCAGTTGCATTCTTGTATTTTGTTCTTATTTGTTTAAGTATTGTTTGCTTTAAATATTGTCATTCGTATTAGGTTTTATTAATATAATGATTATGCATGTTCTGAATTAGTTATGTTGTATTCATTCATTTTTCCATCTACTGCAAAGCACAGACACATACTTCTCCACTTCATTCTCTTTATCAAATTGTTGTTTTAGCAAATATTGGAGGGAGGATGACGAAAATAAAATTCTCATAATTGCAAATTGTATGCTTTCAAACAAAATCATGTCGATGATGTACATGCATTGTTTCAATCCCTAAACACTGGAGAGACAAGGCGTTAATCCCTAGTTAACCACTTAGAGCCTAGAATAAGGAGTTTCCTTCGGACTTAAAAACCCTTACACTTAACCTGGGGCATAGATAGTGTTCAGTTAACCCGACTACACACTCAAATCACAAAGAAAAATCCAAAAGACATGACAGTTGTTCTTCAATAATCCATGACTTGGCAGTCACAATCATCAACAAAATATTTTAAAAATATATCAAAAGCCTGCTAAGCTGAACACCTCAAAAGAAGACTTGTGCAAAAATCAAGGCTATCCCAATGTACTTGAAAAGCGAAATCAATACATGCAAAAGTTAGGGATCAAAAAGAAAAAATCAAAAGAGGTCTTCAAATCCTCGACAAAAAGCAAAAATAAAGCAAAGTCCAATGACCACCATGTCAAAATCAAAGGGTCACTGACATCAAAAACAAAATAAGGTGACTGCCATTTCGAGCAAATCTTGAATTTTCACCCTTACACCATCAACCCTTTTGGAAGACAAACGTGTGTAGAATTAACTGAACGTAGGACTGGAGATCATCACGAAGAAAGGGTGGGTATAAATCAAATTTTAAGCCTTATATCATTTGTTTCATAAACTGTGAACCAGACCACGTTACAACCCTCAAAGACCTAATTGAGGCAGGGTTTATTCTAAAAACATACTATTACAAGGTTGTGTAAACTGACTCCCTACAAATTTTCTAATCTTCAGCGCTGGTGTCATTCTTCTTGCTATATCTTTCACCCACTAGCTAAAACGGCACTACATATGGACTAATGGTCCATTCGTCACACATTATCAAAATATTCCAATATACGATTATTTTTCAAAACTTGCATGAGCATTGCATTAAAATTACCATTTGTGAATGAGCAATTTTAATTGCAAATTAGTGTTTGACATCAAAGAAACTTCAACAAAGGGCAATCGAAGAGGAACTTGAACTTTTAGTGGTGCTAACCTGAATTAAGACTACCTCAAAACCCTATGAATTAGGGGTAAATACTTCAAGAGCTCAATCAAGGGAAAGTTATCTCAAGAGCACGTCAAATCTTAGCTTTCAAGGATCAGACCATTTTGAGAATTGGTTAATCAGGGGCAGACCACTACCCTATTCAGAGCTTTCATTCAAGGAGTATTTTTTTTCAAGAACCCTACAGATTAGGGCATGATCAGTACTTTGAACTTGGACAAATAGATCTTTCTAGATGCTAGCAAGCATCAAGTGCAGAGAAAAAGCACGATCTTCATGAGTTGATCACGTAGTTACGCTTATTTTTAGGTCAACCTGACTTTCAGGCACAAAGTTGTGGTTCTCTAGAATGGACACGATGATTTATCATCAAGCGATCAAACTTGGGGAATCAAAAGTATCTTTGTCTTCTTTGATCATGATGTTGCACCCCAAAATTTGCCCTCTTATTTCTAACCATAATTGGCTTGTGTTTCACGTTCAATTGCATTTTCCATTAGGGCATATCCTTCCATTCATTCATTTGCATTAAGCTCTTAAAGACTGGACCAAAGCATTTTCCTGTGATTTGAGTTTTCTCTATTCATATGTGATTTATATGGCTGTTGAACTCGAGTTGAGATAAAGGCTGATTTCCCAACATCATGATTATCCTCTTTACCAAGGCTCATCAGATATCAAGGTCATCTTCTTCATGATTTTTCAAGAGGATCAGTGTGCACTCAAAGGAAGGAGTTTTAGTTTTAAGTCAAGTGTGGTTATTCAGTCATGATCAAGATTAAATGGAAGTTTGACCTAATCTTGGCCAAACCATCAAGAGTTCGCTTCAACTGTTATCAAGCATTGATTTATGAGAAGTTTGAGTTAAAATCAGGTTCATCATGGCCCATCGGTTTAAATTATGTACATCTGTGGATTTATTTTCTCGAAGATCGATTCATACAATTTCAAAATATCAGGAGTTATTACGGAAAGGTTTAAGATTGATTCAAACGGTAGTTATTTTCGTGCAAGTTATTCAATGGTCCAAGAGTAGCTTCATTCATTTTTATCGGATATCTGTGGAAAAGGTTCCAGTTTGGTTTTTGGATTAAATCCAGTCAAGGTGTACATCAATGGAAAATATTGGCGGAGAGTTCATTCAAGTTCATCAATCATTATCCACCTTTCATATCCAAACCAAAACCAATATCTAGATATCCATTACTAATTTTACATTCTTCATTATCCATTTTCCATATTTCAAAATCCTTATCCATTTTTTCCATAACCATGTTCCTACTAAAACAATTTTCCTGTATTCAAATCCATATCAAATATTCATTTCATAATCCATTTCCTAACCATATCCATAAACCAATTCCAAGATCCATTTTTCTAACCATTTATCCAAACTCACATCAATATCCATTTTTAATAAAGCAAGTTCCAAACATGTCAAGACAAGCTTTAATTCTTTCCAAATAAGTTCCAAACATGTCCCAGACCGATTTGAACTTTTTCCAAATAAGTTCCAAACATGTCTCAGACATATTTGAATTCTTTCCAAATAAGTTTCAAACATGTCCCAGCAGATTTGAATTCTTTCCAAAACAAAAGATTGCAACACAATTATCAGCATTCAAGTAGCACTTCAACACCAAGTTTCAAGATGGCTATAAAAAGAGAACAACACACACAATATCAAAAGGGAGGAGACAGTATGCATGAATTGAAGGAAGGCAATAATAGAGTAGAAGAAAAGAAAGAAGAAGCAATTGCAGGCATACCTGAACTACATGTTACCGGAGATGGGAAATTCGTCAGACTAGCTCCGACCAGGTAAGCTTCCCTCGTTTTTTTTCTTGTTACCGGCTGGTTCTTCATGATGTATTGAAGAAAAACCCTTCATTTTTCTTAAGCACCCCGTGTTTCACTCTTCTCTTAAAACTTTTCTCACTACATTATTTTTTATTAATCTCTTTATCTTAATTTTTTTTAGAATTTTGATTTTGGTAAAATCATCGTTTATTTTTCTAAACTAGAAATTTTATTGGTATTTAAAATTAATTTTTTAATATTTTGTTCTTACTAGTTAAATTCGTTTTTTTTAGAAAATTGTGATTAGAATGTTGATTTAGAGTTTATCTTATAGACTTGCGATTAACTTCTAATTAAAATATGGAGTCTTTTATTTAAATTTCAATTCGGGAGTTTTTAGTAGAGTTACAATCACGATTGTGATATTATGGTGATTGATTATCCGACGATTTCTCAAGTACCTTGAATGAAAAGTTGTGATTCCCTATGATGAATAGTGACTTTGATATTGATGCATAATATGCTTGTATGATTTGGACAGTCCCTTAGTATATTCCATTAAGTGATTAGATTTCATCTTGATTAGTTAATGTTGAATTAGACATTAGGATTAATCTTTTGCATGATAACTTTATGGTAGAATTCCTTTTCTCAATCTCAACTATAGGACCATTTGGCATGACAACATCTAGGTGTGAGATCCCTTAGATTTTTCTTTTGCTCTTTGCATCTTTCTCTTTCCCTCTCTCAAATCAATTCAAGATACCTAATAAATACGATGTGCGTAGTGCATCACAAGCCTTAAGCACATCAGAAAAGATGAGCAGATGCATTTCTAACCTCATCTTAGAGTACTTTGTGCGCGAGATGTTTGGATCATTAGAGTGAGGTATTCGATCCTATGTCATAGACTTTAATGTAATGCACATCTCAAACAAAGTCAAATCACTTTTTTAAGACTCTTGAACAAAATCAAATCATTTTGTCCTTCGGGATTTCCTTTCAAACTATTTCATAAAAGGCATGTTACTTTCGTTTTATCGCAAATAGGAATCGACCCTAACAGATGGAACGCGAACTTATCATCGCTTATAAAAGACACTAATCAAACTGTAGTCCGCCGAACTACGAATGCTCTGACTTCTTCATTCTCATCCGAGTGAGGATACGTAGGCACAAGACGACGAAGTCTTGACGAGCATAATCCTTCATCACTCATAGTCCTCTGAACTATGTTGACTCTGACTTTTCTATTGCACGAGAGAATACGTATGCATAGGACGGAGAAGTCCTATCGAGTCTCCTTTTGTTTTCCCCCTTTCATTAGCAAGTAGAACTTTAGATAAACACACCCTTTGATTAGAACAACAATAGTGGATCCCGTTGAGTACAATGGACGTGAGGGGGTGCTAATACCTTCCTCTCGGGTAATCGACTCCCGAACCCAGGATTTGGTTGTGAGACCATGTCTTTTCCTTTTTGAGGTTTTCTCGATGTTTTCCTTTCCCTGTTGGGATAAATAAAGTTCAATGGCGACTCTGTTTTTCCTCCGGTTGTTTTTTCGTGTTGTGACAGTTGGCGACTCTGCTTTCCTATGAGAGTCAATCTTAAAGCTTGTCTATTTACTTTTCATTGGGTGTTTGTCTTTATGATTTTATTTGCTTTATTTACTACTTTTATTGCATTTTCTTGCATTTATTTGATTATTGTTGTCATATTATTCTGCTTGCTGCTGTGTTGTTGGGTGAGAGTGTTCCATGAGAGATAAGCCTATTACCCAGGCTTGAGCACACACATAGGATTAGAGTGGGCTCTTGTTGACTTGCGTGGTGTTTGACACATATTGTTGGCTTGAGTTCACATCCAGACAAGGTTTTCTAGAGGATACTTTGAACTGCATGTTTATGTAGTAACCAGGGTGGTTTGATAAGAGCTTATGACTCTGGAGACCGTTCATGGGAAGTCAGTCGAGTCCTTCTTGATTAATGATAATGAAAAATCAAAAATGGTAGACGTATTATCATTTCTCGACTTGAGAGCTCGTGAGACAGAGGACCTGCTAGGATTGCCTTGTCCAAGACTAGAACCCGCATGTGAGAGGGAATGGGTTTTACAGGAAAACTTGACCTTCAACCTACCCGGTTTTTTGATTTTCTTATCAGTGTGGACTTATGAGCTTAGTATTTTGTTATTACGATGTTCTAGTATTTTCATCTGAGTGGACTTTTGAACTTATTCAATCAGCAGCACAACAGATATCCAACATTTATGGAAGCTTTGATCCCATGTCTATTGCATTTGCAACATTGCATAAGCATATATGCATCATTTTGCATTTCTTTCTTCAACCAGTCAGAACACTCATTCCGCCTTTGTCCATGACCAGCCAGTTGATTCCCCGATACTCGTTCTGAACAAGCAATGACTGTTGAAAAATGAAAAAGTGTTTAAAGTAAGATCAAGCAGTGTCAAAAGGTAAGGTCAAGTTGGAAGTTACTGGTAGTTATATCAAGGAAAAACCTTCAGAATGTTGATCCCCCCACCGGGATTTGCTGTAATGACTAACCCACTGTACGATTTTTTGCCTGATGAAGATCCTCCACAAGTGAACAACCTCACTCAAGCTCGGTCTGTGCAGCTTTCTGTTGAGAATCAGGATTTACATGAACAGTTTATGGTCCAAGGTGAAAATTCCTATTCTCTTGATACTACGGACTATCGTGGTTTTGCATTCTTTGTGTCGAGTTCCCAAAGGGAGGTCCCAATGATGAAAGCCATGGAAGTTCAAGATGCTTTTGGTCTCGACGCTTCAGACATGTGCCTAATACCTGACCTAGTATTACCTTTAAGTTTCAAAGCACCAAAGTTTGAGAAGTACAAAGGGGATAGTTGCCCAAAGCAACATCTGGTGATGTTTTACAGAAGAATGACCTCATTTGTACACAATGATAAGTTGATGACTCACTGCTTCCAGGACAGCCTGAGTGGGACATCATTAAGTTGGTACATGCAGTTAGAGAAGACAAAGCCTTTATGAAGCAATACGAATACAATCTTGACATGGCTCCTAGCCGCATGCAATTGCAAGGCTTGTCTCAAGACAACAACAAATCCTTCAGAGGGTATGCTAAGAGACAAAGAGAATTGGCTTCCAAAGTGTAACCACCACTTTTAGACAGAGAATTGGTTGACCTATTCATGGATACTTTTCAAGGTCTGTACCTGGATAAGATGATCAGCAATGGTACGTCAAACTTTTCCGGCCTGGTAATAGCTAGATAACGTATTGAGAACGGCCTAAAGAATGGAAAGGTCCAATATGCCTTAAGTATCCAGACTAGTGAGGTTGAGTCCCTCAGCAGTTCCAAAGAGGAAGAAGAGGATGAAATCAATGTAGTCATTATAGATGTTGGGTTTTCTCAGAATAAATCGGTAAAATCTTTTGGTTTTTCATCTTCTCAACAATCATTATTTCCAGTGGCACGTTATCCTTATGGGCAGCCAACCATGCATAGAGCCTCGTTCCAAAGACCTTGGGTTGCTCCTCAAGTAAATCAACGAGCCCATGGCCGAGGATATCAGAATCATCCCTAAAGTCAGCACAAGCCTCAGAACAACTTGGAAATAAGGAATGCTCCTCTTCATCCAATTCCTATGGCATACAATCAACTTTTGCCACATCTTATTCAAAACTCATTGGTGGAGCCCAAAACTCTCAAGTTGTTTCCAGAACCATACCCTCTTGGGTATAATCCCCATGTGCAATGTGGATATCATGGAGGATCCATGGGGCATACAACTGAAGATTGCAAAGCCTTCCAAGCCAATGTACAACAGTTTATTGACAAAGAGTACATGTCCTTTCCAAAAGGAAACTTGGTGGTTCACGTCAACCTCTCCCAAGAATGAACTTGAAAACTTCAAGGGACATCTTTTCAAGCCAGTGGTTCAGATAAGAGGACATCCTCAGAGTTGGCAATCATTGGATCACTTTTATTGTTTGCATTGTATTTTCTTTCTTGTTAAATGCTACTTGTTTGTTAAACATGGTTATTTTGAATGGTAATATTAATGAAGTGATCATGCTTTTTTTGAATTAATTATGTCGCATTCACCCATTTTTCTTCATTTAAAAAAATACATCCATGTTTCTCCCATTCACTCCACTTTGTCAAACTGTTCTTTTAGCGAAAACTTGAGGGAGGATGATGGGAATGAGATGCCCATAATTGTTGTTTCTATGCTTTCAAATAAAATCTTGCTGATGATGTACAAGTATTGTTTCAAATCCCTCAAACCGGAGATATAAGGGAGATAGACCCTCATTAACCTTTTTGAGCCTAGAAGTAGAAGTTTCTTTTTGTTTGAAAAAACCCCATCACATTTAACTCAGAGGCAGGGTAGTTGTTAGTTGATTTGACCGAGCATTCAAATTTCAAAGAGGAGTGTGCATCTAAGGATCCATCACCTGTTATTCCTCACTCATCAGGTGGTCAAGGACGTGAAACCATAATGGTTATCCCTCACCAACTAAGGAATGAGGCCGTCACAACTCTTTCATAGAAATCAAGACAAACCAGTATCACACGATTTGTTCAAAAGAAGAAAGAATTAAAAAAAAGCCCGCTAAGTCGAAAACCTTAAAACAAGTGACCTAGGAAAAAGCTAGGGCATCCTACTGGACTTCAAAATCAAAATCAAACAAAAATTAGTCCAGGAAAAAATAAAATGCAAAAAGCGAAAAAGATTACAAAAGAAAAATCCTCAAGTAAGAGCAAGTCGTGTGACCATAGACACAAAGATAAAAGGGGTAACTGTTACTCCAAAAAACCTCATTGGTTCTTAGGCCATCAGGTTAATTGGTTCCTTAACCATCACAAAATCATTTTGAGGTATGAGCATTTATGCCAAATTAGCTTAACGTAGGACTGGAGGACATCGAGGAGAATGAGGGGGTACAAATAACTTAGAGCCATAAATCCTTTTTTCTAAAAAAAACCATGAACCAGACCACGTTACAATCCTCAAAAGTCCTAATTGAAGCAAGGCCTATTCTGAAAGTATACTACATCAAGGTTGCGTAAACTGACTCCTACAAGATTTACTAATCTTCTTCTTGCCATATCTTTCACTAGCTAAATCAGCACTGCGTTTGGACTAATGGTCCACTCATCACCCACTATCACATCACTCTAATAATGATTGATTTTTTTCAAAATCTGCACGAGCATCGCATTAAAATTACCATTCGTAAATAAACGATATTAATTGCAAGTCAGTAATGAACATTAAGGAAATTCCAACAAGGAGCAATCGAAAAGGACTTGATCATTCATCAAATTTAATCAGAATCAAGTGTACCTTGTAGCCCCATGAATTTTGGGCATTAACATCCAATAAGTATGGAATTAGTCAGTCTAAGGCAAGTTCCCAAATCATTAGTTAATTATGGGGAAAATCATTCATGAATCGGTTGATCAAAAGTGAACTATCTTAAGACACCAACCAGGGGCAGGTCATCCTTAGGTTCTTTTGATTAAGGTAAAATCCCTCTAGTGTTCAATCAACACAAGTTAAGTCGCTTCAACACTCATCCTGAGGCAAGGTATCTCAAGAGTACATCGAAACCAACCGCTTCAAGAGTCAATTAATCAAGGACAAATCCTTTCATGACACAAATTCTGGGGTAAGCCATCTCGAGGTCATCTCATGGAAAACTGATTCCAACCTCCTTTCAAGGTGACCCAAGGACTAGACTGGGGCAAGATGAACTACATTGAGGAAAGACCACTCTTTTCTTTCAAGCTACTCAAGCAAATTTTATTTTGTCAGCATCTGTTGAGTTCAAGAGGGGTGTCGGGGAATCATGTTATCACCCCATCAGATAACCTTTTTCCTTCAAATAGAAGCCTTGCTACAAAGACCTTCTTACCCACCTCAAGGGAATTTCTAGAAACCTGCATAATCATTGCATAAATTATCCTCATGCGTTAGTCATGTCGCATCGCTCAAGCATAAAGCATTGCATGCTATCCTTGGGTTTTATCCCACAACCTGAATCTGACATCAGATGGCCTTGTAACCCAACCTCACTCAGCATTTCAAAGTCCAGTTCTTGTCTGGAAAACCATTCTAAAGTCCAATTCCTATCTAGAAAACCATTTTCAAAGTATCAGTTCACGTCTGATAAATGGCATTCAAGTCTAGTTCTCACCTGGTAAATGTCAACTTTTAAACCAGGTCCCGTCTGGTCACCCATTCTTTAGCCTACCTCTTAAACTCCAGTTTTCATCTGGTGGTCAGTTTTCTTTTCACAACCAGTTTCCTTCTTGTAGCCTATCAAAAGTCAGTTCTCGTCTGATAAATCAAACAAAGAGTCAATTTTTGTCTGACAACTTAAACTTTTGCTACTAGTTCTCGCCTGGTAGTCTACCCCTTTTTAAAACCAGTTTTCGTTTAGTAGTTCACCTTCAAAGTCCAATTAATTGGCAACCAAGGATAAATCCCTAAAAATCCAATCACTATCAATATGGTCCTACGCCTAACCACATCCCAGTCATACACGGCACAATCATCCCTAATGGCTCACATATCCTCATATCCCTAACACGAAGCTTGTTTGACTTTTTTCCTAGTAGAGTTTCTCTCCCCACAGAGTGATGGTATATCCTTTCTTCATCAAGATCAAACTAGTGTGGTTTGACCCCTTTGCATATCATAAGAATAATTGTTGCATGGCATCCTCAAAATGCGTGGCATTTCCATTTGATATGGAGCATTATACCATAGAAAAATTCAAACATGCATTCGAAGCATAAGCCAAGTTTGATACCCTATTTTCCAAATATTGTCCCCATTAGAGAGTGATGTAACTCTGGAGAGAATGTTTAGTTATATCCCTAAGCATGTATTATAATCAGTCTTTAGGGTCGTAGGTCTGTCAATCTTACCCTTTGAGCATCCTCACCCCTTAGCAGATTCGTATGAACAGGACTTCGTTATCCCCCTCAGATTCGTCTAGGTTTTGGTTTTGTTCCTTTTTCCTGTCGTTCGGGTGTTGGATCCGTTAACCTTGATCTTTTCATGATCCCTAACTTCGATCAACACTCGTTCGTGTTTGCTTCAAGTTTCATCAATACTCTCCTGTATTGATCTTAGACACCCGTCGTTCTCTTCAACACTAGTTTGTGTTCTGTTTCAGTTTCATCAATACTCGTCCATATTAATCTTAGACACTCGTCGTGCTCTTCAACACTCATTTGTGTTTGCTTAAGTTTCACTAATACTCGTCTGTATTGATCTTAGACACTCGTCGTGCTCACCTCATTTGGTTTCAAGTGCTCGTCTGTGTTTATTTCATTCTGCTTCAGTACTTCGTTCGAATTGATTTTAGACACTCGTCCTTGCTCGTTTCGTGTTTTTATACCTCTTATCAATTGTTCCCAGCAGAGTCGTTTATCTTTTTTGCAGATTGCAATTTTATGGTTCTTTTTATATTCAATCCCATACTACCTTGAATGTCTGAAAATCATTGTTTTTCACACCTTCAGGTTTAAGTTAATTGAATAGGGGCAGCTCTTGCACCCTAAAATTTTCCCTCTTATTTCTAACCATAATTGACTTGTATTTCACGTTCAAGTGCATTTTACATTAGGGCATATCCTTGTATTCATTCATTTGCATTGAGCTCCTAAAGACGTGGATCAAAGGATTTTCCAGTGATTTGAGTTTTCCCTATTCATAGGTGATTTATCTGGCTATTGCACTCAAGTTGAGACAATGGTTGAGTTCCCGACATCATAATTATCTTATTTACCAAGGCTCATCCGATATCAAGGTCATCTTCTTCATGATTTTTTAAGAGGATCAGTGAGCACTCAAGGGCATGAATTTTGGTTTCAAGTCAAGTGTGGTTATTTAGTCATGATCAAGATTAGATGGAAGTTTGACCTAATCTTGGTCAAACCATCAAGAGTTTGCTTAAAATGCTATCAAGCATTGATTTATGAGAAGCTTGGGTTAAAATCAGGTTCATCATGGTCCATCAGTCTAAATTGTATTCATATGTGGATTTATTTTCCCAAAGATCGATTCAGACAATTTCAAAGTGTCAGGAGTTATTATGGAAAGGTTCAAGATTGATTCAAACAACATTTGTTTCCGTGCAAGTTATTCAATAGTCCAAGAGTATCTTCATTCATTTTTATTGGAGATCTGTAGAAAAGGTTCCAGTTTGGTTTTTGGATTAAACTCAGTCAAGGTGTGCATCAGTCGAAAATATTGGCGGATGGTTCATTCAAGTTCATCAACCATTATCCACCTTTCATATCCAAACCAAAACCAATATCCAGATATCCATTACCAAATTTACATTCTTCATTATCCATTTTCCACATTTCAAAATCCTTATCCATTTTTTCCATAACCATGTTCCTACAAAAACCATTTTCCCGTATTCAAATCCATAACAAATATTCATTTCATAATCCATTTCCTAACCATATCTATAAACCAAATCCAAAATCAGTTTTTCTAACCATTTATCCAAACTCACATCAATACCCACTTTTAATAAAACAAATTCCAAACATGTCAAGACAAGCTTTAATTCTTTCAAAAAAAAGTTCCAAACATGTCAAGACAAGCTTTAATTCTTTCCAAATAAGTTCCAAACATGTCCCAGACAGATTTGAACTTTTTTCAAATAAGTTCCAAACATGTCCCAGACATATTTGAATTCTTTCCAAATAAGTTCCAAACATGTCCCAACATGTTTGAATTCTTTCCAAAACAAAAGATTGCAACACAATTATCAGCATTCAAGTAGCACTTCAATACCAAGTTTCAAGATGACTATAAAAAGAGAACAACACACACAATATCAAAAGGGGGGAGACAATATGCATTAATTGAAAGAAGGCGAGAATAGAGTAGAATATAAGAAAGAAGAAGCAATTGCAGGCATACATGAACTACACGCTACCGGAGATGGGAAATTCGTCGGACTAGCTCCGACCAAGTAATCTTCCCTTGTTTTTTTCTTGTTACCGGCTGGTTCTTCGTGATGTATTGAAGAAAACCCCTTCATTTTTCTTAAGCACCTCATGTTTCACTCTTCTCTTAAAGCTTTTCTCACTAGATTATTTTTTGCTAATCTCTTTATCTTAATTTTTTTAAGAATTTTGACTTTGGTAAAAATACCATTTATTTTTCTAAACTAGGAATTTTATTGGTATTTAAAATTAATTTTTTAATATTTGTTCTTACTATTTAAATTCGTTTTTTTTAGAAAATTGTGATTAGAATGTTGATTTAGAGTTTATCTTATAGACTTGTGATTAACTTCTAATTAAAATATGGAGTCTTTTATTTAAATTTAAATTTGGGAGTTTTTAGTAGAATTATAATTAGGATTGTGATATTATGGTGATTGATCATCCGATGATTTCTCAAGTACCTTGAATGAAAAGTTGTGATTCCCTATGATGAATAGTGACTTTGATATTGATGCATGATATGCTTGTATGATTTGGACAATCCCTTAGTATATTCCATTAAGTGATTAGATTTCATCTTGATCAGTTAATGTTGAACTAGACATTAGGATTAATCCTTTGCATGATAACTTTATGGTAGAATTCCTTTTCTCAATCTCAACTATAGGACCATTTGGCATGACAACATCTAGGTGTGAGATCCCTTAGATTTTTCTTTTGCTCTTTGCATCTTCCTCTTTCCCTCTCTCAAATCAATTCAAGATACTTAATAAATACAATGTGCATAGTGCATCACAAGCCTTAAGCACATCAGAAAAGATGAGCGGATGCATTTCTAACCTCATCTTAGAGTATGTTATACGCGAGACGTTTGGATTGTTAGCGCAATGTGTTTGATCATATGTCATAGACTTTAGTGCAATGCACATCTCAAACAAAGTCAATTCACTTCTTTAGAACTCTTGAACAAAATCAAATCATTTTGTCCTTCGGAATTTCCTTTCAAACCATTTTAGAAAGGGCATATTACTTCTATTCTACCACAAATAAGCATCAACCCTAACTGCTGGAACGCGAACTTAGCGTCGCTCATAAAAGACACTAATCAAACCGTAGTCTTCCGAACTACGAACGCTCTGACTTCTTCATTCTCGTCTGAGTGAGGATATGTAGGCACAAGACGGCGAAGTCTTGGCGAGCACAATCCCTCATCACTCATAGTCCTCCGAACTATGTTGACTCTGAATTTCCCATTGCACGAGGGAATATGTAGGCATAGGATGGTGAAGTCCTATTGAGTCTCCTTTTATTTTCCTCCTTTCGTTAGCAAGTAGAACTTTAGATAAACACACCCTTTGATTAGAATAACAATAGTGGATCTCGCTGAGTACAGCGGACGTTAGGGGGTGCTAATACCTTCCTCTCGCGTAATTGAGTCCCGAAACCAGGATTTGGTTGCGAGACCATGTATTTTACCTTTTGAGGTTTTCTCGATGTTTTCCTTTCCCCGTTCGAATAAATAAAGTTTAGTGGCGACTCTGTTGTTCCGCCGGTTGTTTTTTCTCGTTGCGACAACTGTCGTCTTCAAATATCTGATGTCGAGGAAATCAAACCCTCTCACCACCCAAAGTCCAATCCAGATTGGCAACTACCAAAAGTCCACCATGATGGCACCTCCACAAAACATATCTAATCACCTGTCTGCATTCATATGCATCATACACATCACATTCAACACCATATACATACATGAACCAAATCATGCTTCCCCAACACTTGCATCACAGCACGCCAACATTTGCATTACATTTCCATTCAATATGGAGTACCCATTACAAAATCAAACATTCATACATGTGTAGAGCAAGATCCAAGATCAATCACGAGATCTAAGATGATCTATAGCCCAGCCAGGGGAATCTTCTTCAAGTTCGTGGGCGTTCCTCATGGAGTTGTTTCATCCTTTTGTTGATGAGGTTGTGATCCCCAGGCGAGTTAGTGGGCGTTCCCCATTGAGTTGTTCCCCTTAACCTTTTGTTGATGAAATGGTTATCCCTAGCTCAGCCAATAGCATTTCTCCAAGTCAGTAGGCGTTCCCCATCGATTTGGTTCACTTCAACCTTTTGTTGATGGAGTTGATATACTCAGACCAGTCAGTGGTTTTTCTCTGAATAAATTTTAAACCTTCCTCTTGTGCATTCACTAGTGATTTGGTTCCTTTCAACCTTTTATTGATAAGGCTGGTGTTCCTCAGTGAATAATTTGCTTCAACCTTTTGTTGACGTCTCCAAACAAGTCCTACTCATCCTACATCCAACAAAATTGACCTTTTGTCAATAATATTACTATTACCCTTTTAGTGGTAGCCATTCCTGTTGATTCGATCTAACCTTCATCCTTTTGATGTTGGTGATTCTCAAAATTGGGAAGTTTCTATCATCCTTTTGATGGTAGCAATTTGTGTTGTTTGATCTTATCGTCATCCTTTTGGTGTCGGATATTTGGGAATGTTTGGTATGTGTATCGTCCTTTTGGTGAATGACAACCTCTAAGATCATTATGTGCTTACTATTATCCTTTTGGTAATAGCAAGTCTTGTTGACCTTAATTTTATATTTTGGTGAAGGGTCACTTTGTGTGTGTGTGTGTGTACTATCATCCTTTTGGTGATAGATCCATCATCCTTTTGGTTTCAGAGATGTGTGAATTTACTATCATCCTTTTGGAGATATGTCTATCATCCTTTTAGTTTCAGAAACATTGGCGTGTGATTACTATCATCCTTTTGGTGATAGATCTTTCATCCTTTTGATGAAGGGTAATTAAGTTGTGTATGTTCTATATCATCCTTTTAGTGATAGACCTTTCATCCTTTTTGTGTCAGATTTCTCAGTGTGTGTGTGTGTTCTCTATCATCATTTTAGTGTCGGAGTCGTGTGTTCTCTATCATCTTTTTGATGATAGATCTGTCATCCTTTTGGTGTTAGAATCCTATGCATATGTTTGTTAGACGATGACAACTTGTCTAGAGGAGGGGGTGAATAGACCACCAATCCAAAACTTACCAAATAAAATTTAGGTTTTAAATTTGTTTGAAAAAGAGTGCACGCAGAAGGTTTTGGTGTGGAACGAAAAAATTCGTCTACACGAACCTAGTTATTGGAACTTGAATATGAAAATCCAATTATGTAATGAATAAAACAATATTTGAATTCAATATTTAATCGATTATCACGTTATTACTCGTTTAAACTAATTACTTAGCAATGTTATTTCCAATGATAATGAGAAAAAATATTGAACTATGTAATTTATCAAATACTTGGTGTGCGAACGAATTTTCAGAATTTCCTTTATATTGTTGTTGATATGAAAACCACTTATAATCAAAAGTGATCATAAGCTAATCAACAATCAAGTTAAAATAGAAAGATTACAGGAAAATTCTTACGAGTCGATTGATTGTTCAATGCTATTTGATAAATTGCGTAATGAAAAATAAAGCGAGCAAAGAGATAATAGAGAGATCAACACGAGGATTTATTCACGCAGTTCCCCACTTTCGTCCTCGTGTGTGGGTATATCTACGCCTAATTTCCAATGTGGAATTAGGATACTTTATTACTATGCAAAAAGTCAATATACAAGAAAAGTGTTTGGAGCAACTATATAAACACAATCGATTCTGATTTTAATTCAACCCTTTTTCTTCTTTTGATCTTAAGTAAGACCAAAACAACAATGGATGTCAATTGACTTATCGATATTTCTACTCCTTTGCATTCTTTATCTCCAAAGCTTTCGCGCATGATCAATTGCACTGATTGTTTCACAAGACTTCAATTTGATCCACCATTCTCCGCTACTTCCTTTGTGTTCTTTATCTCCAAAGGGTTCTTTGCGTTCTTTATCTCCAAAGGCTTTCACAACATTGCAATCCTCTCTTGAACGTCTTACAAGAAAACCCTAAAATCTTGAATCGAAACTCTTTTCTCATACCCTTTTCGCATTACTCGCTTAGAAGAAAATAAATAATTGTTGCACCCTAATTTTTGACCATAAGATCCCACCTCTTTTTGCACATTTTCTATTGTTATTTGACTTTATTTATGTGACTAACCAATTTGTGCAGACGCAGTAATATTGAGGTATATACTCTTACAACCAGGCATCACGGGGACTTGACTAGTACATTTAGGTTTAAAGTTCACCGTTCAGGAACTTAAGCTTAATTGAAGGAAATTTTGCATATGACTAAGACTATCAGATTCAAGTTGAAGATTCAGAGAGTACCAATTATTTTCAAAACTCAATTTGTTACGGATCTGGCTGTAACCACAAAAGCGGATTCAACTGTATCAGTAACTCTACTTTCCCTTTGTTCTTTGTTATACTCGCGTTTGACTTTCACATATTCTGGACGATGTTGGGTATTCGCATTAAAGTGTGTTGACGGCTTATTCAAATGTTGTCAAGAGACTACGAAATAAGGACATTACCATTAATTACCGGCTTTAAGATTGGTTTGCACAATTTGATTTCCTTACTTCGAAGTTCAAATTCAATTAAAAGGTTTAAAGAGGCAAGGCTCAAGCCCTTGAAGTTCATTAGATTCAAGAGCTTTGTGACAAAATTACAAAGTCCATGAGTTTCGTTCCATTACAAGGTTCAAGTATTGGTTTGCAAGTTAGAAAGTTAAGCGAGAACTCATTCTTGTTTCAACTAGTCCATGACCTTACATAAATGAGAGCCTTTTTATCCCGACCAAGCCTTGGTATGTGAATCTAAGAAGAATTGGTTTAACAATCAAAGGAGGCATGAACATACTTATTTATAGTCTCATAGTCTCATCGACCTGTTCATTTGTTTGAAGACAAATTACATAAGGACCCTCATTTAAACTCTTAAGTTACCACTAGCAGACGGTTCGCAATATATGGATACCATGTTTTTACTTTACAAGCTATCTACAAATCCACAAATCTCGTGGAGCTTTCAAGTCTAAGGCTGCAGTTGGTAGATCTTGCTACCACGAGGTTCAAAAATTCAAATTCAAAGGACTCGCACACCATATGACACGGCTATATCCATCAAAGGGAGTAGTACATTACAACTACAATTTTAAACTCATACAAATTATAATAGTTTCTGAAGGTATTCAACAACTATATGATCCTGTTACATCTTTGCCCAAATTAACTACAAGAATACGAATGATATCGCTACTGTTCACAACTTTTTCCCGACAATTCAAAAGTACAAATTCCCCAGATACACATAAACGATCTAAAAGACATAACTTAATTTACAGGATCCTAAAACGATTTGGCACCAGAAAACTATTACATGAATAAATACTGAGCAATTATTAAACAGAGAGGGAACTTATAAACTACGGCCACATTTGATGTGCTGCAGGATTTGTAGTAGAAGGAACGGCCATCCGGAATATTGTTATCCCCTCGGTTGCCTAATGAAGATTTTTCCCTGCTATGTGTTACTCTGAATATCATTCACAGCTTTTCCATCCACACTGCCTTTCTTCTCACTATCTTCACTTCTAATTATGTTGCTGCGCCTTATGTGGTTGTTGGTTTTGTCCTATTTTCTCTTCCTCTTCGTCTTCTCATTTTCATTGTGGTTGTTATTACTACTGCTAATAGCTGGTTGAGACGATGGATAGATGATAAAAGGCTATTATGGATGCTAAAAAAATACTAACTAAAAATCTGAGGGCATGAGCAACCTGTGAATTTAAAGGAGGCCGGTCGGCTCCGACATGAGCTTGTGATAGATAACATCCATGTGCCTAGGTTGCATCTGCAGGAAAAAACACGCAGCACTAAGGGAAGCCGCCGTGGCAAATAACTCCGATTACGACTTTCCTGGAATTTAAGACAATTCATTTTGAAGCTGTTAGTACAAACTAACACAGTCAAGTTCAGAACATGCCTAAAAAGAAAGATGGAAAAGCTTATCAGGAACTTACAGTTGAGTTATCGACATCGTTCTATGACTCCTCAAAATCTGTTGAAAACGCAGGGCTTTGCAAACGAATCCTGAGCCTTAGCACAATATTCAAGAGTTAAAATTTGAGCCATTTTAAGAGAAGGTTTCACTAAATTAAGTGCCTGAACAAACAATTTACCGTATCATCATTTCGGGTTGACCGGACTTATTTCAAGTCCTGCTTATTTTCATAGCAGAGTCTCCAAAGCCGCAAGAAAGATCAACATCTTCATATGCTACCACAACATCTAGACCCAGAGTTGTATCATGGACTGTTCAGAGCTCCACGGCAAATGGAGTTTATTCTAATCCAACCTACCAGCATGATCAGCATCCGCAGCCACCTGAAAAAACGTTCAAGAAGGTCAAAATGTATCATCAGTTGCCGGTAATACATCAAATTTGGGAACAACTAATACACCGCAAGATTACAATGCATACCCATCATATGCGAATTCTTCTAATCCATATAGTTATAGCAGTAGTACGTGATACTCAGGCTACTACAACAGAGATCAGCAACAACAACCTAATCATGCTTATTCACAGCCTACAGGAGCATATCAAAATACAAGTGCTCCTTATCAGCCCTTTTCTTCCTTTCAGAGTATTGGGTCTTATGCTGGATCCACAAATTATTCAAGCACTTACTACAACCCTACCGATTATCAGATTACCGAAGGTTACCAAAACAGCACCGGCATGGAACGATGGCAGTTATTCAAGTCATTCCTCTCATCCATATACAAATTCCGCACCAGATTCCAATAGCTCTCATAATTCTGGTGCTGCAGCAACTTCAGTGCAGTATCAGCAACAATACACAATAAGGCGAGCTTACCTGAGTGCATCTGAAGGCAGGCGGTAATAACCGGTAGTGTTAGTCGCAGTTGCTCATGCTGAATGGAAAGTTAAACCATGACTCGCCATTTAACGCGACCTGCCGGAAAGTAGAAACATCATTCTCAAGAAGCTTAAACCTTTGTTGCCCCGGGCGGAAGTTTTTGTCATTTCCTCTTGTGTACTTCTGTCATAGGTTTAGTGAGAATTCCGAATTCAACACATGCGAGAAGTCCGGCATACATAATAATCAAGAAGAGATGTGTTCTTTGTTACTGTCGTACCTCGAAAAATACGATCCTCGCGATGGACGCGGAAAAATATTGTTCGAAACAGAGTCGCCACCGAACTTTATTCATTCCAAGGATGGAATAGGAAAATATCGATAAAACCTTTAAGGAGATAAGAACATGGTCATCGCAACCAATATTCTAGGTTCAGGAGTCGATTACATAGAGGGAAGGTATTAGCACCCTCCACGTCTGTTGTACTCAACGGGAACCTCTTGATCGATTCGAGAGTAAAGTTAACTACGCTTGTTTGTTTTCTTCTAAGGTTTCTCCTATGGGGGGAATGATGGTTAAAGGATAGGGTGCTCGCCAAGGATTGGGGCCCTTGTGCCTACGTATCTTCACTTATAAGAAGTGGAAAATCAGAGCATTCGTAGTTCTTGGGACTACGGGTAAAAGAGGGGATTGTGCTCGCCAAGATCATCGCAATCTTGTGCCTACGTATTCTCAACGGATGTGAGAAATCAGAGCAGCCGTAGTTCGGCTAACTGCGGTAAAGGGTTTGTATTTGGAACAAGTGTTTAGGTCGCATTCTAACTGCTAAACATTGGCTTGTCTGCTCGCTAGGGGAGGCTGAAGCACGAGTTTGTTCTGCGCGGAAGAAAGGACTAAACAATGTTCTTTGAGAAAGTATTTAGGTTGGAGATCGCACGAGGGCGAAGGGTTAGGTTTATCGTATTGGATGTTTTGGTCAGAGGATAGATTTGAATAGGTTTAAGGTTTCGATCGCGCGGGGGGCGAGAAAGAGGAGTTTGGTTTAGTTATTTGAAGGGAGAATGACGACTACTCGGTAAACGAGACGTCAGCCTCGCAAACGATTAGTCGGGGAATTATTGGAATGCTGGATTTCAAAGACACCTTTTTCATTCGAAAAAATACGAAATGTGTTTGAGAAAGTTTCAATCGCACGGGGGCGAGAGAAGAAAGTTGGGTTGAATATTTTAAGGGAGAATGACGACTACTCGATAAACGAGACGTCAGTCTCGTAATCAATTAGTCGAGATATCGTTGGAATGCTAGATCCTAAAAACACCTTTTTCATTCAATTAATTGTGAAATTGTATTTGAATGGACAATAACAATATTGGTCCAAGTAGTTAGGGCACGTATTTTGTACACGAAAGGTTGAGCGAACCACAACCTAAAGCGTACGCCCTAAGAGTGGTTACTCAAGAATTCAAGGAGTGCGAGACTCCAAGAACTCAGTTCTTTCGCAATTTTAATTAAGAAATGATTTGAATTTGACGTATGGTTTAGAAACATACTAGGGTTTAGACTCGATTACACGTGGGCGAGGAACGAGGTTAGATGGGTTGAAAACTTTAGGAGGAATGACGACTAATCGATAAACGAGACGTCGGCCTCGTAATCAATTAATCGGGATATTACCGGAATGCTAGATTCCAACGATACCTTTTTCATTCAATTAATTATAAAATATGTTTGTTGGACAATGTAAGTATTGGTCCAAATAATTAAGAAGTGTTTTAGAAACGAAAGTTCGAATGATATATTATTCAAAGTGTACACCTTGATAGTAATTATTCTCGAATTCAAGGAATGCACGACTCCAAGAACTCGATACTTTCGTAATTTAATTATGAAAATAATTTGAAAATATTAGTGTGTAGATTGAACTAGGGTGAGCGTATTGCTCGAATTAGGATTTGCGACTTTTGAAGGTTTAAACGAGGTTGGGTATTTTAAGGATGAAAGACGAAGTGACCACAACTCAAGGTGTGCACCTCGAGAGCGATCACTTAAGGATCCAAGGAGTGCTAGACTCCAAGGACCCACCACTTTCATATAAATTTTGAAAAGAAATTTTTAATCTAGAAAATAAAATATTTTTGACTTAATGAAAGAAAAAAGAAATGAATTTGATAAAAAGACTAAATAGAATTTAGATAAAATCAAATTGCAAAACAAATATCAATTATAAAAAATTAAAAAATAAGAATTAATAATATTACTAATAAAAATATTACTAATAATGTTAATAATATAATTACTAATAATATACTTTAATTACTTATGATATCGTTAATAATATACTATATGTAATTAGTCTCAAAATAGGACCCTACTAAGTTCACTAAATCTTATTTAAATTAATCAGCACTGTAATATTATTTTAAAAAAACTTTCATGCCTTAATTAAAACTTAATACATTCCCACCTTCACACTAAACAAAGTTAAAGTACTCATGAGAAGTGACATTAAATGGCCCTAGAAACTAACCTACACGTATCCTGCTCTTCACCTTTTATTATCAGCAGTAAAATATATTTTTTTCTTTTTAAGATAAAATAAGTTAATAATCTTATGGATAACATGATATCTGGTTTTGCAACGTGTAGAAGTTATATAAAACAGAATCAAACTCAAAAAATAAAAAAAATAAAAACATGGTCGTTAACACTCGCCTCTCTCTCTCTCTCTCTTCTCAACTCTCAATCGTCCTTCTCCTTCTCAGTCTCATTCCCAAATTGAATCATAAATTCTTAAACCGAAATCAGAACGAAGTGAATGCTTCAAACAACATCATATTCAACAAGAAATGAAGATGATAGAAAGATGACGTGCCAAATCGGAGAACGGCAATGGCTTCTAACGGATTATCCAGGTATGATTCTTTCCGTCTTCTCCGCTGGTTTTGCTTCTTCTTCTTCTACCGTGAATAGCTTTGTTTTGAATCTTGTGGAAATAGGTTTAGCTCAAAGTAAGCTCAGGTTCTGATGTTGAACCTGAGTGACTCTTGTAATTCTGAGCTCTAGTGAATAATGGATTGGGGATTGATTTTAACAGAGTTTGGCTAGGGTTTTTTTTTCCTTCTTTTTGCCAATGAACAGGACTGTATTTATAGGAGATTTTTAGGGTTTTTGATACGTGTGAGAATTTGCATTTTGCTGAAGGAAACCTTGGTATCGTGTGAGGTGAGGTAGTACAATTCTGTTAGGAGGTCTTGCCATGATTTCTGCTTTTCTGAGACTTGATAGTGACCTCTGTGTTTGTCTGTAGTGAATTAAAAAAAATTGCTTTTTACCCTATTTTTTTACTGTGTGAAAATGTTTCTTTTACTGCTTATCAATTTGCTGATGTGGGACTCTTTTTTTTGACTCAATGCTTTTTGTTCTTGTTGCCATATTCTGTTATAACTGTCATGCTCTTTCTTCTGCTAATGTTGGAAGTATTTAGTTAAAATAAGTCTGACTTTGAATTTCTGTTTTCAACCATATAACCCTGTCATGCGTACTGGTTTTTTGCAGGAAAATACTATCCAACAGAGTTGTCATGCTTTGCTGGTTCCACAAGAATTCTCCAACAGAGTTGTCATGCTTTGCTGGTTCCACAAGGATTCTCTTCTGGAGTATCATCCTTGTTTTTGTATGAGAGTTTGGTGCAAATGGTATGTACAACTTGAAATTTACGAAATCACCGCAAAGTTTTTGCTTTGGTGTTTAACCTGGAAGGAGTTATGAAGCGCTTTTTTTTCGGAGCGGTTTATTGAGTTGTTCTCAAGTGGTACAGGGGTGGTGATGTGGCATAACATTCTTTTGGCATGGACTTGGTAATTGGTATTTTGCAAGTCTTTTATACATTTGAGTCTACAAAGAATAGATTTGGTGTGCTAATTGTCACTTCTCGTGTTGAAATTATGCAGGACTTTGATAAGTATCTTCAAGCTGATTTCAAAGAGGCTGCAACAAAGGCAAGCCATCCCGAATGGGAGTTGGTATTCCACAAGTTGCGGACACATGGTGATGATATGATGAAGCCAACAAAATATTCTGTCCCATAGCAAGAATGTTCTCTAGACATAATGCCATGAAGATCTTGCATTTAGTAGTATGATGATAATCTTCTGATCCGACTGAAGCTTCAGAGAGAACAAGTTGATTGTTGTCTTAGTGTTACTCATAGATAAAGAAATGTTGTCATTTATGGATTTGAATTTGACAAGTCATTCCCTGAATTTGGCCATAATTCAAAATACCGGTTTCATCCAAGCAGCCTATCAAGACTCGGCCCTTGGGGACAAATATCCTGCATCTGCTTTTCAAATCAGATAACTAGTATGCATAATGAGCCTCGAGCATCATTGATAGGTAAGGCTTATTGTTTGGCTCATAAAATCCATGCAACATCTTTAGTGGAATGCTTTTTGAATCAGCTCCACTTAAACTTTCAAGAACATCCAAAGCAGCCTCCCTATCAGTCAACATTTTTCCTAGCAGCTGCAATTGATCCTCTTGCAATGCCAAAAGCGCCTCATCTTTTACTCCTTAATGTTGACAGCAGAGATATACTCTTTCGATTAAGAAAAAAGCACGGCATTGACTCACTCCATTTGGTGATGCAAAGCATACTGTTTTCGGATTTAAACTTCAGCATACTGTTATGCAATGATAACTTCCTAAAAGAATGGGGATCAACAGCAATGACACCTTTATACCCTCCATACCGAATTTGAAATGCTGAGGGAATCCGATTTTGGTCCAATTTTAGCTTTTGAGCAAGTTGTCGTGCAAAAGTTTGGGAAATCTTTCCAATTCCATTTGAGAAACAGTAGTGTATACCATCAGAGATGAATTCAATATCTGGAATTAAATCCACATCTGGTGGGGCCATTTCAAAAGTTTGCCAGGGAGAACTAAACAACTGGCCCATTCTTGCGGCACATTTAAAAATACTACGGATATTATTGAAGCTTCCCATCCATTCTCTGATATCTGCTGCTTCTTTTACTTAAGTTTTATTCATGGTTTTGCAGATGAACTTCACGGGTCGCATGCCGATTCACCAGATGATTTGCAAGCTTAACAACAGTACATAATCGCGGTTTTGAGAGACCGACTTAGGAAGCTCAACAATGAATTTTTGAGGTGCGGGTTTCAAGTTTGTGTCATTTGATGCATAAAGCGGTATTGATTGTAACTTTGTAACATTGATCCTACTGTTATGATTTGAGTATAGTCTTCTATGCGTAAAAACGGTTATTGGATCATTCGTGCCTCCTCACATCACATTTGTTCTCATGTCTCGGCCACTTTAAACTTCGGTAGGATTTGGTGATGAGATGGAGGAACAAGCAGTTTGGAAGTGATTGAAAGCGTTAATCAGGTTGTGGATGGTTTGTATATTTCTTGGCATGAATCCATTCAGTGCTGTTGATGCACAAACTGCCACAAATTTGTTTAATGAATATATTATGGGAGGACTTTCTGAGAAGACAGTTTTGCTTGTGACTCATGAAGTTGATTTCCTTCCAGCATTTGATTTGTTTTGTTGATGTCAGACGGTAAAATTCTGCAAGCAACTTTGTATCACCATTTGTTGACCTCAAGCAAAGATTTTCAGGATCTTGTTTAACGAATCACTAAAGAAGGACCAGCCTTGTGTACTTGCGGAATGCGTATTTGGTGGACAGACAAAAACTGTGACAGTTCCATCTGAACCTATCAATGACAAGTTTTATATCCCAAGGTCACTTTCACAGTTAGTATTCCACGCAGCTCCAGGCTATGAGCCTCTACCAAAGCCTTGTACCCTTCCATTTTTTTGAGCAGTACGACGGAGCTATTAAAAGTGATTCAGGTGAAGTGGATGATCTTGGTATATCTGGGTCTTCAGATGATGAAAATGTTTCTGATGATAGTTCTGAACAGTCCATATCTGGTTCCAGTGAGGTTAGCGGCAACAATGAGACTGTATCTGGCGATGAAGGTGACAACAATCATGATCCATTCATTCAGATTTCAGACACTAGCAATGTTAATGTAAACCAGAATGGAGGGGATCACTCTGCCATTTCTGGTTTTAGTGACTTGATGTCAACGAAGTCTCTTAAGTCTTGGTTGGACGAACCATCCAAGTCATCTAAAGGAAGTGAAACTGAACAAATCCAAGTTTGAAAATCTTCAGCAAGAACAACCATTGGTAATATTGGGAGCCGTGATCCTGCAAATGGAAATGGTTTATTGGTGAATTATTCCTTTTCATCTGAAACTTTAAGCATATCCTCTCATCTTGTGTGTTTGGAATTATTATCTGAAAGTTGCTCTTTGGAGCCCATGTTTGATATAGTTTTAACAGACGAGGATTCTAGCCAAAGTGTAGATTCTACTGATCAAATATCTCAAGCAGCAGAAAATTCCTTGAAATCTCATATTGATAAGCCATTACTGATTCCAATAGAGGCTATCCCTTCACTGGAGCTTGGTTAGAAAGGAAAACAGACTCTACTAGTTCGCTTCCATCACCATATTTTGCATCTGAAACTGGCTTTATTTTGCAACGAATGGTGAGTTTACAGCAACACGCAACTCGCTTCTAACAGATTTAGAGTTTTCGATCTCTACTTCAGACACCTCAAACTTTTCGTGCAACTGGGCTGAAATAGTTGGATGAAGACCATGTTTTACTATGCTCATCCATTCATTATGTGTATGTCCAAATTCATGTCTTTGTAGAAGTTGCATAATACTGGCGAGCAATTTTAATGAAGAAGATTTCAATATGCCATTTGATTTTTGGATGGAACAAGCCTTCAAGCTGGGAACTTAAGAGCTTATATATTTTTCAAGATTAATATGCTTCAATACTTGCTTTCCAAAAAGCTTCTTAGTAGCTTTGATCACCACTTGAGAAGTCCTATCAAGAGGAACATTTAGGTGTTGAAAACGTCATCGGCTATAATTATTTGCCTGGGATTGCGTTGCATTACAAATGGTGCTTGTGAAAGCATATGCCCAACTCGACGCAGTACATCAGAATCCTTTGCAAACCAACCAACAGTGTTATGATTCCCACAATAATTTGTAAATCCTAGTGATCCTTAATTTGTTGATTGTGGACCACTCAGTTATGAATTAATTATGATTTTATCCATGAGTTTATTGCTAGCTACATTGACTCAAGAGCAACCCCTGTTGGATGCTTGCGGGAGATTTATGATATCCCCTGATAACATAAACTCGAGTTGTATGTTACGCAACATGACTTCAGTTATTTGAAATTAAATGAATATTTTAAACTTGATGATATTTGATGTAACTTTGTGGCTTTAGATTTCTCTTGCAACTTGAATGGACCTCTTGAATTCACATGCTTACTTTGCACCCTCTCCTTGCTGTTCAGTATTCCTTCCTGTGACATAAGGCCCATGTAGTATTTATTACCTTTTTGCTACAGCAAGTATTCACGACCCATGAATTCGGAATTGTTGCATATTTTAACTTTTGTGCCATAATGTCCAAAAACCTGGCAATTTTAACCTCTGTGTCTCTCACTTTTCCAAAACCATTTGATCACAAGTTACGTAATGATTTGAAATGTAACGGATTCTTTTATGAAGTTACCATTTTATATAAGGTCATGATATGAACCGCGAGGTAAAGTTTGGATTGATGCAATTGTCTGTGAAATAGCTTTAATCATACGAAACCCATCACCAAACCAAATATCCATTGTAAATTCATTTCTTTTACTTAGTTAGGAAATCAAATATCCATTTCCAACTACGGGCATAGTGGCTCAAAAAATAGGAATTATGATCTCGCGATTTACAACAAAATCTCCACTTATGTCTTGAAATTTGCAAGCTAAATCTAAGTTTGTCACAAACCGATTCAGAATACAAACATAGCTTGACGCCTTTAGAGAAACTTGTAGTCAATTGGGAATAGGGTATAAATTTCTTGAAATCCACCAAGTATGCTGCGAGATGTATCCAATCATGCATTTGATGTCGTTGACCATATCATATATGTCTGATCGTGATAACGAGGACACATATGAGTTTGGGTATAAGGGTCGGAGGTGTGCTCTTCCCATCATAAATTATAACCATAATGTGTACACGCATGGTCTTTATAAACGAAGCCTTAGGTAGTTATAGCCAGAAGTCGCGAAGCAGTAAAATAATCACTAAATACTGAAGTAGGACAAATTTGGGGTATGACATATGCCCCTATCTAATTGCCTTAAACATGAGAGAATGAATTGTTGCATGGCGTTCATTTTAAGGTGGAAGTCAATTAGATACAAGAAGACCCCAAAATTTGTCCGATAAGCAAGTAAACTGCAGTGAGATATACTAGGACAGGGTAGCAAGATGTAAAAGATAAACGAGATAATCTGACATTCTCAAGGTGGTCGAAGCAGTCCTTCATTTGTTAAGGTCCTTCGCGGTACCAGAGTAGTATAAACGATCTCCTTTGGGTGGCCGAAGCAGTCCCTTATCCCATAAGGTTCTTCGATGATACCAAAGCAGTATCTCTGATCAAAACTTGAGATTCTTCGGGTGGTCGAAGCAGTCCCTTATCCAATAAGGTTCTTCGATGGTACCAAAGCAGTATCTCTGATCACAACTTGAGATTCTTCGGGTGGTCGAAGCAGTCCCTTCCAATAAGGTTCTTCGATGATACCAAAGCAGTATCTCTGATCAAAACTTGAGATTCTTCGGGTGGTCGAAGCAGCATCTTATCCAATAAGATTCTTCGATGATACCAAAGCAGTATCTCTGATCAAAACTTGAGATTCTTCGGGTGGTCGAAGCAGCATCTTATCCAATAAGATTCTTCGATGATACCAAAGCAGTATCTCTGATCAAAACTTGAGATTCTTCGGGTGGTCGAAGCAGCATCTTATCCAATAAGATTCTTCGATGATACCAAAGCAGTATCTCTGATCACAACTTGAGATTCTTCGGGTGGTTGAAGCAGCATCTTATCCAATAAGATTCTTCGATGATACCAAAGCAGTATCTCTGATCAAAACTTGAGATTCTTCGGGTGGTCGAAGCAGCATCTTATCCAATAAGATTCTTCGATGATACCAAAGCAGTATCTCTGGTCAAAACTTGAGATTCTTCGGGTGGTCGAAGCAGCATCTTATCCAATAAGATTCTTCGATGATACCAAAGCAGTATCTCTGATCACAACTTGAGATTCTTCGGGTGTTCGAAGCAGCATCTTATCCAATAAGATTCTTCGATGATACCAAAGCAGTATCTCTGATCACAACTTGAGATTCTTCGGGTGGTCGAAGCAGCATCTTATCCAATAAGATTCTTCGATGATACCAAAGCAGTATCTCTGATCAAAACTTGAGATTCTTCGGGTGATCGAAGCAACATCTTTTCCAATAAGATTCTTCGATGATACCAAAGCAGTATCTCTGATTAAAACTTGAGATTCTTCGGGTGGTCGAAGCAGCATCTTATCCAATAAGATTCTTCGATGATACCAAAGCAGTATCTCGTTGATAAATTTGACGAGGAATAGTTGAGCTAAGATTCCTATTAGAGGAGCAACCTTGTGCAGAACTCTGCAGGGGAGAAATCTTCAATAAACTCTCTAAGATAACCTCTGCTTGGGGAACCAATAGTTGCTGGGGATTATCATCGTTAACTGCATGGTTGAAGAGTGACTTGCTGGGGAGTAGAATTCCCTGAACTCGTGAGGTATTAAATCTTTTCAGAGTCATACTGCCAACTTCACTGGAGGACTGACCGAGATGCTTGTGAACTGATCCTGGATCCTGCTATGTTGTTATGTAATGCAATGTTTTATAATGCCCAAACATGCAACTAAGATGCAACTGAAGTGCACGATGCGAATGCCAATGATATGTTAATGCTCGATATGACTATAATATGATGCGATACTGTATATCGTGCTTATGATAATGCAGCGACCAGGTAAGCTGGGGATGAAATCCTGTCGGGGACATCACCAGGGACTGGATTCAGTAGTTGCCAAATGGATTTGGACTTTGGTTATTGAGGATGCCAACGAGGGTGGACTTTTAGTGGTTGCCAATGAAGACTGGACTTTTAGGGTAAATTGAAAGTGCCAATTGGAGCGGCTTTTTGTGGTTAGCCAATAAAAGATTGGACTTTCTATGGGGTAGTGAGAGAATTAGACTACTCGACATCCCAAATTTGGATACTCCATGACGACCAGGGGAATTGATTGCCCCAGTTTAGTTCTTGATCTCGATGCTGGGGGAAAACACACCATATAAACCCTTTTTTAGAAAGGCGAAGCTTTTCATGATGGCAAGCTTGGGCAGCTGACGACTAATTCAATGCTTCTACCTGTTGATATGTTTCTTGGAGACCATCTATTTTCCCCAATATTTTCAAACATCAAAACAAGTTCTATACCTTGTCAAAAAGTTATATTTTTAATTTTTTTAGCTGAAGTTTCGAACAGAAATTATCAAAAATAAAATTAATTTGCAAACAATCAGATAAAGTAAAAGAGTGAGCACAATTTAATGAGAAATCTCTCTTTATATTGATTTGACCCTTGAATGGGTAGATATACAAAGATGTAATCCCTCAATGAGGTGATTACAGTGCAAGAAAAAAACATAATGGCAAAAATTAGAGTTCCTTTGAGTTTTGACACTGCTATAGTCCCTATGGCTTTGGAAGTCTTCAACACCTTGCTTCGTAGAAAGATGGCCGGATCAATTATGTCTCTTGATTATGTACTAGGGTCGAGCGATCATGCATAATGGATACCTTTCCTTGGAATTTTGCCCCTAACTTTTGCCTGGATCGCCCTTTCGGGTTTTCAATCCACCGGGACGCCCTTTTTTGCCTGAGCCGCCCTTTCAGGTTTTCGACTCAACGGGCCTATTCTTATTTTATCCCTAATTTTTGCCTGAACCGCCCTTTCGGGTTTTCGATTCACCGGGATAGCCAATTTTGCCTAAGTCGCCCTTTCGGGTTTTCGACTTAGCGGCTTTATTATTCCACTTTTTTAGGCAAAGTATCGTTTGACCAAATCTGCATTCACCGGATAAGGTAATTCCTCCCCATCCATGGTTGCGAGCTTTAGGGAACCACCAGAGAATGCCTCTGTTACCACATATGGGCCTTCATAATTCGGCGTCCATTTGCCCCTAGATTCATTATACATAGCCATGATCCTCTTGAGTACCAAATCTCCTTGCGCGAATGTCCTAGGATGTACTTTTTTGTCGAAGACTCTTTTCATTCTTCTCTGGTAAAGCTGACTGTGGCATATGGCTGTCAAGCGCTTTTCCTTAATGAGATTAAGTTCTTCAAACCTCGTTTTTACCCATTCGGCTTCATCGAGTTGAGCTTCCATTAAAACCCTCAGAGAAGGGATTTCGACCTCTATTGGGAGAACTGCCTCCATGCCATAAACCAACGAGTAGGGAGTTGCCCCTGTTGAAGTTCGTACGGAAGTACGGTAGCCGTGTAATGCAAAGGGTAACATCTCGTGCCAATCTTTGTATGTGACCACCATCTTCTGGATGATTTTCTTGATATTTTTATTGGCTGCTTCTACGGCTCCACTCATTTTGGGTCTATATGGTGTCGAGTTATGGTGTTCTATTTTAAAGCTGGCGCACAACTCGTCCATCATTTTGTTGTTGAGATTTGACCCATTGTCAGTGATGATGCGGCTGGGCACTCCATATCTGCATATGATGTTGTGTTTCAAGAAGCGGGCGACTACTTGCTTAGTAACGTTGGTATACGAAGCAGCTTCAACCCACTTGGTGAAATAGTCTATAGCCACAAGTATGAAGTGATGTCCGTTTGAAGCTTTTGGTTCAATCATCCCAATCATGTTTATTCCCCACATGGAGAAGGGCCATGGTGAGGTTAAGACGTTCAATGGAGTGGTGGGTACATGAATCTTATCAGAGTATATTTGGCACTTGTGACAAGTTCGGGCATGATGGTAACAATCTGCTTCCATGGTAAGCCAATAATAGCCCGCCCTTAATATTTTCTTTGCCATGGTGTGTCCATTCACATGAGTTCCAAAGCAGCCCTCATGAATGTCCTTTAGAATCTGTTCAGCTTCACGTTTCCCCACACATCTAAGCAAAACAGTGTCATGGTTGCGCTTGTACAATACATTTCCGTTGAGGAAGAAGTTGGATGCCAACCTTCGCAAAGTTCTTTTGTCGATACCCAGGTCTCCTTCAGGATATTCGTGCTTTTCAAGATATCGCTTTATATCGTAAAACCACGGCTTTTCCTCTGTGTCTTTATCAGCAGTCAGACAATGTGCGGGCTCTTCAAAGCGTCGCAAATCAATAGATGGTCTATGATTTGGCCATGTCAACTTGTACATGGATGCCAGAGTTGCCAAAGCGTCAGCCATTTGATTCTCTTCTTGAGGTATGTGAGCAAAAGTGATATCATCGAAGCGGGGAAGCAACTTGGCCACATAATCCCGGTATGGAATTAGATTTTCATGCTTGGTATCTCAATCGCCTCTTATCTGGTAAATTACTAGAGCAGAATCCCCAAACACATCGAGAGTTTTGATTCTCAAGTCAATGGCTTCTTCTAGCCCTAGTATACATGCCTCGTACTCTGCTATATTGTTAGTGCACGGGAAGCAGAGTTTGGCCGTAAACGGCAAGTGAAAATTTTTGGGAGATGTAATCACTGCCCCAATTTCGTGCCCATAAGAGTTAGAAGCACCATCGAACATAAGAGTCCATCTCTCCCCTGGTTCTGGCCCTGGCTCTTCATAATCTATTGCCATCATGATATCCTCATCTGGAAAGTCAAATCTCAAAGGTTGGTATTCTTCCACCGACTGATGGGCCAAATGATCTGCTAACACACTGCCCTTTATAGCTTTCTGAGTGGTGTATTGGATGTCGTATTCAGATTGAAGCATTTGCCAACGGGCTATCCTACCGGTGAGAGCAGGTTTCTCGAAGATGTATTTGATTGGATCCATCTTAGAGATTAAGTATGTGGTGTGTGTCAGCATATATTGTCTGAGTCGTCTAGCAGCCCATGCAAGTGCACAACAAGTCTTTTCAAGCAAAGAGTATCTAGTCTCACAGTCGTTAAACTTTTTGCTGAGATAGTATATAGCATGTTCTTTCTTGCACGTATCATCTTGTTGTCCTAACACGTAACCCATGGACTCTTCTAGCACAGTTAAGTACATAATGAGCGGCCTTCCAGGAACTGGTGGTATCAAGATCGGTGGTTCTTGCAGATATTCTTTGATTGCATCAAATGCCCCTTGGCATTCATCATTCCACACAACTGGCTGGTCTTTCCTGAGTAATTTAAAAATTGGCTTGCAAGTGGCTGTGAGATGTGAAATAAATCTTGCGATATAACTCAACCTCCCTAGAAATCCACGGACCTCCTTTTCAGTCTTTGGTGCAGGCATGTCTTGAATCGCCCTTACTTTATCAGGATCCACCTCAATCCCTTTCTGGCTTACGATAAAGCCCAACAACTTTCCGGACCGCACCCCGAATGTACATTTGTTGGGATTAAGTCTCAACTTGAACTTCCTCAGCCTGGCGAACAACTTTTCCAGATTACCCACATGCTCCTCTTCAGTCTGGGACTTAGCAATCATGTCATCAACGTACACTTCGATCTCTTTGTGAATCATATCGTGAAAGAGTGTTACCATTGCACGTTGGTATGTTGCCCCAGCGTTCTTTAACCCAAATGGCATTACCTTGTAACAGAATGTGCCCCATGGTGTAATGAACGTGGTTTTTTTTCCATGTCATCTGGATCCATCTTAATTTGATTGTAACCAGAGAATCCATCCATGAAGGAAAAAACAGAGAACTGTGCCGTATTATCTACCAACACATCAATGTGAGGCAATGGAAAATCGTCTTTAGGACTTGCTTTGTTTAAGTCGCGGTAATCCACACACATACGGACCTTTCCATCTTTTTTCGGTACGGGAACAATATTTGCAACCCATTGTGGGTATTTGGCCACTGCTAAGAACCCTGCATCGAATTGTTTTTGGACCTCATCACGGATTTTCAGAGCCATATCAGGGCGAATTCTTCTCAACTTCTGCTTGACGGCATGACACCCTTCTTTGAGTGGTAGTTTGTGTACAACAATGTTCGTATCTAGACCAGGCATGTCCTGATACGACCATGCGAATACATCAACATATTCTCGGAGGAGCCCTACCAGCTTTACCTTGACAACATCTTGAAGAGACGCTCCAACCTTTATCTCCCTTTTATTTTCTTCTGAACCCAGGTTGATAACCTCGACATCCTCTTTATGCGGCATAATGACCTTCTCCTCTTGCTGCAGCAACCTAGCCAATTCGTTGGGGAGCTCATTCTCGTCTTCCTCATCCGCTCGGTATATTGGACAATCAAAATCATAAAGGCCTATAGCAGTGTCGATATCAAGGACCTCGGTAGTGTCTCTGCATGTTTATGATTTATGCAGCTTATTTAGGAAAGTGAGTGCGCGAAAGAAATGCCATTAATTATGAAAAAAATAGAAAAGAAAATGAGCAAAAATTGAATGCAAATCAAAATTTATTCATGTTAAACATGTTTCGAAACATCAGGGGGGCCGATACAAAGCTCCACTACGCCTTGGGCAAAGCGTAAGGTTTTTTTTGAAAATTAATTAAAACTTTACTTTTGAGGAGGGAAAAACTGGGGTATTTCGATGGTCTTCCAATTCTTCAATTCTTCACCAGGTTCGGCCTGTCGGATCCAGCTTGCGGAGGCTTCTTTGTCATCAATCCCATCTTCAATTACCATGGCGGAGGTATGGTCGAAGATATGCCCAGCGCTCTTGAAGACTTCTGCCACAGGAGGAATCTGCTTCTTGCCATATGCAATCGTCACAGTGTTGGATGAAGGATGGTATCCTAGCCCAAATTTGTCAAACTTTTCAGCCACTTCCACCATTTTCCCCAACCTTGGGCGTTCCCTTTGTCTACAACCATCTTAGCTTCTTCATAAGAGGCCATTGCTGATCTTGAACTCTGATCCTCTGAAATTCGTTGCACCGCTAATGTATTCACCATTTCAAAAGATTGAAAAGGGGTTTCCACCATTTCCCCTTCAACTTCAATGTACCTAAAGGATGTTAAGTGGCTAACCAAGATATCCTCCTCTCCTCCAATCTGAACTACCTTGTCATTACTGACAAATTTTAGCTTCTGATGAAGGGTAGAGGTAACAACTCCTGCATAATGAATCCAAGGTCTTCCTAATAGACAGTTGTATCCTGGATAAATATCCATTACTTGGAAAGTGATATTGAAGACAGTTGGCCTGATTTTTATTGGCAAGTCCACATCGCTAATCACAGCACGCCTGGAACCATCAAAGGCTTTGACCACCAGAGCACTTGGCTTCATGCTAACTCCTCTTACTGGCATTCTTTCCAGGGTGACCTTGGAAAGCACATTCAAAGAAGAACTTGTATCCACTAAGACTCGGGATATCAATGTGTCTTGGCACTTAATAGAAATATGGAGAGCTTTATTGTGGTTTCTCTTCTCTGCAGTCAAGTCATCATCATTAAACCCAAGAAAGTTTTCGGTTGTTACGCTAGCTGTCACATCATCGAACTGGGCTACGATGATGTCTTTAGCAATATGCGCAGTGCTCAACACCTTCATCAAAGATAACCTGTGGGCCTCTGAATTAAGTAACAACGAGAGCATGGAAATTCTGGCAGGAGTCTGGTTTAGTTGATCAATCACTTTGTAATCACTTTTTCTGATGATCTTCAAAAACTCCTCGGCTTCTTTTGGTGTTACTGCTGCTTTTGGTGATGACACCTCAACAGGTGGCTCAACACTTGGTGGTTCAATTGTAGCTTTTTCTTTATTTCTAGCTGGCGCTTCCACTGGTTTGGCGGCAAATAAACGACCGCTACGGGTTATTCCACTAGGCCCCACAACTGCATCGCATTTGGCAGCGTCATACTCAATCACTAGTCTCTTTGGCCTCTGTTTAAAAACTTTGGGCTCAGATTCATTGACAGAATATTCTATTACCATCGGAGCTGGTCGCGCTGCTCTTTGTCTATTGACGTCATCTTCATCATACTGCATAACCACGGGTGCTGGTCGGGCGGGCCTCTGTTGAAAGGCTTCCGAAGGATCATACTGTAAGACTACTGGCGCTGGTCGAAGTCGCCTTGTCGGATAAGCACTTGTTTCATCATACTGAATATCAATAACAGACACGTTCGAATCTCTTTGTTCTATTTGTATTATCCCCTGCTCTAAGAACCTTTGTAGATGTTTCTTTACCACTTCGTCAGTCAAATTATCCCCTTCCTCTTGGGGAATCATCCCACTTTTCTTCAATTGTTCTCCGATAACGGCCATCGGAGTATGGACATCCTCAACATTCGTAATTATCCTCAAACCACTGTTTTCTTCCACAACATTGACAGAAGGACCTCCATGTTTATGCAACGGATCCTTCGTAATGTTGGCCCCTCTAGGTGTAAAAGTGAGATCTTTGGATTCTATTAAGTCTTGCACCCTGTTTTGAAACGCATAGCAGTTGTCTATGGAGTGTCCAGGAGCTCCCTTATGAAACTCGCAATGGGCATTCGCATCGTACCCGGGGGGTATGGAAAGGTTGCTGGACGTAAATCTCGCAACGTTAAGTGTCCACTCTGATTTAGCTGAGCAAAGATCTGCCCATATGACATAGGCAGTGGGTCAAGTTGTCTTCTTGGCTGTCTCGACCTTTGTTGTCTTTGAGCCGGGGCATTCTGATATTGCGGTGGAGGAACTCTCTGATAATTCTGTTGTTGATTCTGCTGTTGAGCTGGTTGTTGATAAGGAGCATGGGCTACTGCAGCTACCTGTGGATATTGGATGTTCACTGGAGCTCTATCTCCTCGTCCTCTCATCACGGCGTTAGTTTCATCCTCCCTTTTCTTCACAAAGGCTTCCTTCCTCCATTCATCGGGACCGCAGCCTTGTTCTTTTTCAAAGTGCTCTCGATTCTTTCACCTACTGACACCACTTCAGCAATGTTGGGGAAACTGGACCCAAGCATGCGGTCCAGGTACTGCGGTTGTAGAGTTCCCATAAACATGTCAGTTAACTCCTTAGTCAGCAATGGTGGTTGAACACGGGCAGCCAACTCTCTCCACCTTTGGGCATATTCTTTAAATGACTCGTTGTTACGTTGAGTCATATCTTGCAGCTGCGTGCGATTCGGTGCCAAATCAGTATTATACTGATAATGTTGTGAAAACGCATCTGCTAGATCTCTCCACGTGCTGATTTGTCCTTTTTCTAACTGCATATACCATTCCAACGATGCCCCACTGAGGCTATCTTGGAAGTAGTGTATTAAGATCAAGTCGTTATCAATGTGAGCCGCCATCTTGCGACAGTATGCTCTGAGATGGGTTTTGGGGCAGCTGATGAAGGTGAGATAATACTTAGAAGGGGGGGGGGGTTGAATAAGTATGGAAAATTAAGACTTGAAAAAAAAAATTACACAATTATTTTTATCCTGGTTCGTTTAACAACTACTCCAGTCCACCCTTCCAGAGTGATTTGCCTTTCTCAACAAGGACTTAATCCACTATTAAATCAAACTGATTACAATAGTATCACCTAAGAACAACAGTTCTTAGTCTTCTCAAGAGCTACTGATTCTAACTGAATCCTCTTAAGGAATATCCTTTACAATCAATGTAAATTAAATACAAGAGTTTTTAATGCTTCTATAAAGCTATAATCACAACAGTGATTTTTCTCTTAAGTTTAAGTACAATGAGATTCTATGAAGAATAAGAATGAGAGCTTATAGAATATTATGATTTCTTTTCAGCAAGTGTGTAGCACTGAAGAATGAAGTGAAGATCTCCTTTTATAGGCAGCTGAATCATGCAAGCTGAACGTTGAAAAGAGAGTCCCAAAAGGTCTGAGCCTTTTTGTCTTCACATCAACTGACCTTTCCTTGAAATAGATGGCACAGAAAAATCCTTTTTGACTGTGTAAGTGTGTCTAGCACAAATAAGGAAAGAGACGTTGAATAGTTCCAACGGATATATTCTTGAAAATACTTCTTCAGTTTCAGCAAGTTCTTTAGAGTCTGAATGGATCAGAGTCTTCTAATGAGATTCAGAACTATGCTGTATCAGAGTCTTCTGCAGCGTGTGTGCTTCTAGCGTGTTGATCATCAGAGCATTTTGACACAGAACTTTAGTACTTGGCAGCGTAGGTACTTACAGAAACTTCTGTAGACTAATGCTTTGAGAAACTCTTCAATCAATATTCTTCTATACTTCTGATGCTTCAGCTTCAGATGCTTCTGATTATCTTCAGATGCTTCTGACTCAGAATGTTCTAGAGCTTCTTGCTTCAGATCCTTCTGGAGACTACGCTTAGGATCTTCTGTGAGGAGCAAACAGATTCTTCTGTAAGGTGCATCTGGCGCTTCAGAGTCAGAATAACTTCTTGTATTCAAGGCAGATTTGCTTCTAGAGAGTTAATATAATTTCAATCTGCAGTAAAACTCTCAAACAAATTTTAGAGTATATAATTCTTAAATATAAATTTCCTAACAGTTATCATCAAAACAAAGAGTAATTATTAAGAACCAATCTGTGTTCTAACAATCTCCCCCTTTTTGATGATGACAAAAAGTATCAGAAATTTTATTTAATTGAACATAAAGAATTATAACTCCCCCTGAGATGATGAATCTCCCCCTGAGTTGAATATGAAAAAGGAATAGAAACTTCCCTTTTTATCTTGAGTAATCTTCAGAGTCAGATCTTGTTTGTCTTTGTAATAATTAAGGGTTAGACTATCTTGCAGATAAGATATTCAGAGTTTGATATAAGATAAATGATCTGAGAAACTCAGAGATTCTTTTATAGAGTGTTCTTATCAAATGTTCTGAAATAGTCAATTTAGATATTATAAAGAGTAGATATGTCTGAAGATTCATTCTAGTGAAATTATATTAAATAGTTCAGATCTTTATTTTCTCCCCCTTTTTTGTCATAAGCAAAAAGTAAAAACTTTTAATAAAGACAAATAAAAGGAACAAGAGAAGATAATTCAATGGAGAATAACAAGCTGATTCATTTAATCATAACAGAGCAAAAGTACATTGGAAAATATCAGAAGATATAACAATAAAAATTTAGATGCAAAACAACAGATGCACAAATATGAGAAAAAAAATCTAAGAGTGTTTTGACAAAAGCATCTTCAATAGGTCTGTGATCTCAGATTGTGATTGCTCTTGCTTTGACATCCACTAAGTCATTGTCTCATTCTTCTCATCTTGTTTAGACATCCACTCTGACATGTCCTCATATTTCTTGTCTTGCTTCACCATTCAAGATCTTATTTCAGATTGACCAGCTTCCAGAGCAGCAATCTTGTCTCCAAAATCTGGATTTTCTGTCTTTGTCTCTGATGAAGGAAATGGAGGTTCTGCATCCTGAACAAAGTCAATTGCCATAGGGTCTAGAGATCCTGAAGAGGGTTCTACCAGAGTCATAGTCAATGCATTGGCAGTTGGTTCTGGTGGAGGAGGAGGAGGAGCATCCAAACAAAGCAGAGGTTCAGTCTTGTTTACAATCCAGAATTGAGTTCTTTCAGCTCTGAGCTTTGCATCATCAGAACAGATGTTCTTCAGATTAGAAGCTACAGTGTTGAATCTCTTGATAAACCCTTTCCAGATGATGTCATTCTCATTTGCATCCATAGTTTCAGAGTATCTCGTCTGAACAGTACCTAAAGACATTTGTATTTCTTGCAAAAACGTTTGAAATAAATGATCAATATTAAGTCTGGGTGATGGTTTAAGCAAGGTTTCCAGAGTCATCTGTTTAGGTTTAGGAGTTGGTGGTATCAGTGATTTTGAGATGGAAATCAGAGGAGGGGGAACATAAGGAATGAATGGAATTTCTGGTTTTTGAGGTAAGAATCTGTTTAAAGCATTAAGCAGAGTTGGTTGAGGTCTTGTGCGTGGGTAAACAACATCAAAGGATGCATTGGAGTATGGTACGAAAGCAGAGAGTGATGGTTTATCAGATGCAACTGTGTTATCAGATGCAGGATGCAGAGCTGAAACAACAGCTTTACCAGATGTAGCAGATATGGTGGCTAAGGATCCTTCATTGTTCATAGATTGAATATATGAAATGATTACAGATGGAATGTCCTGTCTGAGTTTTGGTTTGAGAGGTATCAAAGGTTCAGAAGGCTCAACTCTATCATAAAAATCTTTCAGTTTGAAACCATAAGATAAATTATGATAAAGAGAAGACACTTGGGCACAAGATATTCCAGATGATGATGGATTGGAAGTAGGAACAATCATCTCAGATGAAGGTGCAGGTGGAGGCATAGGGTCTGGAATGGTAGTTTTAGTAGGTAAGGTTGATTCAGGTTCAGGTTCATGTACATGGTATTTGTTAGATGGATTAATTAGAAAATCAGGATGAATTTCTGATTCAGATGAATTGGAGGATGTTGTAGGTGTACAAGAGGTAGAAGAAACTTGAAATACTGTTTTTAATGGAGTGATATCAAGAACTTCTGTCTCAGGGATATGAGTAGGTTCTGAAGGGGTATCAGATTGTTGTGATGGTGGTTCTGATGAAACAGGAGCAGAAGTTACTTTAGTGGGTTCAGAAGTAACAGGTGCAACAGGTTCAAAAGATGGAGTATTTGATGGTGGTATGACAGAGTCTTTTTCTGGTTGAACTTCTGAGGTTTGGTTTTCTGGATGTTCAGAAGTTTGTGGTTGATTTTCTGTCTGTGGTTGATCAGAGTTTTGTTTTTCAGAAGTTTGTTGTAGTTCTGATGGTTGTGGTTCTGTTTGTTGTGGTTCTGTTGGTTGTGGTTCTGTTGGTTGTGAAACTGATGGTTGTGGAACTGTTGGTGATGGACATGGAGTGAAGTGTTTGATGTGTATTTTGGGTTGAGGTGGTTTTGATACAGAGGCAGTGGTTTGTTTTTGAGGTGAGACAGAACTAGGGACAGCAACAGATGTTGTTTGAGTGACAGGTGGTTTGGGAACAGACTTAATAGATGAATCATTAATAACAACAGTTTTAGAAATAGTAGAAGTCTTTGTACCTTTGAGTTTAATCCTCTTAGCAGATGCAGAGGCAGCTTCTCCAGAATCCTTTCTCTTTAAAAGATCCTTGGGTTTCTCAGCAATCTTAGCCTTCTTCTGGACAGGTTCAGATTCTGCTACAGGCTGAGATCTTTTCCTCTGAAGTGGAACTTCTTCTTCTTCTTCTTCTCCTGCATCTGGCAGTGGTTGCTTAACAAGTTGAAACACATTGGCTGGAACAGGCACTCCTTCCTTTTTGCATTCCTCTATATACATCAAAACAATGTGTCTAGGTTCTTCAACAAAGAATAGAGGAAAGTCTGATACTGGAACCCTTTTATTCAAATCAGACATATTTAACCTCTTTGGAGCAGTAGTGAGTTCATCTACAATCTTGAGTCTCAGAAGACTTTTAGCGTTCAGAGGCTTTCCCATAATGAACTCTAGTTCCTCTGTAACACCAGCATCATACAGAGCAGCCACTAAACCATTTTCAGTGAGAAGATCTGAGAGCAACCTTCCAAAAGGTATCCAAGTCCTGATCTTCTGGCCTTTTTCTTTTACAGATTCTCTAGATGCATTTATGTGATTCCACAGATGCATGAACAAAATGTAAGGAAGATCTACCTTATTGCTCTGACTAAGGCAGTACATAAAATAGATCTGTTCATTGTTGACATAATCTGGGGAATTTGTTGACTTTCTATGATGTATGCATCCCATGAAGATCTTGGCCCAGATCTTGTAATCAGGCTTCAGATCTTTGAATCTGTTAGAGGCTTGTCCAGCAGTCATAACTTCCTCATAAACTTCATCCATATCCACACGCCCAGCTGGCAAATGTGAAACACCATCTGTTTCTTCATAACCAATCAGTCTTCTAATCAGATCCTCTGTGATGATGATCTCCTTTCCCAGCATAGATGATAAAATAAACTTTGGATACACAGATGCATGAATCCAGAATTCCTTAACAAGTAGAGGGTAAACTGGTCCAAATAATCTATCAAAGTATTTCACCCAACCTTGAGCTCTAACAATGGAGCGAAAATCAAACCCATTGTCAGCCAGAGAATCAAATTCAACCATGGATTCACACAACACTTCTAATTTATCAACAGGTGTGAGAAGAGTTCTCTTTGGAGGAGTATATGGAGCAGCACCTAGGTTATCTGAAGTCACAGCAGCCATTGTGGATTGAAACTGTGCAGTCGTTGATGAAGAAGACGCCATTGAAGAATGCTTTTTAGAACACTTAGGTTTTAAGTTTTTATGCAGAGAGAACAATAGATGAAAACGCATGTAAATTCTGAGAGTGAAAAGTGTGAAAGTGAATACACAACAAGTATTTATACTAACCACTTAGGCACACCAAAAGACAGAAAGAACGCACGTTTGAGCAACATTAAATGAAGAGAATAAAATCATTTCAAATAATAAATGCTTCTGACAATTTTTGGGGGAAAACCAAGATATTTACTATTCAAATTTCACCTCAAACGTCTTTTCAGTTGTGCACACGCCACCTCATCAGATTTTGTGGGACACGTGTTTGCTTGCATGCTGTTCTGAATTCTCTCAAGAAATGAAATGTTAGCCAACGTTCAGATCTTCTAAAGATGATTAGTTCAGATTTTCACAACAGAAATATTAATCAGAATAGAATGAATGAACAGAAGAAATACTTCAGAAGAATTAAGCATTTTTGCATCTGGAACAATTTGCTTCTGATAAATATCATTCTGGACAAAAATCCATACCAATATTTTTCAGAATAAAATTGAATCTATCTTCAACAAGGGGTTTTGTAAAAATATCTGCCCATTGATGATCTGTATCAACAAAGGCTAAATTTATGATTCCCTTCTGAACATAGTCTCTGATGAAATGATGCTTAATTTCTATATGTTTTGCCTTAGAATGTAAAATGGGATTCTTGGACAAACATATAGCAGAAGTATTATCATAAAAGATAGAAAAGTTACTCTCAAAAATTTGATAATCTTCTAGTTGACTTTTCATCCAGAGCATCTGCGTGCTACATCCAGCAACAACAATGTATTCAGCCTCTGTGGTTGAAAGTGCAATTGTGGGTTGTTTCTTGCTGTACCAGGAGATTAGATTTCTTCCTAGAAATTGACAACTTTCAGAAGTACTTTTTCTTTCCACTCTGTCTCCAACATAGTCAGCATCACAGAATCCAACTAATTTGAAATCATCAGATTTTCTGTAACACAAACCCACATTAGAAGTACCTTTCAGATACCTCAGAATCCTCTTGACAGCTGTCAAGTGTGATTCTCTAGGATCTGATTGGAATCTAGCATACAGACAAACACTGAACAATATGTCAGGTCTAGAAGCAGTAAGATAAAGAAGAGAGCCAATCATACCTCTGTAGAGCTTCTGGTCTACTTTCTTACTTACCTCTTCTTTGCCAAGAGAGCTAGTAGGATGCATTGGAGTCTTTGCCAGCTTGCTGTCAGACATGTTGAATTTCTTCAGAAGTTCTTTAACATACTTTGTCTGATGTATGTAGGTGCACTCTGGAGTTTGATTAACTTGGATTCCTAAAAAGAATCTGAGTTCTCCCATCATGCTCATTTCAAATTCTGCCTGCATACATGTAGCAAACTCCTTTCCAAGCATAATATTTGTTGATCCAAAAATAATATCATCTACATAAATTTGGCAAATTAGAAGATCTTTCTTTATGGTTTTACAGAATAGAGTTGTATCCACTTTGCCTCTGATAAAATTCTTCTCCAGAAGAAAATTACTTAATCTCTCATACCAAGCTATGTGAGCTTGTTTTAATCCATATAGAGATTTCTTTAATTTGAAAACATGATCTGGAAATTTTTCATTTTCAAAGCCAGGAGGTTGGTGGACATAAACTTCTTCTTCTATAATGCCATTAAGAAAGGCACTTTTAACATCCATCTGATACAGAGTGATGTTATTCTGTGCAGCAAAAGAAATAAGAAGGCGTATAGATTCTAACCTTGCCACTGGAGCATATGTCTCAGTGTAATCAATACCTTCTTGCTGACTGTATCCTTGAGCAACCAGCCTTGCCTTATTCCTTTCTACTTCTCCCTTTTCATTCAGCTTATTCCTGAAGACCCATTTTGTTCCAATAACATTGAATCCTTTAGGTCTAGGAACCAGATCCCAAACTTCGTTTCTGGTGAATTGATTCAGCTCTTCTTGCATAGCTATAATCCATTCATTATCTTCCAGAGCCTCATCTACAGATGTTGGTTCTATCATTGACACTAAGCCAAATAAAGAAGATTCAGAAGTTCTGAGAAATGATCTTGTCCTTATTGGATCATCTTTCTTTCCAATTATCACATCTTCTGGATGAGAAGCTTTGATTCTGGAAGAAGATCCTCTGACAGTTGGTCTTTCAGAAATATGCAAGTTGTTTAGTTGGGAGGTCAAAGGTGTAGCATCTGGGGTTGCTTCAGATTCTTTGATTTTTGCCTTTTCTGCCTCTGAGCCTTCAGAGTCTGTGAGAATCACTTCTCTATCTGCAGAACTTTCAAACTGCTTTGGCTTTTCAGAGCCAAGCTTATCATCAAATCTAACATGAATAGATTCTTCCACAATCTGTGTTTCAGTATTGAATACTCTGTAGCCTTTAGAGCGTTCAGAATAACCAAGCATGAAGCACTTCTGTGCTTTGGAAACAAACTTGTTCAGATTATCTTTAGTATTAAGCATAAAACAAATACACCCAAAAGGATGAAAATAAGCAATGTTAGGCTTTCTGTTTCTCCACAATTCATAGGGAGTCTTTTCCAGAAGAGGTCTTACAGACACTCTGTTCTGAATATAACAAGCTGTGTTAATTGCTTCTGCCCAGAAATGTTTTGCCAGATTTGTCTCATTGATCATGGTTCTGGCCATTTCTTGCAATGTTCTATTTTTCCTCTCTACAACTCCATTTTGTTGTGGAGTTCTAGGGCAGGAGAAATCATGTGCAATGCCTTTTTCAGAAAAATATTTTTCAAAATGTTTATTTTCAAATTCTCCACCATGATCACTTCTGACTTTAATAATTTTGGAATCTTTTTCAGTCTGGACTTGATTGTAGAAGTCAAAGAACACAGAATGAGACTCATCCTTGTGTTTTAGAAACTTTACCCATGTCCATCTGCTGTAGTCATCTACAATGACTAACCCATACTTCTTGCCTCTGATGGATGCAATTTTCACTGGTCCAAACAGATCAATGTGAAGTAATTCCAATGGTCTGGAGGTAGAAACAACATTTTTTGATTTAAAATGAGATTTTGAAAATTTACCTCTTTGACATGCTTCACACAGAGCATCTGAGTTGAACCTCAACTTAGGAAGTCCTCTGACCAGATTGAGTTTATTAATCTGAGATATACGTCTCATATTAATATGCCCCAATCTTCTATGCCAGACCCATTGCTCATCATTCACAGATAAGAGGCATTTTACATTTTGAACTTTAAGTTCTGAAAGGTTAATTTTATAAATGTTGTGCTTCCTCTTTCCACTGAATAGGATAGAACCATCCTTTTGACATACAGCTTTGCAACATTTTTTATTAAAGATTATATCATAAACATTGTCACTTAATTGACTTATGGACAATAGATTATGTTTCAATCCTTCAACTAACAGAACATTAGTAATAGAGGGAAGTTTACCATTTCCAATAGTGCCAGATCCAATGATCTTGCCCTTCTGGTTCCCTCCAAACTTCACGTCCCCTCCAGATCTAAGTTCCAGGCTTTGGAACATAGACCTTTCTCCTGTCATGTGTCGTGAGCATCCAGAGTCCAGGTACCATGATTGGTGTCCTGACCTTGCTGCTAAGAACATCTGCAACAGGAATTATTTTGTTTTTAGGTACCCAGATCTTCTTGGGTCCTTTGGGGTTAGTTGGTTTGTAGGTTTATCTAAACTTCTGTTTTGCAACATAATGTTTATTCTGACTTGCCTTTGGTTTAAACACATAAGTACTCTTCTCAGAGCTTGTGTGTTTAATGTCATTCAAGTGACCAAATTTGAATCGAGAATACAGAGGTGTCTTCCTGATGAAAAGTTTGTCAACAGGTTTTGGATTGCTTCCAGATGAAGACTCATATCCAATGCCTCTTCTGTTGTTTCCACTAACACCATAGATCATGGAAGCCATCTTGCTTCTGTCTATGCTCTTAGTGAGAAACCTCTGAAAACTAGAGTCATATTTTTCTAAAATATTTTCACATGACTTAGTCTCAGATTCAGATTCTTGTTGAGTTCTATCAAAGTCATTTTTGATTTTTAAATTTATTTCTTTCTGCTCAACAAGTTCTGTTTTCAGAAGATCAATCTCAGATTCAAGATTGCTTTTCAGCTTCTTGTATTTGAGTTTGATGTTGTTATAACTTTTAAGAACTTCTGTTAAAACTTTAATGAGTTCTTCTTTGGTAAGTTTAGCCATTACCTCTTCTGCATCATCATCAGATTCAGATTCTGATTCATATCCTGAGGTACCTTCCTCTTGATCCTCTGTCCTGGCCATCAGTGCAACGTTTGCACATTCTTCTTCTGATTCAGAAGATGACTCACACTCATCTGAGTCATCCCATGTTGCCATCAAAACCTTCTTCTTTTTGTTGAACTTCTTCTTAGGTTTTTCTTTCAAAAGTTTGGGGCAGTCATTCTTGTAGTGCCCAGGTTCTTTGCACTCATAGCACACCACTTCTTTCTTGGCAGATCTTCTGTGACTAGAAGATTCCTTTCTGTTGTCAGATCTTCTGAAGTTGTTAAACTTATTTCCCTTGTGCTTCCAGAGTTTGTTAATCCTTCTGGACAGCATGGATAACTCATCTTCTTCTTCAGAAGAAGACTCTTCAGAGCTTTCTTGAATGACCTGCAAAGTTTTAGCAGTTTTGTTAGATTTTAAAGCTATGGATTTACCTTTATCTTTCTTCTGGGGTTCATCTTCCTCCAGCTCAATTTCATGGCTTCTCAAAGAACTGATAAGTTCTTCTAAAGAGATCTTGTTCAGATCTTTTGCCATCTTCAATGCAGTTACCATTGGTCTCCATCTGGTGGGAAGACTTCTGATGATCTTTTTGACATGATCTGACGTTGAGTAGCCCTTGTCCAGAACTTTCAGACCAGCTGTAAGAATCTGAAATCTAGAAAACATAGTTTCTACATTTTCAGACTCTTCCATTTTAAATGCCTCATACTTCTGTATGAGCGCCAAAGCCTTGGTCTCTTTAACTTGAGAGTTTCCCTCATGAGTCATTTTGAGTGACTCAAACATGTCATGAGCAGTATCTCTGTTAGTAATCTTCTCATACTCAGTATGAGAGATTGCATTAAGCAATATGGTTCTGGCTTTGTGGTGATTCTTGAAATCTCTTTTCTGCACTTCAATCATTGATTTTCTATCAATCTTTTTGCCATCCTCACCAGTAGGATGTTCATATCCATCAATGACCAAATCCCAAAGATCAGCATCATACCCAAGGAAAAAACTTTCTATTCTATCTTTCCAATAGTCAAATTTTTCTCCATCAAACATTGGAGGTTTGGTGCTGATCCTATCCCTCTCTTCATATTTATTGTTAATATTTGACATTGAATTATCAGCCATGATAACAAATAAATATATTTATCAAAGTATATCTCTCTGGATCTTTACTGACACTGTTAAGTGATAGCACACTCAGAACCGGAGCTCTGATACCAACTGAAGGTGAGATAATACTTAGAAGGGGGGGGGGGGGGGGGGGTTGAATAAGTATGGAAAATTAAGACTTGAAAAAAAAATTACACAATTATTTTTATCCTGGTTCGTTTAACAACTACTCCAGTCCACCCTTCCAGAGTGATTTGCCTTTCTCAACAAGGACTTAATCCACTATTAAATCAAACTGATTACAATAGTATCACCTAAGAACAACAGTTCTTAGTCTTCTCAAGAGCTACTGATTCTAACTGAATCCTCTTAAGGAATATCCTTTACAATCAATGTAAATTAAATACAAGAGTTTTTAATGCTTCTATAAAGCTATAATCACAACAGTGATTTTTCTCTTAAGTTTAAGTACAATGAGATTCTATGAAGAATAAGAATGAGAGCTTATAGAATATTATGATTTCTTTTCAGCAAGTGTGTAACACTGAAGAATGAAGTGAAGATCTCCTTTTATAGGCAGCTGAATCATGCAAGCTGAACATTGAAAAGAGAGTCCCAAAAGGTCTGAGCCTTTTTGTCTTCACATCAACTAACCTTTCCTTGAAATAGATGGCACAGAAAAATCCTTTTTGTCTGTGTAAGTGTGTCTAGCCCAAATAAGGAAAGAGACGTTGAATAGTTCCAACGGATATATTCTTGAAAATACTTCTTCAGTTTCAGCAAGTTCTTCAGAGTCTGAATGGATCAGAGTCTTCTAATGAGATTCAGAACTATGCTGTATCAGAGTCTTCTGCAGCGTGTGTGCTTCTAGCGTGTTGATCATCAGAGCATTTTGACACAGAACTTCAGTACTTGGCAGCGTAGGTACTTACAGAAACTTCTGTAGACTAATGCTTTGAGAAACTCTTCAATCAATATTCTTCTATACTTCTGATGCTTCAGCTTCAGATGCTTCTGATTATCTTCAGATGCTTCTGACTCAGAATGTTCTGGAGCTTCTTGCTTCAGATCCTTCTGGAGACTACACTCAGGATCTTCTGTGAGGAGCAAACAGATTCTTCTGTAAGGTGCATCTGGCGCTTCAGAGTCAGAATAACTTCTTGTATTCAAGGCAGATTTGCTTCTAGAGAGTTAATATAATTTCAATCTGCAGTAAAACTCTCAAACAAATTTTAGAGTATATAATTCTTAAATATAAATTTCCTAACAGTTATCATCAAAACAAAGAGTAATTATTAAGAACCAATTTGTGTTCTAACAGCTGACCCCCTTGTACTTCTCAAAGTCTAGGACTTTGAATTTCTTTGGTATCACCAATCCTGGTACTAGGCACATGTCAACAGCATCCAACCCTGGAGTCTTCTTGATTTCCAATGACTTGATTTTCTCTTCAACAGTTTGTAGTCTATCTGCAGCAAAGTCATTAGTAGCCCCCACATTGTGTTGAGGAGGAGGTGGTGGAGGTTGGTAGAAAGCATCGTATTGTTCGTCCATGTCTGCTTCAGAACCCTGACGCGCGGATATGGAACGGTCAACAAGGTCAACGTGGGGTGTTTTAACAATCCCCGAAGTTCCTATGTTATCAGCCGCCTTCCTGGCATCAGCAAAAGTCTTAGCATTGTTCTCTTTTTGGGCTAGCGTCAGCATTGTCTCCAGCAGCTGGTCCATCTTCATCTTGAGAGCGTCGATGTCACCTCTCATAGTGTTCTGAGCCTCTTCCATTTGCTCAAGCGTCATTTGGAAGTTGCGCCTGGTCTCGTAGCGATGTCGAATAGTCAACTTTCAAATTCTGAGGGAAAGGGAAAAGTCCCATGAGTTGCAATGTCGGGTGAAGGTGCAAAAATGCTTATGTTATGCTTATGAGTATGATTGCGTTTTTATTCTTTTTAGGGAAGCATTTATAATGATTAGTTATTTATCAGACATTCAAACAACACGAGAACAAATAAAACAAAATAACTACTCTTCATTCATTCAAATTGTTCCAACATAACAAGAGTAGAAGCTAACAAGGAAAACAAATTCGCATTCCAAACAAACAACAGGAAAATAAAACAAAGAAAACTTCAAACTTCGTTTCTTTTTGCTTCTCGCTCCTTGAGCTCTTCTTTGAACCTTGCCAACATTTCCTGGCACACATATATGAACTCGCAAATGGCCGGAGCGGTGGAGTCATTAATGGCCTCCATAGCATCTCTATGTTTCCAAACTAGATCCTTGGTCAACCAATTGCAAAATTCTATCAATCCATTTAGCTTGTTGCGGTATACGTCTCGGTTGTTCCTCATGATGTGAATGGATTGCTCATATGTGGCAACATCTTGAGCTAGTTGGTCCCTTGCAGCAGACCAAATGGCTTTGTCTTCCATAACAGCTCCTATCTTGTTCTCTTGATATTTTATGAACCTTTCGAGCTCATCTATTTTAGCACAAGTCTTATTCCAATTCTCCGGTGTTATCCGAGATGCATTTAAGGCCTCTTCCTTGAGTTGACGTTCTCTATCCTCGCCAGCTCTTGAAAGGCGTAGCGCAGCACTCAGTGTCTTAACTTCAGCTCCTAACATATCTCTGAGCTCCTTGCTCTTCTTAGTGGCTAAAATGTACCATTGCTCATTTTCTCGCCATTTTGCATGAGCGTACTCTAGCTGCTCCTTGAGAGAACCTAAACAACTGTCAGCTTGATTGATACATACTTTGGTCCTTTTCCTCTTTCCCTCCTCTTCATCAATCCTGCTTCCCATTTCTTCAATTTGCTTATCCTTTCTTGCGATCTCATACTTCATATGATTCTTTTCATTAACCATATCCTGAAGTCTTACTTGCAAGTCTTCATTTTCTTTCCCTACCTGGGCTATTTTGAGCCTCATCTCTTCCACTTCTTCAACTGACATGGGCACAGGCTGTGGAGTGGTGGGTCTAGGAGGTGCCTCAACAGAAAAGGGTAGCTTAACCATTTTGACCCTTTCCAGAACCCATTGTCGATAAGGCATTCTCGCCACCCCATCCCTTCTTCTCAACTCAGATCCTTTAGTATGAACTTTCTGCCAAGATCGTACAATCTGGCAGAGAAGTGAGGGATCTTTAACACCTCTCTCATGAATTCCCCAGCAGAGTCGCCATCTGTCGTACCTCGAAAAATACGATCCTCGCGATGGACGCGGAAAAATACTGTTCGAAACAGAGTCGCCACCGAACTTTATTCATTCCAAGGATGGAATAGGAAAATATCGATAAAACCTTTAAGGAGATAAGAACATGGTCATCGCAACCAATATTCTAGGTTCGGGAGTCGATTACGTAGAGGGAAGGTATTAGCACCCTCCACGTCCGTTGTACTCAACGGGAACCTCTTGATCGATTCGAGAGTAAAGTTAACTACGCTTGTTTGTTTTCTTCTAAGGTTTCTCCTATGGGGGGAATGATGGTTAAAGGATAGGGTGCTCGCCAAGGATTGGGGCCCTTGTGCCTACATATCTTCACTTATAAGAAGTGGAAAATCAGAGCATTCGTAGTTCTTGGGACTACGGGTAAAAGAGGGGATTGTGCTCGCCAAGATCATCGCAATCTTGTGCCTACGTATTCTCAACGAATGTGAGAAATCAGAGCAGCCGTAGTTCGGCTAACTACGGTAAAGGGTTTGTGTTTGGAACAAGTGTTTAGGTCGCATTCTAACTGTTAAACGTTGGCTTGTCTGCTCGCTAGGGAGGCTGAAGCACGAGTTTGTTATGCGCGGAAGAAGGGACTAAACAATGTTCTTTGAGAAAGTATTTAGGTTGGAGGTCGCACGAGGGCGGGGGGTTAGGTTTATCGTATTGGATGTTTTGGTCAGAGGATAGATTTGAATAGGTTTAAGGTTTCGATCGCGCAGGGGGCGAGAAAGAGGAGTTTGGTTAAGTTATTTGAAGGGAGAATGACGACTACTCGGTAAACGAGACGTCAGCCTCGCAAACGATTAGTCGGGGAATTATTGAAATGCTGGATTTCAAAGACACCTTTTTCATTCGAAAAAATATGAAATGTGTTTGAGTAAGTTTCAATCGCACGAGGGCGAGAGAAGAAAGTTGGGTTGAATATTTTAAGGGAGATTGACGACTACTCGATAAACGAGACGTCAGTCTCGTAATCAATTAGTCGAGATATCGTTGGAATGCTAGATCCTAACAACACCTTTTTCATTCAATTAATTGTGAAATTGTATTTGAATGGACAATAACAATATTGGTCCAAGTAGTTAGGGCACGTATTTTGTACACGAAAGGTTGAGCGAACCACAACCTAAAGCGTACGCCCTAAGAGTGGTTACTCAAGAATTCAAGGAGTGCGAGACTCCAAGAACTCAGTTCTTTCGCAATTTTAATTAAGAAATGATTTGAATTTGACGTATGGTTTAGAAACATACTAGGGTTTAGACTCGATTACACGTGGGCGAGGAACGAGGTTAGATGGGTTGAAAACTTTAGGTGGAATGACGAATAATCAATAAACGAGACGTCGGCCTCGTAATCAATTAATCGGGATATTACCGGAATGCTAGATTCCAACGATACCTTTTTCATTCAATTAATTATAAAATATGTTTGTTGGACAATGTAAGTATTGGTCCAAATAATTAAGAAGTGTTTTAGAAACGAAAGTTCGAATGATATACTATTCAAAGTGTACACCTTGATAGTAATTATTCTCGAATTCAAGGAATGCACGACTCCAAGAACTCGATACTTTCGTAATTTAATTATGAAAATAATTTGAAAATATTAGTGTGTAGATTGAACTAGGGTGAGTGTATTGCTCGAATTAGGGTTTGCGACTTTTTGAAGGTTTAAACGAGGTTGGGTATTTTAAGGATGAAAGACGAAGTGACCACAACTCAAGGTGTGCACCTCGAGAGCGATCACTTAAGGATCCAAGGAGTGCTAGACTCCAAGGACCCACCACTTTCATATAAATTTTGAAAAGAAATTTTTAATCTAGAAAATAAAATATTTTTGATTTAATGAAAGAAAAAAGAAATGAATTTGATAAAAAGACTAAATAGAATTTAGATAAAATCAAATTGCAAAACAAATATCAATTATAAAAAATTAGAAAATAAGAATTAATAATATTACTAATAAAAATATTACTAATAATGTTAATAATATAATTACTAATAATATACTTTAATTACTTATGATATCGTTAATAATATACTATATGTAATTAGTCTCAAAATAGGACTCTACTAAGTTCACTAAATCTTATTTAAATTAATCAGCATTGTAATATTATTTTAAAAAAACTTTCATGCCTTAATTAAAACTTAATACATTCCTACCTTCACACTAAACAAAGTTAAAGTACTCATGAGAAGTGACATTAAATGGCCCTAGAAACTAACCTACACGTATCCTGCTCTTCACCTTTTATTATCAGCAGTAAAATATATTTTTTCTTTTTAAGATAAAATAAGTTAATAATCTTATGGATAACATGATATCTGGTTTTGCAACGTGTAGAAGTTATATAAAACAGAATCAAACTCAAAAAATAAAAAATAAATAAAAACATGGTCGTTAACACTCGCCTCTCTCTCTCTCTCTTCTCAACTCTCAATCGTCCTTCTCCTTCTCAGTCCCATTCCCAAATTGGATCATAAATTCTTAAACCGAAATCAGAACGAAGTGAATGCTTCAAACAACATCATATTCAACAAGAAATGAAGATGATAGAAAGATGACGTACCAAATCGGAGAACGGCAATGGCTTCTAACGGATTATCCAGGTATGATTCTTTTCGTCTTCTCCGCTGGTTTTGCTTCTTCTTCTTCTACCGTGAATAACTTTGTTTTGAATCTTGTGGAAATAGGTTTAGCTCAAAGTAAGCTCAGGTTCTGATGTTGAACCTGAGTGACTCTTGTAATTCTGAGCTCTAGTGAATAATGGATTGGGGATTGATTTTAATAGAGTTTGGCTAGGGTTTTTTTTCTTCTTCTTTTTGCCAATGAACAGGACTGTATTTATAGGAGATTTTTAGGGTTTTTGATACGTGTGAGAATTTGCATTTTGCTGAAGGAAACCTTGGTATCGTGTGAGGTGAGGTAGTACAATTCTGTTAGGAGGTCTTGCCATGATTTCTGCTTTTCTGAGACTTGATAGTGACCTTTGTGTTTGTCTGTAGTGAATTAAAAAAAAATTCTTTTTACCCTATTTTTTTACTGTGTGAAAATGTTTCTTTTAGTGCTTATCAATTTGCTGATGTGAGACTCTTTTTTTTTGACTCAATGCTTTTTGTTCTTATTGCCATATTCTGTTATAACTGTCATGCTCTTTCTTCTGCTAATGTTGGAAGTATTTAGTTAAAATAAGTCTGACTTTGAATTTCTGTTTTCAACCATATAACCCTGTCATGCGTACTGGTTTTTTGCAGGAAAATACTATCCAACAGAGTTGTCATGCTTTGCTGGTTCCACAAGAATTCTCCAACAGAGTTGTCATGCTTTGCTGGTTCCACAAGGATTCTCTTCTGGAGTATCATCCTTGTTTTTGTATGAGAGTTTGGTGCAAATGGTATGTACAACTTGAAATTTACAAATCACCGCAAAGTTTTTGCTTTGGTGTTTAACCTGGAAGGAGTTATGAAGCGTTTTTTTTTTCGGAGCGGTTTATTGAGTTGTTCTCAAGTGGTACAGGGGTGGTGATGTGGCATAACATTCTTTTGGCATGGACTTGGTAATTGGTATTTTGCAAGTCTTTTATACATTTGAGTCTACAAAGAATAGATTTGGTGTGCTAATTGTCACTGCTCGTGTTGAAATTATGCAGGACTTTGATAAGTATCTTCAAGATGATTTCAAAGAGGCTGCAACAAAGGCAAGCCATCCCGAATGGGAGTTGGTATTCCATAAGTTGCGGACACATGGTGATGATATGATGAAGCCAACAAAATATTCTGTCCCATAGCAAGAATGTTCTCTAGACATAATGCCATGAAGATCTTGCATTTAGTAGTATGATGATAATCTTCTGATCCGACTGAAGCTTCAGAGAGAACAAGTTGATTGTTGTCTTAGTGTTACTCATAGATGAAGAAATGTTGTCATTTATGGATTTGAATTTGACAAGTCATTCCCTGAATTTGGCCATAATTCAAAATACCGGTTTCATCCAAGCAACCTATCAAGACTCGGCCCTTGGGGACAAATATCCTGCATCTGCTTTTCAAATCAGATAACTAGTATGCATAATGAGCCTTGAGCATCATTGATAGGTAAGGCTTATTGTTTGGCTCATAAAATCCATGCAACATCTTTACTGGAATGCTTTTTGAATCAGCTCCACTTAAACTTTCAAGAACATCCAAAGCAGCCTCCCTATCAGTCAACATTTTTCCTAGCAGCTGCAATTGATCCTCTTGCAATGCCAAAAGCGCCTCATCTTTTACTCCTTAATGTTGACAGCAGAGATATACTCTTTTGATTAAGAAAAAAGCACGGCATTGACTCACTCCATTTGGTGATGCAAAGCATACTGTTTTCGGATTTAAACTTCAGCATACTGTTATGCAATGATAACTTCCTAAAAGAATGGGGATCAACAACAATGACACCTTTATACCCTCCATACCGAATTTGAAATGCTGAGGGAATCCGATTTTGGTCCAATTTTAGCTTTTGAGCAAGTTGTCGTGCAAAAGTTTGGGAAATCTTTCCAATTCCATCTGAGAAACAGTAGTGTATACCATCAGAGATGAATTCAGTATCTGGAATTAAATCCACATCTGGTGGGGCCATTTCAAAAGTTTGTCGGGGAGAACTAAACAACTGGCCCATTCTTGCGGCACATTTAAAAATACTACGGATATTATTGAAGCTTCCCATCCATTCTCTGATATCTGCTGCTTCTTTTACTTAAGTTTTATTCATGGTTTTGCAGATGAACTTCACGGGTCGCATGCCAATTCACCAGATGATTTGCAAGCTTAACAACAGTATGTAATCGCGGTTTTGAGAGACCGACTTAGGAAGCTCAACAATGAATTTTTGAGGTGCGGGTTTCAAGTTTGTGTCATTTGATGCATCAAGCGGTATTGATTGTAACTTTGTAACATCGATCCTACTGTTATGATTTGAGTATAGTCTTCTATGCGTAAAAACGGTTATTGGATCATTCGTGCCTCCTCACATCACATTTGTTCTCATGGCTCGGCCACTTTAAACTTCGGTAGGCTTTGGTGATGAGATGGAGGAACAAGCAGTTTGGAAGTGATTGAAAGCGTTAATCAGGTTGTGGATGGTTTGTATATTTCTTGGCATGAATCCATTCAGTGCTGTTGATGCACAAACTGCCACAAATTTGTTTAATGAATATATTATGGGAGGACTTTCTGAGAAGACAGTTTTGCTTGTGACTCATGAAGTTGATTTCCTTCCAGCATTTAATTTGTTTTGTTGATGTCAGACGGTAAAATTCTGCAAGCAACTTTGTATCACCATTTGTTGACCTCAAGCAAAGATTTTCAGGATCTTGTTTAACGAATCACTAAAGAAGGACCAGCCTTGTGTACTTGCGGAATGCGTATTTGGTGGACAGACAAAAACTGTGACAGTTCCATCTGAACCTATCAATGACAAGTTTTATATCCCAGGGTCACTTTCACAGTTAGTATTCCATGCAGCTCCAGGCTATGAGCCTCTACCAAAGCCTTGTACCCTTCCATTTTTTTGAGCAGTACGACGGAGCTATTAAAAGTGATTCAGGTGAAGTGGATGATCTTGGTATATCTGGGTCTTCAGATGACGAAAATGTTTCTGATGATAGTTCTGAACAGTCCATATCTGGTTCTAGTGAGGTTAGTGGCAGCAATGAGACTGTATCTGGCGATGAAGGTGACAACAATCATGATCCATTCATTCAGATTTCAGACACTAGCAATGTTAATGTAAACCAGAATGGAGGGGATCACTCTGCCATTTCTGGTTTTAGTGACTTGATGTCAACGAAGTCTCTTAAGTCTTGGTTGAAGAACCATCCAAGTCATCTAAAGGAAGTGAAACTGAACAAATCCAAGTTTGAAAATCTTCAGCAAGAACAACCATTGGTAATATTGGGAGCCGTGATCCTGCAAATGGAAATGGTTTATTGGTGAATTATTCCTTTTCATCTGAAACTTTAAGCATATACTCTCATCTTGTGTGTTTGGAATTATTATCTGAAAGTTGCTCTTTGGAGCCCATGTTTGATATAGTTTTAACAGACGAGGATTCTAGCCAAAGTGTAGATTCTACTGATCAAATATCTCAAGCAGCAGAAAATTCCTTGAAATCTCATATTGATAAGCCATTACTGATTCCAATAGAGGCTATCCCTTCACTGGAGCCTGGTTAGAAAGGAAAACAGACTCTACTAGTTCGCTTCCATCACCATATTTTGCATCTAAAACTGGCTTTATTTTGCAACGAATGGTGAGTTTACAGCAACACGCAACTCGCTTCTAACAGATTTAGAGTTTTCGATCTCTACTTCAGACACCTCAAACTTTTCGTGCAACTGGGCTGAAATAGTTGGATGAAGACCAGGTTTTACTATGCTCATCCATTCATTATGTGTATGTCCAAATTCATGTCTTTGTAGAAATTGCATAATACTGGCGAGCAATTTTAATGAAGAAGATTTCAATATGCCATTTAATTTTTGGATGGAACAAGCCTTCAAGCTGGGAACTTAAGAGCTTATATATTTTTCAAGATTAATATGCTTCAATACTTGCTTTCCAAAAAGCTTCTTAGTAGCTTTGATCACCACTTGAGAAGTCCTGTCAAGAGGAACATTTAGGTGTTGAAAACGTCATCAGCTATAATTATTTGCCTGGGATTGCGTTGCATTACAAATGGTGCTTGTGAAAGCATATGCCCAACTCGACGCAGTACATCAGAATCCTTTGCAAACCAACCAACAGTGTTATGATTCCCACAATAATTTGTAAATCCTAGTGATCCTTAATTTGTTGATTGTGGACCACTCAGTTATGAATTAATTATGATTTTATCCATGAATTTATTGCTAGCTACATTGACTCAAGAGCAACCCCTGTTGGATGCTTGCGGGAGATTTATGATATCCCCTGATAACATAAACTCGAGTTGTATGTCACGCAACATGACTTCAGTTATTTGAAATTAAATGAATATTTTAAACTTGATGATATTTGATGTAACTTTGTGGCTTTAGATTTCTCTTGCAACTTGAATGGACCTCTTGAATTCACATGCTTACTTTGCACCCTCTCCTTGCTGTTCAGTATTCCTTCCTGTGACATAAGGCCCATGTAGTATTTATTACCTTTTTGCTACAGCAAGTATTCACGACCCATGAATTCGGAATTGTTGCATATTTTAACTTTTGTGCCATAATGTCCAAAAACCTGGCAATTTTAACCTCTGTGTCTCTCACTTTTCCAAAACCATTTGATCACAAGTTACATAATGATTTGAAATGTAACGGATTCTTTTATGAAGTTACCATTTTATATAAGGTCATGATATGAACCGCGAGGTAAAGTTTGGATTGATGCAATTGTCTGTGAAATAGCTTTAATCATACGAAACCCATCACCAAACCAAATATCCATTGTAAATTCATTTCTTTTACTTAGTTAGGAAATCAAATATCCATTTCCAACTACGGGCATAGTGGCTCAAAAAATAGGAATTATGATCTCGCGATTTACAACAAAATCTCCACTTATGTCTTGAAATTTGCAAGCTAAATCTAAGTTTGTCACAAACCGATTCAGAATACAAACATAGCTTGACGCCTTTAGAGAAACTTGTAGTCAAGTGGGAATAGGGTATAAATTTCTTGAAATCCACCAAGTATGCTGCGAGATGTATCCAATCATGCATTTGATGTCGTTGACCATATCATATATGTCTGATCGTGATAACGAGGACACATATGAGTTTGGGTATAAGGGCCGGAGGTGTGCTCTTCCCATCATAAATTATAACCATAATGTGCACACGCATGGTCTTTATAAACGAAGCCTTAGGTAGTTATAGCCAGAAGTCGCAAAGCAGTAAAATAATCACTAAATACTGAAGTAGGACAAATTTGGGGTATGACAGTTACCTGCATAACAAAACTCTGCATTAGTATCATCACAATAATATCTATTAAATCAGAACATTAAGTGTTATGATTGAACACGTTTGACGGGAATAGAAATTTCAACCTAAACAAAAGGATTACCTCAAAGGGAACAGGCCCTGTCCTCAAGAGGATGCTGCCCAGCCATTCACAAAGCCTCCTTGGTGAGGAATACGAGAACCTTCCAACCTGTCGAAGCAAACACCAACCGGCAATCAAAAAGCCATAACACTTAAGGTAAAGGTTAAGAAAAGGGATGAAATGATTTGGTTTCGAAATAAAAAGCAAAGATTCATTACGAATGCTACATCCCTTGAAGCACTTCATACTGGAAATAGCTTTTTCTTTGCAACACTTAAAATCTTGCTAATTATAACAATTAATACACCACAACATCACTCAGCCATCATTACCCTGCAACAACAACAACAAGATATCAATTTCGTCTTACACCATCTCTTTTATCCAGTCGTGGTCACAATGTTGGAATATCTCCTCAAAATCCAACAGCTTCCTCCGAGAGATGATCAATAGTTATCAATTCGACCACAAATGCTACAAAGAAAAAGAAGGATCGTGAATAGTCATTAGTACTTAACAGGAAGTTAAAATGTCATTAACTTTCATAAAGGTATCAATGGACAAGCAGACAGGATCGGTTCAAAAAGGAAAGTCGCAATCCTACATTTGCAGCAAGTTTTCGAATGCCTTTAACACAAATTGGACATGTTCAGAACACGCTTCGACAAGAATATCAGGCATTAAATCTAGAATTCAATTGAACGAACAAAGCGAGCAGCAAATCATTTTATTTCCGTATCAACCCAAAACATGTTCCCCAATCTTTCCAAAACCGGTTAAAGCATGTTAAGACGTATTTGGAAGTTTTTTTAAAGAGAGGGTCATGACTTGATTATCAGAGGAGTATAAGATAGGGAATTCACAGCGTCCAAACACCACACAGACAAAATTCATAGCAGTTTACACATAAATCACAAAATCCCAAGTTCAACAAAACCTAAGATACGAAAGTTGGTAGGAGGAATACTTATCTCGTACTGATTTTTTGTCTGCAAATCAGTCGTCCGCAAAACCCTTTACACTTTTCAGAAATCAACATCTCAACCCCAGAAATCTCCGTTTCCATCCGCCGCAAATCAGTTGTCCGCAAAACCCTTCACACTTTTCAGAAATCAACATCTCAACCCCAGAAATCTCCGTTTCCATCCGTCGTAAATCACCATCGCTGCCGCATTGAAGCCCATTTCGGTAAGATTCCATTAACTGTTAATACAAATCGCTGATCGTTTTTTTGTCGTTTCATGAAGCAGGTTAAGAGACGGGAGATGGAGGATATACGAAGAAAAGAAATAAGGACGAGAAAGGAAGAAGACGAGAGAATCAGATTGGGAAGAGAGAAGACAGAGCGATTGAGGGATTGAGGAGAATCAATCGGTAGCGGAGCATTTGGGGCCTAGGGTTCCTGTTCTTTTTTTTGTTTTTGTTGAAATGTTAATCACGTACACTGCACACGCACGACACAATCATCTTCACCCCCTAACCCTCCTTTATTTTTATTTTTTTAAATCAGCTCTAATCCACTCATTAACCCACTAATCAATTTTAATTAACTATCAACCCTAATCAATCTTTTTTATAAAATATAAACTAAAAACGATAATTTAAATCCTTTTAATCAGCCACTCATTGATAACCTTTTTAATTAATCTATTTAATTAAGTCAATATTTCACTAACACTTTTAATATCATGTTATTATAAGAAAAACTCTTTTTCATAATAAATAGTTAAAAATCTTTTTATTTTATTAAAATCATTTTATCTCAATAAACTTTTATTATAACTTACACCTTTGACTAAAAACATTTTAATAAGGCCTTTTAATAACAACCACTTTTTTTTATATAATTAAAATTTATTTCATAATAACCTAAAACTTGTATTTTATTTTATAAATAAAACTTTTTCTACTTACCAGAACTCTTTTATAAATCAATATTAAAGCCACTTAACGTTAGAATCTTTTTTTTTTCTCTCTAAAATTTAGTTCACACCTGAAACTTGTATTTGAAACTAATATAATACCTTTTTTTTCTCTAAAAATAATCCGCCTAAAATCGATCAACATCGAAAATACAACCTAATCGTGCACGCTTACACACATATTCACATTCACACACTTAGCGCTTTCATGCGTGTGTATGCTTTTATTTATCCGCTTACTTTATTCACAACTCACACACTCACGTATCGCTTTCATGCGTTGTGTATGCTTTTACATTTTTGCAATCTACCTTCATCGCAATTTATCTTTATTGCCTCGCATCGCACCCGTCCAAAGGAAAATCCTACACATGATTCAACAATCGTGTGTAGTGCATCATTTGCATCATACTCCCGCTCGATCATTGATCTCGTTCAAGTTGATCAATTAAGATAAATCCTACCCCATAGGAAGGACCTTTATCTTACAACATAGACAAAACAAACATACAATTCAATTCAAACAATATTCAAACACATTAGAGAAAGATGTTAATCATCTTAAGCGAGATAGAATCTCCACCCCAAATCAATAAAATCAATATTGTAGGAACTTTGCCTTAAGAGAGATAGAGGCGTACCTCGTCGATCCCTATCTGAGTACTTGAGTCCTTCTCTTAAGATGATGCAAAGACTATTTTCCTACAACTTGTGGCGGTTAAATCTCTCTTAAAATGATAACTCGTCTTTTCTCCTAAAATCAATCAATCAACTACCCTAAACCCGTAGGAACTTTGACCATAGTCAAAGAACTCCTCAAACCCTTTAGGGGAACTACAGATGCTCTGATTCCACTCCCGTAAGGATATGTAGGCATAAGATGCGATATCTTGTCGAGTATACTTAGAAATAAACCCCTAGGTCTTTCAACCATTAAGAAGATAAACACATAGAAATAAACAATATAAAACAAGAGGTTCCTGTAGGATACTACAGAAACTTAGGATGCTAGCATCTTCCCTAAGTTTAACCAACCCCCAAACCTAAAACTCTCTAGCTTGCATTTGCATTGCATTGTGCCAATTTCAATCTTTATCCCTTCCTTTGGACAAATCAAAGTTCGGTTGCAAAATGAATTAAAGATTCAAACTAATCAATAGTTTGGTATCCAGATTTCACCGCGACAATAACATTAGCTAACATTCATCAAAAATCAAACTAATAGGTTCCCGTTGAGTACAACAGACGTATAGGGTGTTAATACCTTCTCTTTGCGTAATCAACTCCCAAATCCATAATTTGGTTGTGATGACCATGTTCTTATCTCTTAAAGGTTTTCTTGATATTTTCCTATTCCTTCTTGGAATGAATAAATCTTCGTGGAGACTCTGTTCGAACCATTCTTCTGTGTCCCATCACGAAGGTCGTATCGTTTTTTTAGGTGCAACGCCTGAGTGATCTTTTAATTTGGGTTGAGCTCACGAACCGAATAAGGTTTTTGACGGGATGACAACAAACCTAAGAGAATTTATATCGGGCTTATCTCCAATCTTATCAAGGTTTTAATCAATATGAGATTACGAACTGAATAATGGTTTTACACTCCAACCATCTAATAGTTCACTAACTATCTAACTGTCAACTAAACCTAAACTAACTCCTAACTGTCATAACAAATACTTCAACTAACTAACCTCTAACATTTGCAAATAAACATAATTTCTTAACAAAATTTACATCTAATCTATATACTACATTGCTACTTAATCAAAGGACAAAATTCAACCTCTTAATTGCCATGATTCACTATTTTAACCTCATTTTTTTAATCCATAATTTCAACTAATTCCCTCTAAAATTCTTAACAAAATTCACACTCATCACAACTACAATCTTGACTCCACTTTCTCCTATATAAAGACCCTCTCAACCTCTCAAAATCATCAATAATCACTGTCAACTCACTCTATCAAAATTACTCCACAACTTTCTCACTTTAAAGCTTATAATATAAGCTATTAGAGTTTCTAATTGAAACTCTAAGTAAAGCTTAAGCTAAGCCTCACAAGCAATGAACGCATACTAACAACAAACAACACGCATGCCAATATATACCGCATAACACCTTAATTGATTTGTTTGATGAGAAAAAGAAAAAATTGTGAAATGGTGGATGAAGGAGGTTACGAGTGAGGGAGATGAAATCATGTTTTGTATGGAGGGTTTGGGTTCGGGTTGAACCCAATCCAGTTTCCTTATGATTCCCCCTAACATGCATTATAGGCTCATTTATTTATTGGCTTGATTGTTATCTTATAGGCCATACTCCCATCATCTTGCCTGCACTCCCTTTGTTAGATCCAATATTGCTTGTTATTTACTCCTTTATTTGTTAGTTAATTTCACTTTCTTCATTTTAAAGATTGAGCTTGTTTATTGTTTGTTAGTTAATTTTAATTAGCTTGATTATTTGATTATATTATATTTTTGCAAATAAATTTGATGATTAATCTTAGTTAGTTTAATTTATTGATTTGATCGATTTTAATCAATTAAATTGTGGCAATTCACTTTATTATTTGGTTAATGGTCCTCAAATCTCGTATTTGAAAATATCTTTTAGTTTCTTCATTATTTTTATCGCTCACTCTCAGGTTGTAATGTGTGCTTATTTTTATCGCTTTCCTTTTAGTCGTTTTGTTATCTTAGTTAATTCCTAACTTAAAATCAATCAACATTTAAAATGCAAAAACACTTTATTCAAATTCAAGTTGTTAATTCTTTCAAAAAACTTTTTTACAAAAACTTGGAGGAAAAAGGATCGATTTGGTGTAGAACTTCTATTTCCTCGAGTGTTTGGACATTCTAGTAGAGCTTTATGTTCAAACCCGCATCTTACATATTAAATCACGATAATCTATTAAATTAAGTTGGTTCATTTATAGAACAAAAAGGATTGATTGAGTGTAAACCTTCTCTCTCTCCGATTATTTAGGCATTGTTGTAAATCTCCCTGTGTGAATAATTATAACACCCTAAACCCTGAAACTTATATATCAAGCTTTACACGATGCTCTAAGGTGTCGCCACCGGAAAAACCTTTAATAAATCAAACTCTTAACAAACATACGGCGAAAAATATTAACAACATACACCACCTGTCATTGCACACTCGCCTTCACTTAGGGCATCATTGCGGCGGTATCAATTTATTTCAAATGAAAAAACATTGCAACTTAGAATTTTAGTCTTAATCTTCAAATCCTAATAAATTAATTTCAAAGTAAAGAGTTATCATATTCAACTCTTGAATAACTTTAACATAAATTGAATAAACAATTAAACTCTAACAAACATAATAAGCAAACAACACTACTACAAAATATATCTTTCATAACACCAATTCTACAATGGTCATACTGTTAACCATGGTAATAGTTTATTTTTGGGCATTTTTTTTGGTATTTACTAAAGCACATGTCACAATGTTCATATGTAACAACCATAGTGAAATGTACACAAAGTGAAATGGTTTGAATCCCAACACCAATAATTAGCCATTTATCGTGATAAAAATGTGATTGACCTTGTATATCACCACAATTTTTGTTTTCGAATGTGATGAAAGATGATGCTTATTTATATATAAGATAAATTATCTCTTGCTTCAGTATATAATAGTCTTCTCTTTCAAAATAGAATCCCAACAACTCTTTCACTCATATCTCTCAAAATGAAACCCTACCAACTCTATCACCCGTCTCTCTCATATGGAAACCCCAAAACGAAACCATAACATGAAATCTTAGTCAATGGGTATTTACAAGTTCATTTTCTCTATAGTTTTTTTTTCAAAATATGTTTCAATAGTTTGTTTCATAATGTTTGAACTTTCTTCTTATTTTGACTTGTAGGTAGGGATGCCTGTTTCAATAAGGAGGACAAAGCTAAAGTTAGCGTTGCAAACTTGTGCCAAAGATCTAGAATGACATCCGTTCAAAATATACACAAGTTTATGACTATAACTTTAACTTCATTCTTATTTCATTATGAACACGATATAATGAGACATGTATGTTACGCTTCTGAAGCATTTAATGACTTTATATGTTTGTTGTATAGTGTTTATTATTGATGAATGTTGTTGTTAATGTTTGTTTAAAAGATGAGTTTATTATATATTATGTGGTTTGAGTGTTTTTCCAATCCCTTACCGAATATATAACTCCCCAAACTACATTAAAACATTATAATACAATAGATAAAGTTGTATTAAAAAATAAATGCATGTTTAATTCTTGGCAAGAATTTTTCATAGTGTTAACCGCATGTAATTCTTTGATAGTTAGAACTTGGTTTAATGATTTTATGTCTTCAACCACCCCTATCTCCACCTCTAATTTTGTTTGCAAAGTAAATAATATTTTGCAAAAAGAACTAGAGGTGAAGGCAGGAGCGGTTAAAGAACTAGGATCATTACACCAAGTTTTAACTGTCAAAGAACAAAGTACGAATAAGGAGTTGAATAACTCTTACCTAGCATTGAACATGAACTCGTTCTTCTAATATAACTTAGTTTGTCATATTATAATGTTCTAGTGCAAATTGAAAGGTTATATGTTTGGTGAGTATTAGTGAAATAAGCATTCCACATGATTTATAATAAACTCAGATCTATATATCACAACAGTTGTTTAACACAACCATTGTTAAATATGTTGTATTAAAGAATATTATAACGGTTGTTTAAACTAACAGTTGTGGTAGGTGATACGCTACATAGATACAATCACGGTCACACGTCCGTGGTGGAAAGCATCATACATACAATCACATCTTACCTCACAACGGTTGGACTAGCGTGGTGGTATCCCTTTTCCAACCATTGCGGTAGGTGTTTTTCGTAGTAGTGAAAATGTGTTCCCAACCCTGATGTTATAGGATAAGAGCAAGAATTCTAAAAAACACGATGAAACTAAACGAAGTAACTCCAAGAGCTAACTTCCACCTACAACAACAAACTCTACATCTGAGTATCTATAAGATATCCATGGTGGAAAACATGAAAGCAAGGGGGTGAGAAACAGCAAACCAATATAAATAGTGAAATGAATGCTAAGGTGGAGAGTACATATTAAACATACACTCATTATATAACCATTAACAATTACATAATCATTTTCAATCATCAACATCATGAATAATCAATAACATATGTAATCGTATATGCAAATGTACTCCACAACTGACTCATTATGCATGTGATACCATTCATGAACACTCAGGTTCATCTCACTCCTAATCCCCACCATAGGACCAGAGTACACCAAATCATTACCATCACCATTGGTAACGCTTCACCAGCCCCTACCTAGAACCGACTACTCGCTCCCGATCCCCACTGTAGGACCAAAGCACACCAAATTGTTATCATTACCATATGTAACACTTCACCAGTTCTTATATAGAACCGACTACTCGCTCTCGATCCCCACCATATGACTAGAGCACACCAAAACTGGACCGAAGCCCGTCCGCCATGATGCATGACTCTCAATAACATATATTATCACAAAAAGGTTTACCAAAAGGATCCTCATACACATCTCACCATTTATGAATAACATCATTCATCATAAGCAACAATTAATTCATGTTACAACATCAATATACAACAACAAACAACATTAACTCATCAAACATGACTTCATAGGCATTCATTCATGTTACTTCACCAAAAACAAAAACATATCATCGTATAAATATAACGATTCACTAACCGATCATACAAGTAATCATAAACATCCCTAAAGTAGGTAGTTGACTACAACTCAAACATGTCACCAAGCATCACCATGAGGTACTTATGCGCGTTAGATTTCTAACGCTTCAAACATCGCATCATTTGGACCTACGGATTAAACAATACTGCCAAAATCATCGGATAACGCAACCAAAACAAAAGCCAGATTGTTCATTATTTGGCCTATGACAATCAATTGTAATCTGGTGCAATTGATTATCACAGAAACACGTATTGCTACTGACTTCGTAAAAATCACACTTCCAGGCATTACAATCGATTGTAATCCCCTTCAATCAATTGCACTGCTTATTTTTTTTTCACTTTTTAAGGCATGCAATCGATTGTAATCCCCTTGAAAATGATTGCACTACTTATTTTTCTCAAAAATTTCAGTTTTCATCATACAATCTCCATCCTTCTTACCCTTAAACCTTCATACATGTTTCCAACTAATTTTTCCAAAATCCATTGATTCAAAAACATATTTGACAGAGATTCATGTTAAAATAATCATTAATACAAACAACACTTATCTCATTACAATCCATAACAATCTCATCAATAATTTTAACATCAAATTCATCACCAATCATGAATAAAATCAAGCTTTCACATCTTCATTAATGCCATAACCTCATACATATATACTCATGATCATTCAAACATGGTGTTACGGTTAGAATAGGATATCAAACTATTAATTAGTTTGAATCACAATCTTAGATTCACAACCGATCTTTGATTTATTCGAAGAAAAAGGTCAAAAGAAGGCAAACCTATTTTTTGCATCGTAAACAATGCGGGGAAAACTCTAGGTAAGGGGTTGGTTAAGCTTAGGGAAGGTATTAGCACCCTAAACTTCTGTAGTACTCTACAGGAACCTTTTGTTTAAATTTACTATTTTGCTTTATTATTTGCTTGAGGGTATATGCTAAGGGTTAAAAGTGACAAAATGACCTAAGGGTTAGTCCTAAGTTTACTCGGCAAGATTTGCATCTTGTGCCTACGTATCCTGGGTAGGAATGGAATCAGAGTAATCGTAGTTCCCTTCGAAAGGGAGGTTAGAAACTTCTTTAATGTGGTCAAGGTTTCAAAGGGAGTAAGTGAAGGTGAGAAAATACTTAGAAGGGGGGTTGAATAAGTATGAAAAATTAAGACTAAAAAAATAATAACTCAATTATTTTTATCCTGGTTCGTTGAAATCAACTACTTTAGTCCACCCTTCCTAGAGTGATTTGCCTTTCTCAACAAGGACTTAATCCACTATTTAATCAAACAAATTACAATAGTAACACCTAAGAACAACTGTTCTCAGTCTTCTCAAGAGCTACTGATTCCAACTGAATCCTCTTAAGGAAAACCTTTACAATCAATGTAAATCAAATACAAGAGTATTAATGCTTCTATAAAACTTTTATCACAACAGTGATTTTTCTCTTAAGTTTAAGTACAAGAAATTCTAAGAAGAATATGAAAGAATGAGAGCTTTGAATATTATGATTTCTTTTCAGCAAATTGTGTAACTGAAGAATTTAGTGGAGTCTTCCTTTTATAGGCAGCTGATCCAAGGATGCTGAGCATTGAGAAGAGTGTCCCAAAAGGTCTGAGCCTTTTTGTCTTCACATCAAGTGACCTTTCCTAGAAGTAGAAAGCACAGAACAATCCTTTTTGTTTGTGTTCTTGTGTCTAGCACAAATGAGGAAAGAGACGTTTGATTTACTCCAACGGATATAATCTTTGAATATTTCTTCTTCAGTTTTCAGCAAGTTCTTCAGAATCTGAATGAGTCAGAGTCTTCTAATGATGTTCAGAACCTTGCTGTATCAGAGTCTTCTGCAGCATGTGTGCTTTCAGCGTGTTGATCATCAGAGCATATTTGTCACAGAACTTCAGTACTTGACAGCTTTAGTACTTTCAGAAACTTCTGTAGAAATTATGCTTTGAGAAACTCTTCATACAATATTCTTCTTTGCTTCAGATGCTTCTGACTAGCTTCAGAATCTTCTGGAGCTTCTTGCTTCAGATCCTTCTGGAGACTACGCTCAGGATCTTCTATAAACAACAATCAGAATCTTCTAATGAGTGCATCTGGCGCTTCAGAGTCTAGATAACTTCTTATATACAATTCAAATTTGCTTCTAGAGAGTTAATTTCATTTCAATATGCAGTAAAACTTACAAGCAAATTTTAGAGTATATAATTCTTAAATATAAAATTTCCTAACAGTTATCATCAAAACAAAGAGTTATTATTAAGAACCAATTTGTGTTCTAACAGTAAGCGTTTCTTAAGGAAGCGATTACGTGGAGTTCGGCGACTCCTCTTTCTATGTTGTAAAGAGTTGAAATTAGGATTAACTAGGTATTCCACGGCGGGAAACCCTAAAACGGAGTGCGGAGACTCCTTGACCTAATGCTAGGGTAAAGGGTATTTTCGTTCACAACGGGACACCTAGGCAATTAGGGTTTTGAATGGGTCAAAGGAGAGGCTATTGACTCAGCGGTCAAACTGTTAGACCTAATCCTTTGGAAGGATGTAACGGTAAATGATGCAAAGGATGAAAATTATCATATGGCAGAATTAAAGTACGAAAATAAGGAAAGCGGTTAAGCAAAAAGCATCGCGACGATCACTCGCGTAAATTACAAGTCCCAAAAATGCAAGAAAAAACAATTGCGACGACGACCTCGCATAATTACAACCGGAAAATAAAAGACAAGAACAATAATTACAACGATGGCCTCACACAAACTTACAACCATAGAGAATGAAAATACGACAAAAATATGAAATTATTGACCATGTACAACAAGGGATATGAATATCATAAGAGAGTTAACGGGAACATTAATCATTTTTGTTTTTAAAAGGAGGTTAGCGGTTTATTCAGAAACTTTGATTTTCCTAAAAAGGAGTTTAATCCGGGAAGACACACAAATCGTTTGGAGAAAAAAAATTTAGTGACAAAATTAATTAAGTTTTGTTTTATTTGGAAAAGAGTTAAGTCTTCAAAGAAAAATATTTTAAGTTTAAATTATGAAAAATGTTTTAAGTCTTAAAAAGAGGTTTTAGATTTTTTACTATAAAAATGTTTTAAAATTTTCCATTTTAATTAATTTTTTTATTACATAAAACATGTTTTAAAGTTTTTATTATATAAAAATTGTTTTAATTTTTAATAAAAAATAGAGTTTTTATCTAAATAACTAAAATAAGTTAACTACTATTAAAATAACAAAATAAGAAAACTAAATGAAAGATAAATGAAAAAAGAAAAAGAAAAATGAAAAAGAAAAAGAAAAGAAAAATGGCAAAAATACAGAGGGAGGGGCGATATTTAAGCTGACTAGTCTAGGGTTTGTTTCATAACCCTCATCTTCTCCCTTCTTCTAACTAGCGCCGCCGGCGCCATTATTGCCATGGAAGCTTTCCTCTTCTTCGCATGCACCGTCCCTTTATGCTTCTTGTTCGATCCTTTGCATGCCATGATCTACCCCTGATCTTCTTCCTAATCTTGCTCACTTGAAAAAAAAACGTGAAGAAAAAGAGAAACGTGGCAGAATCCTCACCATTTGCGGTTTGCGACGGATTATAGTCGGTTATGGTGCAAGGCTGAGGACGGTGATGAGGGATCCGTTAATGTTGTTGGCTGCTTCGGCCGATGATGAGAGTTCTCTGAGGCCAGCGGTTTCGTTGCCCGTCGGACGATGGTGGTGGCGGCACCGCGACTTCGAACGCGTAAGATCCTTCCTTCTCTCTTCTCCGAACTCGTGAGCTTTGGTTTTTTCCGAAATGGCTCCTCTTCTTCTTTCGGTGATGATGATGATGAAGCCTTGCTTCTGAATCTGAGTCGTTTGCGCCACTTCGGTTCACTTAGGGTTCTCCCCTTGAAGAACTTCTAATGATGTTCTTATACTCTTGATTTCTTTGGTGGGCCGGATTTGCACGATGGTGGCGGTGAATTTGATTCCTCATTTGTTGGCTTATTCATTATGATTTGTTGTCTTGCTGTTGAGTTTGTTGGATGATTTCCCGGAAATATTGTCGGATGACTTGAGTTTTTGTTGTGAGTTATGACAACTTGATGCTTGTTGTTTGCGACATTGTTGCTGACTTTGGTTGCCTGCATGTGGGTCGCTTGATCCAACTTGGCTCCGAAAATCTTTTGGGAACTCTATTTAGGTTCTGTTTGGCGAAGTGGAAAAAATCACTTTTTCCAAATAAGTGCTTTTTCAATAAGCACTTTTTTAATAATCACTTTTCTGGAAGCGCTTTTTATCTCTCTCTCAGTTGCCTTGAAATAAGAACGGATATTACCGGTTAAGCCAAAATGTCCGAAATGAGTCGGAAGTTGGTTTCGGAGCAATCTGTTACCCTCCCGACATACCAGATGATGACATTGGCTCTGAGGGTGTCGGAAAAAACTAACCGATAAAATTGTCGCTTTTGTTCATTTTGCAGGTTCGAAGAGCTAATCGGAAAAGTCGGAGAATCGGGAAGAAGACTCTTAGAACAAATAGAAATATTTTAGGCAATTTAGGATTTTTTAGAAAAAGAAAAACGTAATTTATCTTTTCGTAAGTTTATTTATTTATTATTATTTTTTGATATCGTAAAGACAATTATTTTTTATATAATAAAATTATTCCATTTAGAGTAATGAAATAATATTATTACTATTATTTTCTTTTGATATGCAAATAAAATGAAAAAACCATTATTATAATGTATGCTTTTGTTTTTAAAAATGAAATGAGAACAATATTAAAAAAATGAAACAAAATTAATTTAAAAATAAAATGAGAACAATATTAAAAAATGAAATAACATTGGTTTAAAAATGAAATGAAAACACCAATAAAATTTTATTTTTTATTAATTCAAAATTCATCTGATTCATCCGATTGATCTCGTCTCCGATACAACTTCCGATTAATCCTTCCGGCAATTTAAATGAACAAGTTTATCAGAATAAATCCAATTTGTTCGATTAAATTCACATGACCCCACTTTTCCGACTAACTTTATCCAAATAAATTGAATTGGTTTAATTTCAACGGCTCAAATCCTTCACGATTAAATTCCAATTACGATCTCGGCCTTGATTCACATCAATAATATTAAATGGCTCCAATTTCCTGACTACAACCCAGATTCAAAAATTGACAGCCAGCTGCACGCAAATGACCGTTTTACCCTTCATAAGCTAAAGCGCACAAATGCGACTTTTTCTGCAAAAATCAACCAACTACACAAACCTGTTAGCGGTTAGCTAAAATGCGATGCAAAACGAAATGGGGTGTAAAATGAAACTACTAAATCTCAGGGCAAAATTTGGAGTATTGCACATGGATTCAAGTATAACAACACATGTTAACACAAATCAATAAACCACAATTTAGAATTTCATCATATAACACATTATCAAACGAAAAATAGAATCCTAATGAGATTAAGGACTTCTCATCTCTACCCCCATCATGCAATACACCTATATTGAATGTCCCCCTTACCTTAGATTTACAGCAATTGATGATGAATCAAGCAATCTTTATGGTTCCTTCTTCAAAATCCTAGCTTTTGCTCTTTCTCCCTTTTGCCTCTTTTATACGTATATCTGATGTTTCCTCTAAAACCTAGATTTATCCCTATTTTTAGAATATATAGTCCCTCACCACTCTGTTTAATTATGAATTTTACCCAACTCAATACCAGCTTCTCTAATCCCACCACTTATTTCTTTCAATTCTCACAAATTGCCAAATTATATCATTTTATTATTTAAATTATTTAATTCAAATAAAATTCTATTTATTCTAATAATTAATTAAAATTCTAATTAATTCTAAACAAATATATCAAGATCTTACTCTCTCTATACCTCTACTTCAAGGATACTTATCCCCAAAACCACACAGCAAATAAATTAAAACACCAATTAATCAAATAAAATACTAAATAATTCAATTAAATTAATTAATCAATTTTGGGATGTTACAACTCTCCCCCACTTAGAAATTTTTTTCGTCCTAAAAAATTACCTGAAGGAAATAGAGTTAGATACAACTATTTCATCTGACTCTCCAGCTCATATGTTATGCTTTCACCAGTTGGTCCTCGTCACACTACCTTCACCAAGACAATCCCTTTACTACACAACTACTTCACTTTTCGATCCTCTATCTGCATGGGCGATATCTCAACAGTCAGGTTCTTTCTCACCTGTATATCTTGGATCATATGAGACGAATCTAGAATGTATCTCCTCAACTGATACACATGAAACACATCATGAAGATTAACAAGCAGCGGTGGCAAGGAAATCCGATAGATCGCCTCTCCTATTTTCTGCAAGATATGGTATAGACCAAAAAATGTGGCATGAGCTTTCGAGACTTCAAGGCTCGACCAACACTGGTTACTGGGGTAAGTATAAAAAACACATGGTTCCCCTCTTGAACTTAAGTGTCTTCCTCCTCTTATCATGGTAACTCTTATGGTGACTCTATGAAGCTTTCATCTTCACTTGGATCATCTTGATCTTCTCAAATGTTTGTTGCACAATCTCATGTCCAATTACTACACTCTCACCAAATTCGTACCAACACAGAGGTGTCCTAGACCTCTTACCATACAACGCCTCAAACGGGGTCATTCTAATACTCGAATGAAAACTGTTATTGTAAGTAAATTCAATCAGCGGTAAGTAGTTATCCCAAACACCTCTTTGTTTTAGTATATAAGGAAATTTTGAGTTTCTTCTTCTCACTGTTTTCCTTCTTCCTCTTTCTTTTTTGGTTCAATGTTTGAGTTTGAATCTTTTGATGATATTGTTAGGGTTGTGAATGTATTATTATGTATGATTGTTGTGGTTGAATGAGAGAAAGAAAGTAGTAAAGATGTTGTTATGGTTGTTGATGACGGTTCAATTTGTAAAAGATGAAGATGAAGGTTGCTAAGGTGATGTTAAATGGCGTGAATGATCAATGGAGATTGAAGGAAATTGTATGAAGATGGTGGTGGTATGTTGCGTTTGAGATTATTGATTGAAGGTTTGAATGTAGTGGCTGTGTAGGTGATGATGAGGAGTTTGGTTGGTGAAATTAAGTGAAGGAAAGATTGAAAGAATATGATTGGTGGAATTTCTACGTGTTAACCTCCAAAATCAATTTTGGGAAGAAAATTGGAAAGATTGAAAGAATATGATTGGTGGAATTTCTACGTGTTAACCTCCAAAATCAATTTTGGGAAGAAAATTACAGAAAACTAAAAAGAATCTGGAAGCTAGAAAAGAAAACACTATTTTGTCAACTCAACTGTCACGAGTATAAAAATAAACGTCGTTTAAGAAAAATAGACAGAACGACTCACGTGGCTATATTTTAAGAGTTAAAGGATTCATTTGATCTTTTTAAAACTTAAGAGATCAAAATGAATCATGATGTAAAGTTAAGAAAGTAAAAAGTCTTATTTTGCCAAATAAAAATTATTTTAGAAATTAATTGTCTCTAATACACACCATTTATTTTAAAAAAAATACTAACATGTTCTCTAAGAAAATAAATATATACATTTTATTTTATAAATTGTGTATTAACTTTTCAAAATTAAAAGTTGACTTTTTTCAAAACACAATTTTCTAATTTTTAAATTTTTTTAACTCGTGTCTTTAAAATATACCCCCCTTTTTTTTCCCTCTTAATTTATATCCTTACAGTACAATTTAACAATACACTTTATTCTTTTACAAAATAGTCTAAAATATACATCAATTTCAAAGAAAATTAAGTACTATGCAAATACTAAAGTTTTGTTGCTAAGTTATCACTTATTGTCTAAAATATACATCAATTTCAAAGAAAATTAAGTACTATGCAAATACTAAAATTTTGTCGCTAAGTTATCACTTATTATTGTAAATAGCCCTTTATAGTACTACTAGCTTAAAACTAGAATTAGAACAAATTAATTCCTTTACAGTAACGCAAAACTTTTCTAAAATTAAAAGCACAATAAGTATAATTAGTAAAAACAACAATATTTTTCATGTTGATAATAATATGAAATTTGCCTCAAAATCGAAGTTATTGAGGATCCTAGGACAAAACCTATCTCGTCCAAAAGCTATAAACTTTTGTTAGATTTTAATCATGCAAAACAAAATCCAGATGTCATAAATTGTCAAAACATCAATCTCTGATATCTAAGAAAAGTCATGTTTCGTAAACTATATTAAATATATAACGTTTGAGCGAAGTTTAAAACAACAAATCAGAGTGGCGCAGCGGAAGCGTGGTGGGCCCATAACCCACAGGTCCCTGGATCGAAACCAGGCTCTGATATGATTTGTATTTTTAAATTTTTCCTATAAACGACATGTATATCACCGTTTACAATAAGACGAGTGTCGTTTAGGAAAGTCAATGAATTTTCGGGTACAACTGTCGTTTACGGCATGTAACTACACTAAATTTTGACACATAATAGATAATACTATACACATATTTTTTTTTGACGGGATACTATACACATTAATTACAACAATTTCACCATTTTTTTTTCTGTGTGTGGAGAATTATCATATACAACAACACTTCTCTTCAAAATAATATAAGAAATAGAATAATTTGCAATGCCAAAATTGAATTCCATAACAAAAAAAAAAGTTAGACATGTTAAGTATTTATATTTCCCAAAAGAATAATGAATATGAATTAATATATCAAGAAATATGAATTTTAAGATTGATCTAACATTTAAAATATTGTAGGAGATATGATTATAAAATGATATAATTGTTATTAATATAATATAATCAAGAGATATGAATTTTAAGATTGGTCTAAACATTTAAAATATCGTAGGAGATATGATATAAAATGATATAATTGTTGAGTTTAATGCAAGTTATCTTAATAGAAGTTAGTTATGCTAATAGTAGACACTTAAAGCTAGTTTGCTTTGATTTTTAGTTGGTTAATAGACACTTACTTGCGGAGCAAGTGACAACTACATTGTATATAAACAACTCTTATAGTTCAATCTAATTACAATCTTCTTTTTCACTCTCATAATTCCTCTCAATCACTCTCATCTTCTTTTCTTCAAAACTGATATTTCCAACAAATTGATATCCATAGCTTTGTTGACCCTAGGAAACTCAAGTGATTAAGAGATATAAATCATGGTGGATCATGGAAATTTTGTAACACACATTCTTGTTCTTGATGGCGAGAATTCGAACAAATTGACGAGTCAAATGAAGGTGATCTTTGGTGTACAAGATATTTGTGATATGGTGGAAACAAGTGTTGAAGCTTCATTCGAAAATGCAACTGTGGTACAAAGGAAAACTCACAAGGAAGACGATAAAATAGATTGTAATGCTCCATTCCGCATTCATCAGAGTGTTGAAAACTACGTATGGGTTAATTTGTTTTATGAAACGATTGGCGGTAGAACGGACTAAACAATGTTCTTTTTAAAAAGGTTTTCGATCGTAATGGGGGCGAGAAAATAGGTTTGATGCGTTGAATTATTCTTTAAAAGCAGCAAGGCGTGCACCTTCCATTCCCTTTTTGTCCAATTTTGATATTTTGGAAATTGTTTATGGATGACGAATATTCGTAGTAGCGAGACGTACACCTCCTACTTACTCATTCAAGGAGCAACAAGGCGTGTGTCAATCACTCACTTACTCGAGGAACAACAAGACGTGTGCCTCCTGTTCCCTTTTCTACCTAGTTTTAATTGTGAACAGATTTTAATGTTATGTTTGATTCGGGGAAATGTTTGATTCACATCGATACGAAATTAATTGAAGTAAATGAGCTTTTAAAAAGTCGCCACTTGACGTTGAATCAAGAGTTTTAAAAATCCACTTGGTGTTAGATCAAAGATTTTAATTGTATTTGAAAATATTCACTTAGTTATTTATCTATATTTATTATTATTGCTATTTGTTTATTTGATTAATTGCAATAATTAAAGAAATAAATACATAAGACTAATAATAATAATAAAAATTAATGTGTTTTTAATTTGAAAAAATATTTACTTATTATATTATTGTTTATTATTATTATTATTATTATCTATTTATTTAACTAATTAGTAATTAAATTAAATTAATAAAAAAAACAAATAAATGGGGGTGAAAGAGAAATAATGAGATTGTGGGATCAACAAACATGGGTAGCCTAAGGTCCGATGAAAGCTCCACAAATAAAACTATAAAAAACTCAATAAAAAACATGTAGAAAAAAGGGTGTGAAAAGTTAGGCCCAATAGGAGAAGGGCCCAAGTGCCGGTCAAGGGTCCAATACACCAAGAGAGGAGTCAATAACTATTAACTCAACTTCATTTATTGGATGAGAGGACCAACCGATCAAAGGGGAGTACACACGCTAGTACATGATAGCATGGTGGGGATATGCACGTAAAATCAGATATTGCTATTTGTTTATTTGATTAATTGCAATAATTAAAGAAATAAATACATAAGACTAATAATAATAATAAAAATTAATGTGTTTTTAATTTGAAAAAATATTTACTTATTATATTATTGTTTATTATTATTATTATTATTATCTATTTATTTAACTAATTAGTAATTAAATTAAATTAATAAAAAAAACAAATAAATGGGGGTGAAAGAGAAATAATGAGATTGTGGGATCAACAAACATGGGTAGCCTAAGGTCCGATGAAAGCTCCACAAATAAAACTATAAAAAACTCAATAAAAAACATGTAGAAAAAAGGGTGTGAAAAGTTAGGCCCAATAGGAGAAGGGCCCAAGTGCCGGTCAAGGGTCCAATACACCAAGAGAGGAGTCAATAACTATTAACTCAACTTCATTTATTGGATGAGAGGACCAACCGATCAAAGGGGAGTACACACGCTAGTACATGATAGCATGGTGGGGATATGCACGTAAAATCAGATGAAAGCTGGGGGAACTCCACTAGATTAGTGGCTTATGATGAACCACTTGGCAAGATCAAGTGCGCCATTTGTCTGCCAACTAAACAACAAAAAATTGAGACAAAAGAGGACACCCTCATGTCTGCGAGTGCTAAGTAATGCTAATTACAAATTCAACCGGGTTTTGAATGATGTCAAACAAGGAACAAGATACTATAGTACATCGTAAGTCTTTTGTATATTGGATGGTATCAACCTACATTTAGATGCACATTTATCCCCTTAGCCTTAGGATGCATGAAAAGAGTCTCTAAACAAGTTTTACTGGTCTTAAGCATCTCATACACACCAAAAATCTTGTTTGTATGTCAAAACAACATTATAGGTCGATCTATACGTGATTAGGCCGACCTATAGAAGCCTCAACTTCAGTATAGGTCGGCACATCCATGTTTTAGGTTGGCTCCCACGCTCTAAGAACGAAGCCTGTAGATTCTATCCACAGGTCGCATTTCAAGTCGCCTCACAGGCCGACCTAAACACCTTCGTAGGCCGACCTATGACTCTCATAAGTGGACCTATGCAATTTAAAACTTGAAAAATTCCTTTTGCATCCTATTTTTCTTGCATCCTTTTGCCCATTTTCTTCACATACATATACTCATGCATGCATCTTCTTCTAGGAAAATGTTTCATAGTGAATAAAATGTAAACGAAACCAGATTACAAAGTTGCCCATAATCTTCATCCCTTCTGTTGTTATGCATACATACAATTGAACTACACATAATCATTTTTCGATAAGTGACCATCTAGATTAGGATTGATAATGTCCAATTAGGTTTAGTGTAACCGAGAATATTAGGTTGAAGGCTTTGTATGTTTCAAATAAGAAAACCAAGGCGAAATCAAGATCGGGTTGATTTGAAGGTTTTGGACAAGATCACGTCAACACATATTCGACCGATTGAAAGTCTTGGGACAAGGTAGTTTCCTTGCAAGGAAGCAGCGTAAGACGGTGAATTGTGTTCAAGGATCTTGGGTTTCAATAAGTTGTGTGCTCGGGATAATCAGAGGATTGTAGCTGTATTATTCGTCACTTGATCTAACTTTGATCAAGGGTTTAGAGGTGGAAGAGTCAACACAAAATAATAGGGTTTTAGGTTTTGTATTCTTCATCTCATGTATAAATGATTTTGCAAAGAAAAGGTTAATAACAATATCTCAATTCTATTTTGGATTGAGGACAAACGTACCTATAGCGAAGCCAATTGGGGAACTGCCCAAACAAATCTTGGCCTCTCTCTCTTTAATTGTTGATTTCGCAATTTATCAAGTTCGTCGTTGTTTGATCAATTCGATTAAAAATTGTTTTTTACTATCTTTAAGGTGTTATTGTTGATATAACCACTATCACTTTGATTGTGATTGGTTTTTAACATCAACAAAATGAATTATATTTCCAATCGTTATAGATTGCACACCAAGCGTTCGATAAATTATTTGTGTGTATTTTGTTTGTATTTTGGTTTATTGGATATACGAGTTATGATTAGAATTGCATTTAATTGATTCATAGCTTGATTGGTGTTGAACATTTAGGTTTGTTATCACTCTGTTTGGTTTGCGATACGAATGTTGCTTTTCGATAGTAGGTTTGGTTAGACGATTTGATCCGGGCTGTTTTTCCGCTGCACCACATTTTGAAAACAGATTTTTGCCAAAAGTTTTTGGTTGTAAAATTTGTGATCTATTCACCCCCTCTAGATTGAAGTCTATTCACCCCCAAGAGTGGTTACTCAAGAATTCAAGGAGTGCGAGACTCCAAGAACTCAGTTCTTGCGTACTTTAATTAAGAAAATAGTTTGAATTTGACGATAATACTCGATATGAATCGAGGTTTGAAATTGAGTTTTAACGTGTGCACTAGCAAAGTCGGCTAGTCTTCTAAGTGACCAACTAGAAATAATTGATCAAATAGGTGTCACTGTAAGGAAGCCCAGGATTAAGCTTTAAAATGTTGTGTATGGTGATCAAAGGTTGATGGCGAGACTTTGAAAGCACTCGACTTACAATGGTAGAAAATGGCTCGATTAATCGAGAATTATTTTTGAAAATGGTTTTAAAGTATTAAAGCAATCAAGATAAAAATACTAAACTTATTACATTTTGTGGAATGGGAATACATTTGTAGAATGAGGAGGAAGGTAATACAAGTTCAAGCACATAAAGTAAATCAAACCGAGTTGGTCACAATGCGCTCCAAATCCAACTTGTATTTAAAAGCAACACGGATAATGTAATATGCATGAACCATAACGCGGCGAGGTTTGTAATTGATGGGTAAGAATTTTGGTGGTATAACGGTATGAGATTATCGAATCCAAAGGTCAAAGTCCTATTTTGAACTTAATAAAATTAATCCTAAACAACCAATAACTCAAGAACTCGAAAATAATGGATATACTTAGCATTTGGTTTTAAGGCCCGCTTTACAATTCTAGCAATAGCTTAAGATAACATTAACATAATAAATTATTAAAAGAAAGCAAGAATAGATAAAAAAAATTAACAATTGTGAGTAAACAAAAAGAAAAGAATTATCACTTCCTAATTGCCATTTTCAAAATGCAGTGTTTCAAGTTAACTCTCTGTATTTCTTATGATAATAATCACTAGTGATTTAATATGAGTCAAAATGAAAACAAGAATAAAATGGAAAGGAAAATCAAGAAAGAAAAGTCAAACAAAACAATACACATCATATGTTAGTGGTTGCTGACATTATCATACCATTTGCATAAATATTTCCATTCAACAGTATCAAGCAAAAAGACATGCTAACACCACGTAAAAAAAAAGGAAAAAGTGACATTATCATAAAGCTTTGCAAAGAATTATTAAGAACATGAATTAAAGCTTTACAAAACAGGTCAGCAACACAGCAAATCAAATGACTTTCTCACTTCACGTAGTTCGACGTCACAGTCATATATGAAAGCATGAAAACCATATGAAAACTAAACATAAATAGTTTACCCAGGAAAATAATAGCAGGACAGATCTAAATTCAATTAAAATCGAAATTCAAACCCGAGTACTAAATATTATACAACCATAGCCGAACCGACATTGGATAAACAACAACAGTCACTTAAACCAGTTAGTATTTACAAATCAATCAAAACAGATACAGTCTCGAAAGGTATACTGCAGTAGGCACGAGATACGATTAAATCGAAATCGAGCAAGTATCATCATAGCAAAACAGATTATCAGATTCATTTGCCATCACTACGCCATATGCGAAATCAAACATATCACAACAAAATTATACACACAGAAAAAAACCCATAGACGTTTTCGATTTTGCATGTCAATGTGAATCGAAAGAGAATCCTACATAATCTATCAATATAATACAAAACAGCAACAACAACTGTATGCATTCACCGTCGACATTTTAATCCAATGTGAGCAAAACATAATAGAATCAACATCTTATTTAAACTGGCTACACAGGTCCAACAACAGAACAACAATAACTCGTAATATAACCGAAATCAACTCAAATCGATTACATGATATAAACATCAACTAGACCAAGCCAGTAATTCTATATAACAATTAGATTACTGAATCATGACACAGGAAGTACGACAGAGTTGGCCTAAAAAACAAAGTTCGAGATCGAGGATTACCGACATGCAGATTATGATGTTTAACTCATACTCATATTATAACTGTCATGTTAATCTATTAGCACAAACTAAACTCACATATTATGCAGAAAGCAAGAGAAATGAGAAGTTAAAAATGTTACCAAACCGAACTGCAAAATCAGGCTAACTGCTGTTGAATTTACGGAGAAAAAAACGGTTTGGTTGCTTGAAGCTCATTGTGAGATGCGACCGTGTTGTACTTCGAAATGGTGAATCACGAAAGCTCACCGTGATTTTTTTCTTGAAAGAAGATTTATCACCAGTGAATGTTGTTGCAGATCAAAGTTGTTTTGAACACGGGAGATTACGACATAGTTCCATGTATCGATTTTATTCGAGGGTGTTTTGTCCAACATGTTGTATGCATAAAAGGACCTGGTCTGCAAAATGGAATTTGTATAACAGAGTGTGAAAGATATATGAGCAATGAGTCAGATTGTTGCAAGAAGAAGAAGGATAAGTGAGGTGAATGTGATGATGATTAGGATGAAGAAGGTGGACAGAGGTTTTCGAATGGAGGAGATTTAGTTGTGGGAACGGCGGTGGTGATGTTGAGATAGGAGAGGCAGTGAAGAGATGAGAGGTAGGGTTTGGCGGCTCTGGTAGAAAACAAAAATGAAGCAGAATATCTCTCTTTCTTCTTTCACGGGTTTTTCAGCGGTGATGCGGTGGGTGATATCAACGACAGCAGCAGAGCAAAGGGGTATGAGTTTGAGGATGTTGATGGTTTAAAAATGGTAGTTAGAGTTTGGAATTTTGTTTGTTGAAGATGAAGCTTGGTATGAAGATGAAGCTTGGTATGAAGAAGAGGATGAACAGGCTAAGGTCCATGGGGTTATCAGCTAGGATTTGGCGGCTGTGTGTTTTCACTCTGGGGATGATGAACAGTAGAAGGTCTCTTTTTATAGCCCAATAACCCTAAATCTCTTACCACCCGAATCCTTTTCAATTTTTCTTTTCTTTATTTTCTTAATTAATTTTCTGAATAATAAATTAAACCAATTTATATTTCTAATTATATTAACAATTCTAAATCTCTAAATTAATTTAATCTAATATAAAACCTCAATTTCTAATTATAATTAAATAATTCTAATTTTATCCTATTCTAAACTAATCAATTAATTAATATTAAAACTATATTATACTTACATATTATATAAAAAAAATTATAAAGCAAGAATAATAATAAAATAATAACAAAATAAAAAACGCCACGTGTCACAAATTTATTGGACAAAAAAGTGAAAAATACGTTAAGTTGTACAAGTAATGCAAATTGAAAAATAAAGTCGGGCGAATGAAAATTTTGCAAAAGGTAGGACAAATTTGGAGTATGACAGAGCAAAACGGGAAAGTCACGAAGTACGTGTTACAACTGTGGTAAACCCGATCACTTTAAGCCAGAGTGTCCAAAAATAAAAAATGAAAAAGGCTGTCACAAAACATCAAGAAAAGTTATAAGAGCCTATGCCGCTTGGGAAAGCGAAAGTGATTCATCAAGTGATGATATCTCTACTTCAAGTGAGGAATCGGCCAAGCTTTGCTATATGGAAAATCAAGGAAAGAAAAAGGTTATAATTCACTATAAACTTCAAGCCTCTCATAACTTAGCTTTTTATCAGCTTCAAGATTCCTTTGAGAATCTACAAAGATAAGCCATAGATGCTTTCAAGAGATTAGCTTCAAACAAGACAATCGTCTCTCATTTGGAAGCTAGGATTGCTGAAAATGAAAGACATGTGGAAGAACTAAGGAAATCTTTGTCAAATATTCTAGAAGGACAAGATGAGGACCCTAGATCTTTGTGGAATTTTGGTTGTGAAACATGTCACATTTAGCAAAAGGAGTAAAGGACTCTTAAAGCTAAACTTGATAAGGCTTTGCAACCCAAGGTTACTTTTACTATAGATACTTCCAAGTATGACTTACCAGCTCACAATATGTATCGGAGGTATAGTTATGTTAAAAAGGAACCAAATAGAAAAAGATTATCTTCTTTAAACTTGTATTGTCACTACTGTTGCAAAAAGGGACACCCTATTGTAAAACGCAGAGTTAGGAAACTCCATGTTACTAATGATGTCTTTAAATGGATCCCTAAATGAAATCGAGGTTTTACTAATCCCCAAGGACCAAATGAAGATCGGGTGCCTAATACAAGTTGTTAATCATGCAGGAAAAATGTCTTGAATCTATGGAGAGAGTATAAGATCTTGTTTGTAGAGCATTGAGGCACAACACGGTAACATGTCCTTGTTGTTTTCATCTATGTGACTAACAAGGTAGATTTCGTTTCCGTCCAGGTTAACTCTTTGTGTTTTTTTAAGTGGTCAAAATGTGTGAATGAATACTAATAAGCTCTTCGAGAAGTGTCAGAAGGATGTTATATTCAATTATGTAGGTTATCTTTTACTAGACTTGATCAAGTACATCATACTAGGAGTGATCAACCTAAAATGATGAAACATAAGGAGAAGACAGATTATCATCACAATTGAGCAAATAATCATCTAATAGTCTTCTTGGATACATTACTAATCTCACTTTCAAATACTTTTGCAAGAAGGAAAGTAGTAAGAACAATTTGGTCTTATTTGTGTTTCGTAGCACATGTTGCATTAATTTCAACTTTCGTTCGAAAGTTCATCGTGGAATGCTTGTTCATCCTCCTTCTTGTGTACGGTGAGGTAATATCATTTCACCCAATTTCTTTCCATGTACGTAAATGTTTCTTTTACCTGTTTATTTCATAAGGATATATGATGAACTATGTGTGATGCTTGTGATACGTGTTTACTTCCAAAAATATCAAATGTGACTGTTGTATGTTGTATTTTACATGTTTATAGTAACCATACACAAATGCCACTATGATTCATTTGTATCTTGGACCAATTCTTGCTTGCATGATTATATGTTACATGATTAAAGAAAACAAACCATCAAACCTTATCATATGCATGTGTCTTCAATCAAGGTAGTACACATGAGTCTATTTCGAGTCGTTGGTGGTGTCTAGAAGTTCATTTGACTCTAATTCTTCAAATGAGAAGTCTATAGGTTGACACATAATCGAATAGGTCGACCTGTGTCATGTGAATTAATTTTTTTATTGGTTCAGTATAGGTTGACCTGACCTCGTATAGGTTATCCTATGCAAATTAAAACTACGTATTTTCACAGAGACTAACATTATAGGTCGGCACATGCTATCGCATAGGCCGACCTATGATAATAAGGAGACGAATTATGGCTCATTTGACCAAATTTTTTCATATTCCTACCTTCATGGTTGGTTCATGAATGTGAGTCCCTTGCTACTCAAATTCCAGCCAACTAATGTAACTCCTCTTTATGTTCTTAATTCATCACTAATGGCATTCATTTCATGACATTAAATCATTCAACTCTCCACATTCTTGTAACAATGAACCTTTTGAATTCCTTTTCTTTCTCTCATTTCCTACAAATTGGCACTAGTTTCCATCTTTTTTTAAACATATCAATTATGTAAAAAAATTCTATCAATCCAAATGGCTCCCAAAACTGCGAGAAGCGAGAGTGATAAGGCCAACACATCATCATCAACCATTCCTAGACACTTTGCTATCTCTGGTTTCTGACAACTGCGTAGCAGAATTTGAAGAGAATTTTTTGCATCGCCCTTTCATGAAACAACATGTATGGAAGGCTTATGTTATTGGAGGTTTGGAAGTTCCTGATATGAATCGACTCGTAGAATACCACCAAATTAACTATTTTTCGCAGTTCTCAGAAGATTATAATGAGGATCTAGTTCATGTATTCTATTTCGGACTACATGAGCAGAATGGATCTTCTTTCAAATTCACTATTGGGAATAAGATTTATGAAGTCAATGATGATGTTTGGAAGCAACTATTTGACATTATCATAAGCGATCCTGATTAGAGGATGAAGCTGATCCTTTGGTAACAAACACACGTGATCATAAGGATTTTAGTGGAACATTCATCTCAACGAAATGCTCAAAGCCCAAAGGCAAGAAGACTATAATGAGGCTGTAGTAGTCAGTCAATTCTAAATGACTTAGAGAATCCTTTTGTGGCTTGTTTCTTATATTCCATATCCCAAGAACGGAAGATACTCGAGTGGACAGTGTAGAGATTCATTTCGTGTACATTCTGATGCATAAAATTTGCATCATTGGCCACACTACTTTGTCTCCAAAATGTTCATCATCAAGGATGGATACAAGGGGATATCCTTCTTTTATCCATCTATGATGTCAAAAATTATGTCTTTCCTTAACATTGGCGTTCCAAACCTACCACTCATCTCACCTGGTCTATTTCAAGAGTTCTCTCAATGGACTCTAACTAACATGGGATACTTTTGGGATGAAGAGTGTCAAGCATACTATCTAAGGTCGGGAAAGTATGGTCAGAATATATACAACATCGACGATCCTACCGCATTTTCTAACCCCTCTGTTGTGCGGCATGCTGAAGATGACGTACCTATGCATGATGCGAAAAATGTTGTTGTGCTGGAAGATAACAATGTTGCAGGCAACAATTCGTCAATCACCTCGCTTCTTCAAACCTGCTACACAACCAAAATCCCAGATGGTGCAGCTCCAAAGTATGCAGGAGCATATGAGAACTCAAGATGCAAATTTTAAGGCATTTGCCTCATTTCTGTTAGAGAAGCTAGTCACCTTGAAGGAGGAGATGGATGCGAATAACTCCTCTACCATCGCGAGGGTGAATCACATGTGGCTGCCTTAAATGAAGATCACCATCACTACACATAATTCTATCAAGAAATGCGTGATTTCTTGAAGCGTCAGTTTGGAAATGATGGTCAAGGATGGTTTCATGGAGCTAGACTTGGGGTCGTGGAAGGGAGTGATGAGCAGTGCGTTTGTGTGTCTTAATATTTTTCTATATTTAGTGTGTTTTGTTTGGTTGTTTCCATGTCTTTTCATTTGGTTTGATGTTTATCGCCTTGAATTATGTAATGTTTCAATGCTTCTACCTTAACTAATCAAAATTAATATGAGTATTGTGGTTTGTTTATTAAGCATGTGTTCATTACCTTGTGTGCGTGCACAACCTTTTCATTGAAATTGCCTCTGTATAGTATTTGTAATATGTGAGATGTGCATCTACGTGATGCTTCTAATGAATTGTTTGTTTTTCTTTCTTTTTGATGTTGTCAAAGGGGGAGAAAATTAGACAATAAAGAGGATTATGCATGATAAATGCATACACTTAAGGGGAGCTATCAAGAATAATGCATAAAGTCAGGGGGAGTTGTTTCGTATACCAAGATAAGTGCAGCATGCTACGACTATATCATATATGTTTTCCATCATAAAAAAGGGGGAGTATATGAGTGCTAAGTATTTCTAACTACAAATTCAACCGGGTTCTGAATGATGTCAAACAAGGAATAAGGTAGTATAATACATTGTAGCTCTTTTTTATATTGGACAGTATCAACCTACATTTAGATGCTCATCTGTACCCTTAGCCTTAGGATGCATGAAAAGAGTTTTTAAACACGTTTTACTGGTCTTAGGCATGTCATGCACAACAAAAATCACATTTGTGTGTCAAAACAACTACATAGGCTGACCTATATGTGATCAGGTCGACCTATGGATGCCTCAACTTCAGTATAGGCTGGCACATCCATGTTTCAGGCCGACTCCGATGCTTCAAGAACAAAGCCTGTAGATTCTACCCACAAGTCGCATTTCAGGTCGCCTCACAGGCCGACCTGAACACCTTCATAGGCCAACCTATGACTTTCATAGGCCGATTTATGCAATTTAAAACTTGAAAAATTCCTTTTCCATCCTATTTTTCTTGCATCCTTTTGCCCATTTTCTTCACATACCTATATATACTCATACATGCATCTTCTTCTAAGAAAGGGTTTCCTAGTGAATAAAACCTAAACAAAACTAGATTACGGAGTTGCCCATCATCTTCATCCTTTCTTCTATGCATACACACAATTGAACTACACATAATAATTTTCCGATTGGGTGACCATCAAGATTAGGGTTGACAACATCCAATTAGGTATGGTGTAACCGAAAATATTGGATTGGGGGCGTTGTGAGTTTCAAATAAGAAAACCAAGATGGGATTTTCCTTCAATATCAGGTTTATTAGAAAGTTTTATAGAAGATCACATCAACACATATTTAACTGAGTGAAAGCCTTGGGACAAGGTGGTTTCTTTGCAGGGGAGTAGCGCAGGATGGTGAATTGTGTTTGGGAATCTTGGGTTTCAGCAAGTTACGTGCTCGGAATAATTGAAGGATTGTATCCGTATGGTTGGTCACTTGATCAAGCATTGATCAAGGGTTTGGAGGTGGAGGAATTAACACAACAATAGGGTTTTTGGGGTTTGCATTCTTCATCTCTTGTATAAATTATTTTGCAAAGAAAAGGTTAATAGAAATATCTCTATTCTATTTTGGATCGAGGGCAAACGTACTCGTAGTGAGGCTGATTGAGGAACTGCCTAAACAAATCTTGGTCTCTGTCTCTTTATCTCTTTATCGCTTTTATTCTTGATTTCGCAATTTATCGAGTTCATCGTTGTTTGATCAGTTTGATTGGAAATTGTTTTCTACTATCTTTTAAAGGTGTTGTTGTTGATATAATCACAATCACTTTTATTGTGATTGGATTTTAACATCAACAAAAGGAATTATATTTCCAATCATTATCATTTACACGTCAACCGTTCGATAAATTGTTTGTGTGTATTTTAATTGTGTTTTGGTTCATTGGATATACGAGTTACAATTAGCATTGCATTTAATTGATTTATAGCTTAATTTTTATTGAACATTTACGTTCGTTATCACTCCATTTGGTTTGTGATACGTATATTGCTTTTTGATAGTAGGTTTGGTTAGATGATTTGATCCATGTCGTTTTTCTGTTGCTCCATATTTTGAAAACAGATTTTTGCCAAAAGTTTTTTGTTGTAAAATTTGTGATCTATTCACCCCCTCTAGATCGAAGCCTATCGTCTAACAATGTCCTGCGGCTCTTATTTCTATCTCAGCTCTCTCTCTCTCTCTCTCTCTCTCTAAATAATAATGCTCCCTCCTCTCTCTTTATTCCCCTCGTCAGAGTTGACGATGCCGACAGTCTATGATGGTCACGACCATCATCTCCGGCCAACAACAACCTAGAACCAAAAGTCAGCAACATAACCCTCCAAGTTTTTCATCCTCTATCAAAATTTGGGGTTATTTTCAACAAGAAAATAGCCAAACATTCATATCAAAGCCTCTAAAACTTAAACCCTAACTCATGAACTTAAATTTAAACAAATAAATACCAAACAAGCTATTTCAACAAGAATGCAACAAATATCAAGTGAAAAACAGTGTGAAAAAGCTACAAAAAAGGCTTGTCGAAGATGAGGTTGTTACCTCCAAGTAAGTTTTTAAGAACTTTCCTTCTGCTTATTTTTTTTCTTTGCGTGAAATCATCTCTCCTCCTACTCTCTTATCGTTTTTGCTTAGTGTGTTGTTGTGTTAGTGTGTGATTGTAAGAGTGATGAGGTTTAACTCTATTGCTTCAGAGCTCCAGTGTAAAGCTCTAACTAGTGTAAGGTTGTTTAGAGCTTTAATGTAGAGGGTTTGGTAGTGGATTTATTGTAGAGGTTCAGTGCTACGAGCTTAATGATAATTGAGAGATATTATGGGGGTTTATATAAAGTGATGGATTAAGATAAGGGTGAGAAAAATAGAGGGAACGAGTGAGTTTTTTTAGAAGGAATTGGGGGAAAATATTAGAGTGATCCATGTGAGAAAATCAGGGATGGTTAGGATTGATTTAGATGAAAATTTGTTAGAATCTATGTTTCTTTGGATTGAATTATATGTTTGTTTATGGATGTGAATTGAAATAGAATGTATGATGGTTGGTGTATGTATGATGTTGAGTAAGCTCACACGTTTGCCATTGTGTTTACTTCACAAGCTTCTCTATCAAATTGAATATGGTATATGCATGTGTGCATGATGAGAATTGATATGTATGGTTGTATGAGTTTTGACTTGGCTTGTGTAAAATAAATAAAGTGTTTTGCACTTTGTTGTTTTTGTTTGCAAAATAAATAATGGTTATGGCATTTGGTGTGTTTGATAACTGACTTAAATCGTTCCCTTTTTTTTGCAGGGCATGACATGAGATCATGGATGATGGTAGTGTCGTAGTGAAATTTGGATATCAAGCTATTGATTAGCTTTGAATCTTAATTCATTTGCAACCGAACTTTAATTTGTCCAAAGGAAGGGAAAAAGATCGAATTACCCACAATGCAATGCAAATGCTAGAGAGTTATAGGTTCGGGGGTTGGTTAAACTTAGGGAAGGTGCTAGCATCCTAAGTTTCTGTAGTACTCTACAAGAACCTCTTGTTTTATGTTATTTATTGCTAAGGGTTATCTGCTTAAGGATGAAAAATCTAGGGGTTTATTTTTAAGTATACTCGACAAGACGTTGCATCTTGTGCCTACATATCCGGACGAGAGTGGAATCAGAGTATCTATAGTTCCCCTAAAGGGTTTGAGGAGTTCTTTGACTATGGTCAAAGTTCATACGGGATAAGGTAGTTAATTGATTGATTTTAGGAGAAAAGATGAGCTATCATTTTAAGGGAGATTACTTGTTTTAACCACCACAACTTTGTAGGAAAATAGTCTTTGCATCGTCTTAAGAGAAGGGCTCAAATACTCAGATTGTCAATAAGTACGCCTCTATCTCTCCTAAGGCAAAGTCCCTACATATTGATTGAATTGTTATGGGGTAGAAGTTTTATCTCGCTTAAGATGATTAACATCTTATTCTCTAATATGTTTGAATAGTTTTGATTGAGTTGAATTGTTTTGTTTTTCTATGTTGTAAAAGATAAAAGAAAAGGTCCTCCTTATGGGGTAGGATCTAACTTAAGAGATCAACTTGAATGGGATCAAAGATCAATGGGGAGTATGATGCAAATGAGATGCATACGCACAATCGTTTAAGTCATGCGCAGGTTCTTCCTTTGGACGCTATGCAAGGCGATAAATTGCAGAAAATAAAGGCAGATAAATGAAAGCATCCATAAACGCATGAAAGCGCTAAAGTGTGTGAATTGTGAGTGTGCGAACGGATCGGAGACAGAAGCGTGCACAATTAAATTTTATGCAGCGTTGATTAATTTTAGGCGAGATTATCAATCTTGGTTGAATTATACTTATGAGAAAATGATACTTTTTGGTGAGGTTGATTTTAAGAAAAGTCGGATTAATTATATTAGTTTTAAAAAAAAGTTTTGGGTGTGAATTAGTTTTAAGAGAAAAAGGGTACTTGATTACTTTTAGTGAGATTGATTTTAGAAAAAGTTGGATAAATTTGATGGGATTAATTTTAGGAAAAGTTAAATTAATTTTATTAGCAAAAGGTTTTAGAGGTAAATTAATTTTAAATAAATAAAGATTTATTAAATAAAAATAAATTTTAGTAAGCAGAAAATGTTTTATTATTAAATATGTGATTTTAGTTGTTATCATTAAAAGATAGAAGTTAATTTGAATAAAAAAGGTTGTTTATTTTTTAGTTTAAATATGAAATGGATTTTTAAGGAATAAATAAATAAATATCAATATTAAAATAAAGGGTTACTATGCTTAGAATAAAAAAGGGTGATTAAAAGATCTAATAAAAAAACATTAGTTTAGTTTTATAAAAAAATTTGATTACGATTAATTTAATTAATAAAAGATTGGTTAAGTGGTTAATTGGGTGATTAAATGGGGCGCATGATCGCATGTGGTGTGTAACACCCCCTTTCTATACCCCAAATAAACAAATAAATCATTTAACACGTAATGAAATTTCATCAGAGTAAAATTAAATCATGGTATGAAAGGAGCATGTCACACATATATGACAATTAAAACATACAACACCTGCTCAAATAAAAATATGCAACAATGGGGTAGCTGCAACATAGGAACTTCGTCCTTGCGCCCATATTTCAGTATTTTAAAATTAAAGTGGAAGATTAAAACATTTGAATCATTTAAAACATGTTATCATATAAATACATGATTCAGTTTGGTTCACAATATCATTCATATTTTCCAAAATATTGCCATCAGATACATATACAATGTATCTCAAAAGAATGCTATACAAGGCTAACTACCCGGTGCTACATATCAGAGCTGACCGACAAAAGAATGAAGCTATACTTCACAAAAGACCTCCAGCAACCTAATCTGCAATGCCTCATAGAGCATTATAAAACAGCAGAAGAGTGATAAATATTATCATAATAATCAATGCATATATATATATATATATATATATATATATATATATATATATATATATATATATATATATATATATATATATATATATATATATATATATATAAAACAAAGCATATTTATTATTTCATATATCCATAATTCACATTATTGTACATAACCATACTGTAATACCCCAAATTTTACCCTAAGATTAGTCGTTTCATCTTGCATCCCATTTCATTTTGCATTGCGTTTAAACTAACCACTAACGGGTTGTTCAGTTGTTTGATTGTTGCAAGAAAATATCATGTGGCACACTCTTTTAGTTTACAGGGTTTCTAGTGCCACTTTATTTTGAATGAATAAAATAGCACAATTGGTAAGAGACTGTGTGTAAGGAGTTGTGCGTGCGAGAGGTCGAGAGTTTGAATCCTACCTTCTTCACTTTTTGTTTTGTTTCTTTTATTTTTATTCTAACTTTTCTATTTTTATAAAAAAATAACAAAAATAGTTTTTTTATTATTTAATTATTATTTTCGTATTTTATTTAAATTATTTTTTAAAAATATTATTTTCTTTACTTTTTTCCATATTATTCATAAAAACATCCAAAAATCATGAAATTAAAAATATTAGAAAAGATTTTATTCTTTTTATAATATTTTTAATGTTTAGTATAAATAAATAGGATTTTAAGTTTGTTTTAATTTGTTTAAATTGTATTTAGTTTTGACTAATTATTTAAGTTGGGCTTTAAAGTGGGCATTAGGTTAGAGTTAACCCTAATTTGTTACCTATATAAATATGAGTTGCATTTGATAAAAGGGAAAGGAGACAAAAGAGAAAAATGACGGTCGTTCTCACGACTTATCAGAAGAGGAGAGATTCTTGAAAAAAACCCATCATTGTTCATCATCAACAAATTCCATCGTAGAAAAGCCACGTAACTCTCCCCCAATTTATCCCCTCTTATTGTTTTTTGTTATTTTCTATTTTTCATTTATCATTTGTTGTCTCATTTTTTAATTAACTTGAAATGATATTATAAGGTAGTAACTAGTTATACAATTTTTCTTTTTGATTAAAATTAAAAACTCTCTGTTTTTTATAATTAATATTAAAACTTATCTTTTTGTTATAATTAAAAATTAAAACTCTTTTTGTTATAATTAATATTAAGATTTCTTTTATGTTACAATTAAGAAACTGGAAAAAAAATTTAATTAAAAAACTTAACTCTTTTTCAAATAAATAAATAAAACTTGATTTTCTAGTTAAAAATTCAATTCTAACTCTTTCTTTAAAAAATTAGTTTTTTATAAAATTAAAATCCACTCTTTTTTTCAAAAATTAAAATTAACTTCCTTCTTATTTAAAATAAAAATTCCAACACCTCATTTCTTTTTAAATTAAAATTTATCTTTCATGTAATTAAAATTCTAATTGTTTCTTTAAGTTAAAATTTCTAACACTCTTTTTAAAATTAAGATCCTAGCACTTTAATTTTTTTTTCATATCATAAATTTCTAACTTTTTATTAAAACTCTAACGGTTTAACTCAAACTTTTTCTTAATAAATTTCTAATATTTCTAACATTTCACACTTTCATTCCAATTTTCTAACTAAAAAATACTAAAATAAAAATGCTTAATATTCCCGTTTAATTTTCATCTTTTGTCCTTGGGTATTAATCTAGTACTTTTCACATTTTATTTTCTTTGGGTTGTAATTATGCGAGGCCATCGTCGCAATTATTGTTCTTGTTTATTTTTTCGGTTGTAATTTATGCGAGGCTATCGTCGCAGTTATTTATTTTTCGCATTTTTGGGATTTGTAATTTACGCGAGTGATCATCGCGATGCTTATTATTTTACAACTTTCTTTATTTTCCTTACCGTTAACTCTGCCATGTAATAATTCATCAGTTGCATAATTTACTGTTAAAACCCTCCGAAGGAATTAGGTATAGCCGTTTGACCGCCGAGTCAATAACCCTAACCTTTGAACATTTCAAAACCCTAATAGCCTAGGTGTCCCGCCGTGGACGAAAACGCCCTTTATCCTAGCATTAGGTCAAAGAGTCGACGTACTCTGTTTAGGGTTTCCCGCCGTGGAATCCCTAATTTTAACCCTAATTTCAACCCTAATTTTCAATTAACAAATTCAACATAGAAATAGGAGTTTCAAAGACTCCACGTAAGCGTGTCCTTAAGATACTTAAGATACGTTTACTCCCCTTGAAACCTTGACCACAGTCAAGACGTTTCTAACCTCCCTTTCGAGGGGAACTACGATTACTCTGATTCCATTCCCTATCCAGGATACGTAGGCACAAGATGCGAATCTTGCCGAGTAAACTTAGGACTAACCCTTAGGTCTTTAGGTCACTTTATCCCTTAGCTCAATATATATTAAAGTAGATAATAAAATAAAAAAGCATACAATAAACAAAAGGTTCCTGTAGAGTACTACAGAAGTTTAGGGTGCTAGCACTTTCCCTAAACTTAACCAACCCCTTACCTAGGTCTCTCCCCGCATTGTGTTTACGATGAAAAAATAGGTTTTCCCTCTTTTGACATTTTCCTTTGGATAAATCAAAGAGCGGTTGTGAATTAAAAATTGCGATTCAAATTAATTAATAATTTGATATCTTATTTCCACCGCAACACATACACAATCATGTTTATTCACCAATTCATAACTCTCAATTCAACAATTCATGCACATATGCATATATTCACAGAATATTTATCTCTATGTCATGTAACTCAATACAACTCAATGCAACTCATCAATTTCTATTCAAAATTATGGGTACATCACTTATACTCCACTAGGAACAACATCATTGTCATTCTACCCCAGTGAACACCAACACTAGGAACAACATCATAGTCATTCTACCCCAGTGCGTACGACTGTATCACGTATACTCCACTAGGAACAACATCTCAGTTATTCTACCCCAGGGAGCACCCCACCAGGAACAACATCTCAGTTATTCTACCCCGGTGATTATTCCACTAGGAACGACATCTTAGTCATTCTACCCCAGTGTATACGACCATGTCACTATACCTCACAAGGAACAACATTTGTCATTCTACCCCGGTGATCATTTCACTAGGAACGATATCTTATCATTCTACCCCAGTGAGTACGAGTTTTGCACATATACATATTTCATCAAAGTATTCATACTTTCAACATCATCACCATGTTTATCAAGCAACGCACACATATTCACCAACATGTTCTCATGCATTCTTCACATACAATCGCATACAAACAATATGTATTCACAATATTACGCCAACGGCAACGAACTCAATCACATTCATCATGCACTTTTAATCAATTTAAACAATGCATATATTTGCCAAAAGGCCACATTTCACAATCGATTCCACAATCTAGGATTCACGCCATACGGCTACCCACAACATAACATATAACAGCACACAAGCTACACGTTATATATCGAAAGCATACAGTATGATAACACATCAAACGCACCCGTTCACGACGGAAAAAGTTGACAAAATGACACGTTTCGAATATTCTTCTATAATTGGATCATATAATGACATCAAAACCATTTTCCCTAGAAATAACATCTCTTTAGATTTCCAACACTTCGAACGGGGACTAAACCGACTTACGGATCAAGAGATATGAATTTTCGAAATTTTTCGAAAAACCAGAATTTTGCCTAAACACGGCTACGGGATTTTGCATTTTCGCCCGAAAATCCAACCGATTTAATTCTTTTCTCCCGATTAAATACCTACTCATCATTACCAATCATATAGTAACATTTTAGGATCATAAAACGCAAATTCTACGACTTCCGATTTTCATCCAAAATCTTAACCCCCAATTGTCCAAAAATGTCAAAACTCACAAACTCAACCAAATTCGATCAAACGAAGTCCAATAATTACGACTAAGCATTACCCAACTAAACTACAAAATTTATTCTCGATTTTAACCGTTAAAACTTCGATTCTACTAATTAAACTCATTTATGCCCTAGAATGGGAAAATGATAGAAACTCTCCAACAATCTCAATCAAACCAACAAACACATACATAATCATAAACATTGATAGAATAACAACATTTCACACCCTTACCTTGATTAAATCGAAGCTAGAAGTTGTTCTTGAGCTTTCCAAGTTTTCCCCCCTTTTTCTCCTTTTTTCTCCTCTTCCTCTTTCTTTATCTTCTTTTTCTCTTATGTTTCTATTTTTTTTCCTTTCTTTCTCTTTCTCTTTCCCTTTTTCACTTATATTCTTTCTATTCTATTTCTCTCTAAACATCCACTAATCCATTTCTCATAAAATATCTCAACTTAACATTAAATACTTAATGTCTAAAATACCCTCCAATCTATTTTCCCCGAAACTCTCAAAATCGGTAAAATAGCTTAATATGCAAACATAACATATTAACACATAAATTCTACAATTAAAATATTAATCACCCAAATCAATTAATTAATATAAATAATTAATTATCAAAAATTGGGTTGTTACATGGTGCGCTGGCGAGGGTTATCGTGGGCATGCGTGCGTGGATCATTGGATGAGACTTGATGTGTGATGGATGGTGATGTGTGTGAGGGTGTACGAAATTGTGGTCTGTGAGCATACATTAGGTTACAACACATAAAAACCAAAAGTAAAAACCCTAATCCCCATTTTCCCCTTCTTCCGTCGTTCTTCCCTTGTCTCTCTCCCTCTCCGATTTTCTTCTTTCTCTTTATCGTCATCACTCGGTTTCTTCGAATTCCTCCACCATCTCCTTCCTCATTCTCGTTTGCGAACCCTCCTAAAAAAATGAACACAAGCAAAATCAAAGCTTTCACCAAATTAAAACGAAAATTTTACCTTGAGGTATCGACGATGGTGTTGGATCTGCGGTGAAGGGCGAGGATGGCAACGGGAGTTGGGAGTTCGCAGCGGTGTGGTTGTTTGCAGCGAAAAAATGCTCTGACGGTGGCAGACTCTGAGAATTAGATAAGTCTTCCTCTCTCTTTGATTTATAGGGTTTCAAATTGGGAATTTTTGTGAATGCTGAATGTCTTCTCCTTCCTCATCTCAAATTCTCCTCTTTTATAGGCCATCGATACGAATCACACCGTAAATGATAATGACTATTTTTCCTTTTTGGTTCGAATCTGTCTGAAGCATGTTGGGACTTATTTGGAAAGGGTTAAAATTGGTTTTATTGCGAATTGAAACTTGCCTCTTCTGACTCATTCTGCCTGATATTGTTGTAGGTCCACCGATTTGGAAATCAACGGTAATCAATGCTGGGAATTCAACAGTTTACTTCAACTTGCTAAGTATGTGGCTCAAATGTCCAGGGGTCTCCAAGAGTTTGATGATAAGGTGAGGATTACTTGGTATCGAGTTGTTGAAAGCTGTGAATTTGAATGCGTTCTTCTTCCAATTACTGTCCGTTACTGTTGTTAATTATTGGATTTCGAATGCTAGGTTCTTCATCTGTTCAGCTCCAACCTACCCAACTGGTTTAGTTTCCGGCTTAACACATGGACTGCTATGGTCTAGGAGGAGTAATATTATGGCACAAACATGTACTGTATGGATTTTTGCATCAATGAATCGATGGGTGTTGACCTCATGATCTTATTTCTTGTCCCTCCAAGTATACTTTACCGTCGTATTGCTATCACATGATGAGTCCCGACTGAATTACCTCTGCAAGATCAGTTTGAATACTTGTAGTTAGCTTGGAGGTTGAGGAGCCTTTGGATTGAGTTCTTTCCCGCAACGGTTGCCGACATTTCGCAAGGTATAATTCTTAAATATTTATAAAGTTGAACTGATTGGCTAAGTGTTGCTTGAACATTCTGGGTGCTCTCTATATTTTGATTGCTCTTGATTGGTGAACTCAACCTTTTCTGCTGCCAACCTGATTTTGATTTGTGCAGCTGGCTTTTCGAAGATGAACGTCACTCTTGTAGATGCGGCAAGCTGACATCGATCGTATTTCCCTTTTGGTCAGGTTTCGTTGTGTGTATTTCCAATTCTGCTTCCTCGTGTTTGGGGATATGTAGAATGTGTTTTAGATTTTCGTTTTCTTTCCTACCATCTCCTGTTGTTTGGTTCAACCCAAGTTTGTGTATGTGGTTTTTAATTCCAGGTGTTGAGTTACATCGGGGAAGAACGTTGCTTGTATGAAGTGCGTTTAGAGCTGATACCGCCGGCGAGATTGTTGGCACAAATGCTTTTTGGCGAGAACTAAAGACTCAGTTTCAACGGTAGTAGAACAACAAGGTTCACACATTGATTTCACAAATGGATCGATAAGACTAAGGTAGCCATTACTGACATGTTAGAATAACTATATCTTCAATGTCATGACCAGAAGTAGTATCTATTCAGTTATGTGTGTCTTTCTGCCATAAAACTTAATGTTTCCCATTGTTGTTTCCAGTGAGTCGCAGAGAGCGCACTTCAGTAAAGTTCTTGCTGATGGGCCATGACAACAGGTTGTAACGGTGTGTTGTAGTGCTGACCAGGTAAACAAAAGCCCATGTTTACTTAATAAACAAATATCAATTTCTAAGAATTGCTTTAATGAATGTGTCATGATCTCCTGTTTCTTCTCGGGTAATTCCAATAGAGCTTGGACTGGCAAACAGCGAAGGATAACGAATACCCAGAAGTATGACGGTGAAGACGGAGCTCAACCTGACAAAATGTAACGGCTTCAAGCTTGTTCTTAACAAAAGTGAATATTGAAGTGGCAACTTTTAGAATGGTTTGGTTTGGTATGAATTCTATAATTTGGTGTAAAGTTACAACATGATGACCAAGTGCTTTAAGTTTGAATGATTTATTGGAAAGTATTGTGGTCAAGTCACATGTACATTTTTAATTATTCTACTGTTATCCAATTGTAGCATTTGTCTCCTTGTGTACACTTTTAGATTGAAAATTGTATCCTTTGCTCAATAAGCTTGGTCGTTCTCGAATCCTACTATGACCTGGACGTTCTCACACTTAAATTATATGTGCATTTGAAAAGGATTCCTATAAATGGTCCCCCAAATTTAGCGCGCTTACTCAAATTGAAACCAACCAAGTTGAATCACTTGAGTAAGATAGGGAACAAACTCTGATGTTCTATGGAATTAAATCACGCAACTTTGTTGCCCTGACCCCAATGAATTCATAACCCCCTCTTGTATCATGACTTGCGATTCCTATCAAATCTAAATCTTTCTTCACTTTCAATTGATGATTTTAAATAGAGAAACGACTAATAACCTTGATTTATAAGATATCAAATCCTGATCTAGAGTTAACAAGATATAGTCAAAAGGCGCATCCAAAGATATCTTCGGTGGATTGATCCAATAGTGGCCCAAGAGTGAAAGTAATAATAATGATAATAATAAAAATAAATAATATAATAATAATAATGATAATAATAAAATAAAACCTAGAACCGGAGCCCAAACCAAGCAGAGACCTTAAGACAACCTCAAGTCAGGATCACCTGGTCATGCCTTAAAATGCTCGACTACGGGAACAAATATCATCTCTACTTGAGATTTCTGCATCTGTAAAAGTTGGTTAGTCGCAAAAAAATATAAATATTAAATTAAACTCAAACAACAACAAAAAAATGCGCAAAAAGAGGTGGGATCTTGTGGTCAAAAATTAGGGTGTGACAGGTAGTACTATGGTAATTTTCTGCAAACAATGCAGAGCTCGTATGTGTGGCCTTCAACAAGAATTGGAATCCTTTTTCTTATTTTGAATTTTGTAAAAATATAAATTATTTTTTGTATTTTGTAAAGTGTAAATATACTAAAGACTTGCATTTTATTTAAAACAAAGGAATAAAACTATCTTTTTGTTTTGTACCAATTACTTTAATGAAGCACTTTCTTATTTTATCTTGAAATTTAATTTACATCCAATATAAGTCAAAATATGATATTTGACTAATAATGGACAAAGATAAAAATCAATGTAAAACAAAATTAAAACACCAAAAAAATGCAATTAACCATAAAATTCAAAGCCCAAGGCCAACTCCTTGACTTTGTCTTACCTTTAAATGAATGATGCAAAAAAATGAGAATTAACGAGACAATGCAAATGCCAAATCCACCAAGCTAAAAAAGAATTAAAATTTTGACTTTTTTTTGTTGACTTTGTTTGACTGCTTGCAAAGGAAGGATTTTGACGGATGAATATGCAATGAGCATGTTGATGCAGATGAAAAGAAATTTAAAATTATACAATGCAATAGATAAGACAAATTTGGGGTATGGCAATATCATTACCTAATTTTATCGATTTACATACTCACTCACCAAATAGTCTCTTTGATTAATAGTTTCTTTCAACAATAACAACTAGATACGAGAATTGTAGTTAATCAAACTCATCACGGAAAAACTAGTATCAATTTTCGAATACAATGAAATGGAATATGAATTTCAAAATTTAGAGGGGAAAAATTGGTAAGAAAAAAAATACTTGCAACTTGCAAGACCCTGATAGTTTAACACACTTTCTCTCTTTGATTAACCGAGAGTTTGGCTAGGACAAAGTTTAGCTAAATATTATTCTACTTAGAAATGATTACACTATCAAGACTAATAATATAATTGCAATTTCCAATTTATCAAGACTACCAATTATATACATTATCACCAAATTGAAATTTCACTTTTTCACATTCGTCAATCAATTACATTGATGCCAAGAAAAAATTAGAAAGAAAAATATCTTTATTTATACTATTTCATTGTCATCCAGTTACCCAGAACTTTTCTAGTTGATATGCTTTTATAATTTATCTTCCTTGGAATGTCCTGTTGGTAAGAGATTATGTTATAACAACCTTAAATTATGAATGCCATCGTAATTGTTTACTTTAATCATGTGTTATAACAAAATGTCAATGAAAACTGATTCAGTATCCAGAACTGTTCCGAACTTCTCCAATAGCTAGGCATGACTCAATCCACTTCTGCTTGCAGAACGACCCAATTGCCTAAGTCCAGTCAATTTAGAGCAACATTTACCTTTCTGCCCCTCCACCGGGGAATGTTGGTCGGTTAACCTCTAGGGCCAGTTGCCCCTTCTCAGCAATTCATGTCCGTCACGCACGGTTCCACCATCTAGAAACAGTCACGATGCTTGTACCCGTTACTGCGCCTATGCCCGTAGCAACGACTAATGTTGGGCACCTCTGTTCGTTCTAACGACTAGTTTCTGGCAGTTACCTATTATTCTGGGAACGGTTATCTCACCCCAAAAATAGAGACCTATGGCCAAGCGCTGATGGCACTATAAAATCCATCTCATTTGAGAGGGTCAGATATTCAATATTCATCCTGATACACACATATTATGTATTTACCCTCTTTTCTCCAGATTCTTACTTTAGCATCAGAGTGCCTTACAGGTGCACCCCCTCCTCATCTCTCATACCTAGCATCACAGATGTTGTCTCTGACCCACTTTAGATTCTGATCAGCCGTCAAGGTTAGTGGCGCCGTCCGTGGGGAACTTTATCATCCTTGTCTTTCTTCCTTCGTAGATTCGAGACCAAAACAATTCTTTTAAACTCCGATCATCGCTAGTCGTGACAACACCCATGATGCTCACAACTTTGCTTTCCTCCCCATCAGCAAGACTGATATTGGCAGAGCAACTACCTCTATTGGGGGCGACGCCCACCAACAAAAGGATGGAGCCACCGCGTCTCCCTCCTCTGTTCGCACTGATCATAATGAGGTCCACCCATCCAGGACTGTGAGGGCAAGTTGTCTCACAATACAGGCCTCTGAGTTTTCGATGATGACAAAACAAATTAGAAGCATCATGCAATACCGCATCATGCTATATCTCTTTTTCATTGCTATACCTCTTTTTCATTGTTAAATCATTATAACTTAATATGTGTCATAACTGAATGTGGCAGGATGCACAAAATGGAAAAAGCTGTAAAGTTTGCAGGTTTCCAAGCAGTGAGTCGATCGTACAGTCGGCGCATGAAGCCTGGCATTTCTCACGGCTCAGCGCATGGAAGCTATGCGTCGACCGTACAGTCGGCGCATGAGTGCTTTGATTTTCCATGAATAAGCGCATGAAGACATGCGTCGACCGTGCCACTCAGTGCATGGAGCTGAGGATTTCCCACGGGTCAGCACACGCCGACCCTATGGTCGACCGTTCGCGCGCTGTGCTGTTTTTCTTGCTGTGTTTAAAATTCTATTTTGTTGACTGTTTTGGTTATTACTATAAATAGAGTTTTGCTTATTTTTTAACACTAACAATTGAAATCTTGAGTAAATTGTCAGGGCAAGAAACGTGAAATAGGTGCAACAAATTTCTTCATCTTCATCCCTCACACAACACACAAATCCACAAATATACACAATCATTTTTGTTGTGATTAGTGTCTTGTTCAAAGGGTGATAAGGTTCGAACGCGTTGATTGAAGATCCGGTTCGAGTGGAAATTGGGACAGGTGTTTCTTGCAGAAAACCTTGAGGGTTTTACCCATCAAGACTAGAAGGTTTTGAGGGTTTTTGTCACAGAATAGTTCGTTTAACATTCAAGCAGGTGCGAAGGTAATTGATCAACGGAAGGTTCATCAATTTAGTAGCGAGGGAGTTGAAGTGTTGAAGACTTTCCGGGTTTGATTTGTTGGTGTCTAAGATCAGCCGAGCCGAAGGTTTGAACAACGGAAGGTTTTTCATTAAGGTGGCTGGAACCGGAGGTCATTCACAACAAATTGAAGGGCTTGATTCATCTTGAATCAAGGTGCAAGAAGAGATAGCAAGCATCAACAACATTTGAGATTGTTTGTACCATTGTCTATCAACTCTTGTGTAAACTGTTCATTCCAACAGGTGATATATATTCAATATATCTCAATTCTAATTTTAGAATTGAGGGCAGACGTACCCCGAAGCGAGGACGACGGGGGAACTGCCTCATCAAATCGTGTGTTTTTCATTTTCTGTCATTTTCAATTCAGCTTATAAAATAAGTGATTCTAGCTTAAGTGATTATTGTTAAACTGTGATACAAATTGAGTAAGGTGTTGAAACTCTGTTTTAACTACTAAGTACAATAAGAATATTGTACTAAGGCATTCACAATCTCTTACTCAACACAAATATCCTTTGTGATATTTGTGCACACAAACTGTTCGACAAAAGTCCTGAACTAAAATTGTCTTATTTTGCTTCTAGTTTTTGTGTGCCTTGTTTTTCATTGGAACTAGGCAACCTTGCAAATTGAAGTATACAATTGATAAGCATAGTTTGTGTTGTGATTTTATTTTTCCGAATTGTCATAAATCCATAGGCTTGCGTATATCCGGTTTTCCAATAACCGTTCGTTTTTAGACTATAATTTTCCTCGGCCGCTTCCGCACTTAAAACATTTTTAAAACCAATTTTAAATTGGTAGCGCCGACTCAAATTTTAATTGGGGATCTATTCAACCCCCCTTCTAGATCCGTGCCATAGTCTAACAAGTGGTATCCAGAGCTCCGGTTATTCGGTGCTTCAAATACAACGAGATAGAAAATGGCAAACGAACCTAAAGGGGCGTACAATAGGGCTCCGGTTTTCAACGGTGAAAATTGCAGTTATTGGAAAGACTGTATGCGTGTGCATATCAACTCCATAGATAGAAAAATATGGAACGTTATCCTTAATGGTCCAATAGAAATTACTATGACCAATGCCGATAATGTAGTTGTGCCAAAGCCTGAAGCACAATGGACGGATGACGATGAGAAAAAATACAATTATGATTGGAAAGCTAAAAACATCTTAATCTCCTCATTAGGTGTAGATGAGTATTACCGCGTATCCCATTGTCCTACTGCTAAGGCCATGTGGGATTCACTACAAATATCCCATGAGGGGACAACCGATGTTAAGTTAGCTAGGATCAACACTCTTATACAAGAGTTTGATCTCTTTTTCATGGAGCAAGGGGAAACCATTGCTGACATGCAAAAGAGATTCACTCATCTTATCAATCGTTTATATTCATTAGGTAGGCCTATTTCCAATGACGTTGCTACTAATAAAGTCTTGAGATGTCTCAACAGGGAGTGGCAGCCAAAAGTAACCGCCATCAAAGAGGCAAATGATCTTACCATATTAGATTTGACAACATTGTTTGGCAAATTGCAAGAGCATGAACAGGTACTCTTGAGCCTAGACCAACGTGAGAAAATGGAAAAGAAAGACAAAGCGAAGGTGAGTGAAAAGAAATCGATAGCTCTCAAGACTTCCTCCTCAAAGTCTCAAGCAAAAGAGCAAAATGATTATTCCTCGAGCGACGAAGAAGAAGAAGACACAAGCGAAGATATGGGGTTGTTTGTTAAAAGGTATAACCGTTACGTAAAGAAGAACGACATACAACATTCCAAGAAGAACTTGGTAAACTTCCGGAAACAATCAAGACACTCCAAGGATGATGACTCGAAAGGTAAAAAGACCAGAGGGACGTGCTACAAGTGTGGAAAGCCCGGTCACTACAAACCAGACTGTCCAATGAATAAAAAGGGAAAGGATAAGGAATCCTCAAAATCACACAAGAAATCATCAAAGCCTAGGAGAGCGTACATAGCATGGGAAAGTGACATCAACTCTTCCTCCTCTGATGAAAGTTCTAGTGATGAAGAAGAGTCCGTAAATCTATGCCTCTCCGCAAATCAGAAAAATAAGAAAAAACAGGTACGTAACTCTAAATATGATAAGTCATCAAATATGTCGCATTCTGAATTACTAGCCGCATTTCATGCCTTACATAATGAAGCAGTTGAAGCCTTTAAGAAACTTGCTTCTAATAAGAAAATCTTTACGCATTTAGAGCATAAGGTTAAAGAGTCCGAAAAGAAATTAGAGGACCTAAAGGCTTCCATTGTGAAAGGCAATGAATCGGATAGTAAGGACGATAGAAACCCTTTCAACTTCGGGTGTGGCACTTGTCATATTTGGCAAGGTGAGGTAAGACACCTCAAGGCCAAATTAAACAAGGCACTCGAGCCTAAAATTACATATGCTATTGATAAAAAGGATTTTAGAAAAAGTATGATTAATCCATACCAAAAATATGCATATGTGATTAGGGATCAAGCAAGTGAAAGTGTCTCTAAAGTTGATTTTGCTTGCTTATACTGTTGCAGGAAAGGCCACTCCATTGGTAAACGCCGTTTTAGAAGATTTCTTGTCCCTAAAGGCATCTACCAATGGTTGCCCAAACGCAACCATTTTGTCGCTAACCTATTAGGACCCAATATGCCATTGGGTACCTCCTTGTGCTAATTATGTTTTGACAGGTGAAATGTGTCGAGACCACCGAGAGAAGATGGGTTCTCGATAGTGGGTGCTCAAGACACATGTCTGGAGACATATCCTTATTCATAGACTTTGTGGCTAAGAAGAAAGGGTTTGTAACTTATGGTGATAACAACCGCGGAGCAATACTAGGCAAAGGTAGTGTAGGTAATTCCGCCTCTGCTATGATTTCCGATGTATTGCTTGTCGAAAACCTTAAACATAATCTGCTTAGCATTAGCCAATTGTGAGACAAAGGATACAATGTATCTTTTTCAAAAGATTGTTTCAAAATTGTGCACGAAAATGATAAGAAGAATATGTTCAATGGTTTTAGAGTAAACAATGTATATATGCTTGACTTAAATGACGTATCATTAACAAGCGACAAATGCCTCGTAACTATGAGTGAAGACTCATGGCTATGGCATAGGCGTTTAGCGCATGTTAATTTTGATTTACTAAATAAGGTAGTCTCAAAAGACCTAGTCTTAGGACTTCCCAAAATTAAGTTCACCAAGGATCACCTTTGTGATGCTTGTCAAAAAGGGAAGCAAACGAGGATCTCATTTAAATCTAAAAAGATAATTTCAACAACGAGACCTCTTGAACTTCTACACATGGACTTGTTTGGGCCGTCTAGGATCAAAAGTCTCGGAGGAAACTATTACGGGTTCGTAATAGTGGACGACTTTTCCAGGTTTTGTTGGACCATCTTCTTAGTAAGTAAAAGTGATACATTCGCCGCTTTTGAAAAGTTTGCTAAGCTTTCCCAAAACAAGTTAAATACAAACATAATGTCCATAAGGAGTGACCATGGAGGTGAGTTTGAAAATCATTTGTTTGAAGAATATTGTGGTAACCATGGTATTGATCATAACTTCTCCGCTCCACGCACTCCTCAACAAAACGGAGTTGTAAAGCGCAAAAACCGTATTTTAGAAGAATTGGGAAGAACAATGATTAATGAGAGTGGTTTACCTAAATATTTTTGGGCCGACGCCATTAGTACGGCATGCTATGTTTTGAATAGGGTACTTATTCGCCCCATTCTAAACAAAACACCGTACGAACTCTTAAAAGGGCGAAAGCCAAATGTCTCTCACTTGCACGTGTTTGGATGTAAATGTTTTGTATTAAACAATGGTAAGGAAAACTTGGGCAAATTTGATTCCAAAGCCGATGAAGGTATCTTTCTCGGATACTCTCACTCAAGTAAAGCATATAGAATATACAATAAACGATTACTTGCTGTACAAGAGTCTGTGCATGTTACTTTTGATGAGTCCTATCCGAGAAATGTCGGAAAGGATAGTGTTGTTCATGGTGCAGGTACATCCACAGAAGACATACTCAAAGATGGCGAAACAGGGATTGATCAACCTGACAAAGTCAAAGTTGAGGAGGATAAGGATGTATATCATGAAGCAAACGAGGAAGTTCATCCGCCTGCAAACGATGATCTCCCTCAAGCTTGGAAATCTTCTAAAGATCATCCAATCGACAACATTCTCGGAGACATCACAAAGGGAGTCACTACTCGATCGAAGCTAAGTAATTTCTGTTCTCACTTCGCTTTCGTGTCACAAATGGAACCTAAAAATCCTAAGGAAGCCCTACTCGATGAACATTGGTTTCTGTCAATGCAGGAGGAACTAAATCAGTTTACTAGAAATGAGGTTTGGGACCTTGTCCCTCCTCCGCGAGGTCATCGAGTAATCGGCACCCGATGGGTGTTTAGGAACAAACTGGACGAAAACGGGGTAATAACTCGTAACAAGGCGCGTTTAGTCACGCAGGGGTATAACCAAGAGGAGGGCATCGACTATGAGGAAACTTATGCTCCGGTTGCCCGACTCGAGGCTATACGCCTTCTTCTTGCTTTTGCATGTGCAAAAGATTTTAAGTTATTCCAAATGGATGTCAAGAGTGCGTTCCTTAATGGGTACATAAATGAAGAGGTCTACGTTGCACAACCTCCTGGTTTTGAATCTCATGAGTACCCCGATCATGTTTATAAACTAAAACGGGCGTTGTACGGTCTCAAGCAAGCTCCTAGAGCTTGGTATGAACGCCTAAGTAAATTTCTACTTGATCAAGGTTACTCAAGAGGAAAGGTTGACACGACACTCTTTATTAAACGTCAAGGAAAGCACTTGATATTAGTTCAAATCTACGTTGATGATATAACCTTTGGATCGACTAACATGAATCTCGTGAGAGAGTTTTCTGTTCTTATGCAGGGTGAATTCGAGATGAGTATGATGGGAGAGCTCACATACTTTCTTGGCTTGCAGATTAAACAATTCAAGGAAGGAACTTTCGTGAGTCAAACAAAGTATTGTTTGGACCTTCTCAAGAGATTTGACATGGCAAAATCCAAGGCCATAGACACCCCCATGCCTACATGTGCAAATTTAAATAAGGATGAAAGCGGTAAGGACGTAGAGGTAAAAAGGTATAGAGGTATGATTGGATCACTTCTCTATCTCACTGCGTCGCGTCTTGATATTATGTTTAGCGTGTGTATGTGCGCAAGATACCAATCATGTCCTAAAGAATCCCACCTAAAAGCTGTTAAAAGAATACTTCGGTACCTATCCGGTACTCCAAAGTATGGCTTGTGGTATTCCAAAGGTAGTGATTGTTCGTTGTTAGGTTATTCCGACTCCGACTTTGCGGGTTGCAAGTTGGATAGGAAAAGCACTAGTGGTACATGTCACTTGTTTTCGAATTCTTTGGTTAGTTGGCATAGCAAAAAGCAAGTTTCAGTTGCTTTGTCAACCGCCGAAGCGGAATACGTTGCCGCCGGTAGTTGCTGTGCTCAAATCCTGTGGATTAAGCAACAACTATTGGATTTTAAACTCAAACTTGAACGTATCCCAATCCTATGTGACAATACCAGTGCTATTAATCTCACAAAGAATCCGGTATTGCACTCTTGCACTAAACATATCGAAATTCGACACCATTTTCTTCGTGATCATGTTGAGAAAGGCGACGTTGTATTTGAACATGTTGATACTAGGAATCAACTAGCGGATATTTTTACTAAGCCGCTAGCCACCGAACCTTTCTTTCATATTCGCCGAGAACTCGGTATTCTCGACATTTCGGAGCGGGAGTCATAATTTACTTATTTCAGCTTATTTCATTGACATCTATATTTTGTACTTCTAACAAATTTGATGTTTGTGCAAGTACAAATATGTTGGTTATCAAGCTTATCCGACATTGAGGTGATATTGTTCCTCTTCCTTCTCTCTACATACAAGTGTTATTTGTGATCTCAAAGTAAAATATGTTAACTGTGGTGCATATGTGAATCATCTGTTGTGTATTTAAATTGCTTGATTGAACATTTCTGTTGTGGCATTATTGTCTGCATCTATTAAGCATCATGTCATATGAAACCAGGCAAAATTCTGCATTTTCAGGTCTTGAGTCGACCATACCAGAACAGAGGTCGACGCACTCTGTTCAACTTTTAAAATTATTGAAACTTTTACAGCATGCGTCGACGCATGCAGAGCTATGGTCGACGGCTCGCTGAAAAATTTAGTTTTTCTGGCTGTTCGTTTCATGTCTCCTCATTAATGGTAGTTACATGCATCCACTCATATTCCTAGGGAGTTGCATCTATTCTCTCCACTACTTCTTCTTGTCTCTTCCACTTTCCAACAAACCCTAAGTTTTCTCTTAAAAAGGGGGAAACTATTGTTTTGAACCCACAACAAAAACCTCTCATTTCAGAATTCTCCCATCTCTCATTACCCACCAAAATCTCTACCCATGGCTTCATCTTCTCATAGACCCACCAAAAAGAGGTCAAGAGGGTCAACATCTGCCTCAATACCCATTACCCCCGAATCTCTTGTTCATCCATCTCTTCGAGAGAACTTCAACAAGGATATTGGTAGAAGAAAGGTTGTACGACAACATGCATTCTACGAACTTGTCGCCGAACGCATGCATCTTGGAGAAATCATGACCTATCTCACATATCACGACATTGAAAGATTTCTTGAATGCAATGCCAAGTACAGTGAAGACCTGGTACATATTTTATATACTGGTCTCAATGATAAATTTCACGGTGAAAATTTCCACTCCATTATCGGACCCACTCAGGTATCTCTAAATTCTGAAATTTGGACCAAATATTTTGATATGACTGTGGAGGAAAATGAACCTCCTCTGGCTGAAGTAACTGATTCACGCACAATTGAAGGTTATGAGTTCAAAACTGCACTGAATGGTATGCTTAAGCGACCCTATCCTGACCACATTGTGAACAGTGCTGCTTTTCCACGATCTGTCACTTCAGGAAAACTCAAAACTTCAGCAAGAATTCTTCAGTGGATTGTGGCGCGCATTCTGCGGCCCAAACAGGGTGGATTATCAAGAGTGGAACAGGCTGAAGTTCATCTCATACATATCCTGGGTCACGACATCAAAATCAACTGGCCGTATTACATTGCGAGTCGTATGTATGAATTACGTGACTCCAAACGAAGTACGACACTTGCCTATGGATCCTTCATCCAAGAGGTCCTCAATTCTGCAAATGTGAACTACCCCTCTTTTGCATACACTTCCATTTCCGCTGACAAAGAATTCAGTCCAAAAGTTTTCTCAATGATGGGATACGTCTGGATTCGTAAATACCATAAGTACAAATTCTATCACCGTGCAAATATGCCTCAGTCCGAATCATCAAGTGAAGAGAGTGCAGATGAGTCCGAAGGTGAAGAAAATGAAGAAAGTGCAGATGGTTCAGATGCAAATGAAGAAGAACAAGAACAGGATACACAGGCTGTTGACACAATGCAACCAGACCAAGATGATCATACAGAGCGTCAAACATATGAGCCTCCAGACAACTATCAAGAGCCGCCACCAAATCTCAACCTCAACTACCAAGAGCCGCCACCAAACTCCAACCTCAATAATGACTGGACTGCTTACACGGGTCAACAAGAAACTGACAGTGAGGAAAACAACCAAGGCTGGGGTGAATGGCAATACACTGGGTGGACCACACTTGGGAGATTCTATCAGCCCTATCAATACAGCTCTGAGGCACCTCCTTCTCCTCAACAGCCATCCAACAACTCCGACATTCTGGAAATGATGCAGTCCATGCAATTAGACCAACGTAATTTCATGACCACTATGCAGGAACAACAGCAGAATTTTATGAGAAGTCAGGATGAACGGATGGAACAAGTTCGCTCTGAGCTGCATACTCAAAATGAACGGATCAGTGGGATCTCCACACAGCTGGATGCTCGCTTTGAGATTCTCGTTCACTCCCATCAAGCTGAAGAACGGGCAATCACTGAGAGTCTCGACTTCCTGAACAACATCACTGAAGAGTTCACTGATTTGGCTCATCCTCAACGTCATCCCTATTTCTATGAGAGGCGTGGTCGTGGTCGTGGACGTGGACGGGGTTATTAGCTTGTGTTCGCCTTATTATGGTTTATTTTGCTGTTTTGAGTGCATGCATCATAGTCTCTTTCGTTGTTTTTGGTTGCAAACTTTGTTCTGGTGTTTTGTTTAAATTCCTAATTTCTGTCAAGACTTTATGTGCTGCTACTTTATGTTTCTTAATCAATATTATGTATTAATATGGGTGTATGCTTAATTATTATCCGTTGGCTATATTGTATGGCTTTTTTCTTGATTTTATGTTAGTTATATTGTTAATCCGTCAAGACTTTATAGCTCTCGGTTTCTTTTTGATGTTGTCAAAGGGGGAGGAAAGCGTCAACCACCACAAATGCTTTGACTGAAAAAGAAAGGGGGAGAGCGTACAACTATGATTAAAGACATCGCATGTTGTGTGCAATAGGTTGTCATCATCAAAAAGGGGGAGAATATGAGGGCAAGTTGTCTCACAATACAGGCCTCTGAGTTTTCGATGATGACAAAACAAATTAGAAGCATCATGCAATACCTCATCATGCTATATCTCTTTTTCATTGCTATACCTCTTTTTCATTGTTAAATCATTATACCTTAATATGTGTCATAACTGAATGTGGCAGGATGCACAAAATGGAAAAAGCTGTAAAGTTTGCAGGTTTCCAAGCAGTGAGTCGACCGTACAGTCGGTGCATGAAGCCTGGCATTTCTCACGGCTCAGCGCATGGAAGCTATGCGTCGACCGTACAGTCGGCGCATTATTTTCCACGGATAAGCGCATGAAGACATGCGTCGACCGTGCCACTCAGCGCATGTGTCGCTACTGCGAAAATCGGCGCCGGCTGAACAGAAGAGTCGCCACCGTGCGTTATTTATCCCAACGGAGGGAAAGGGAACGCTAGAAGTAAACCTTGCAAAAAACGGGAAAAGGTATGGTCGTCGCAACCAAAACCTGGGTTCGGGAGTCGGTTACGCAAGGGGAAGGTATTAGCACCCCTCATGTCCGTCGTACTCGACGGGATCCACACTTGCTTGGTTTGTACGGATTACACTTCTATCTAAACTAAAGGGTGAGGTCTGAAAAGAAAAGAAAAGATGACTCGACAAAGCATCGCACTTTATGCCTACGTATTCCCGTCTGGAACGAGAAATCAGAGTCAACGTAGTTCGCCTAACTACGGGGAAAAGGATGGGGAAGGTTGCTCGCTAGGACACTGCATCCTATGCCTACGTACTTCCACACTGCATGGAAGATCAGAGCAAACGTAGTTCGGGCCACGCACGACACAAGCTGTTCAAGAGTCTTTTATGAAAAATCTCACCTTAAACAAGGGTTTTCTTATTGCAAAAAGGTTGAGGTTTGTTCAAATCTTTTGACGGAAGAAATGAATTGATTTCTGTTATAACCTTTATTAATGTTTTTCTGTTGTTTTGAAGAAAGAAGAGATGACACTCTACAAATCCTAGGGTTGAAAAAGGGATAAACATCTACCCTAATGTTATCATGCATGGGTTAAGACCTAATGTCTATCATGCTCCTCTCTTGCGCAGAGAGAAACAGAGATCCTAAGGGAATAGACGGAAACAAAAACAGCAGATATATACAATAAAATAGTAAAATGCATGGATGCAACAATACAAGCGAGGCAAGGGAGTCCCACTCAACCTCGAACCTAGAAAACAATAGGCAAAAGTGAACAGAATTCACTTTCAACCCAGCACGGTAAACAACAAACAATACAGTCAGGGAAATTCACACAATACATCAAAATTATAAACAGCAAAAGCTAAACAGCAATGCAGTCTTCATCAGCATCTGGCTTCATCTTCAGGCTTCAAGCAAGCATCTGTCTTTAATCTTCAATCTCCCAATGGCTTTTCTTCAAGTCCTAACCTCCAAGCTGAGGAATCAATCACAGGAATGAACTGGGTGTTAAGCAATTAGTTGACCACCAAAGGTGGCAAACAGACTGCTAACAACACATAGAATATTTTCTCTCAAGAGTTCTATCTCTTAGACACTATTACCAAGCCTTCCAAAGGAAGGGGGTGAGTGTCTCAGAGAGACTCTGCATCACAGAGAAGGATGGAGGCAGACAAGACCTTCCATGTTTATGAATCAAGTTTGCTACTCTAGAGCTCTGCCTAATTCCTAGATCCTAGAAACTTCAACAGCTGCCAGCAAGAGATACTCCTCATCAGCTCTGGAAGTTGGTCTTCAGTCTCTGATCCTCAAATGGGCCTCATCATCTCAGGCTTCAGCTCAAACCCCAGGTCCCAAACAAACCCAATACCCCACACAAACAAATAATAACCCTAAAGAGGGCACACCACACAATTAATCAAATACAAGCAATATACTAGTAGCAGTAGGGGAAACCTAACATTTTCTAAGGGATCTATTACCTACCCATAACCCCTATAGTCCCATACCCCAAAAATCAAATCAAAATCCCTAAAAGAATTAATCTATCTCACCTATGCTCACTTAAAACCCTAATTTTCATCACTCTAATCTCACCTAATCAAACTACCTAAAAATTAATCCTAAAATTATGAATTAAATCCTATGTACAAGTTGAAGTCCTAAGCTAATCACCCTAAAAAGAATGAGTCCTAAATCTAAAGGGAACTATTAGAACTAAAATCAACAAAATTATGCACTAAACTAAACTCATTAAAAAAGCTATTTAAAAGAAAGATACACAAAAAATATTAAAACAAAATAAAATGCCCTTTTTATTATTGGATATTTTTCTTAACAAAATTATTGACCTACCACAAAAAGAACCAATTAAAACTAAGCTTTTTTTAATTTTTTATGAATTTTTAAAGATGCTGAAAATATAAAAGAAAATAAAAATAAAAAAAAGAAATAAAATGGGGAGGGGGTGCTACTAGCACTGGCGCCTAGTTATTTATTCAGATGGGCCAGGGAAATGGGGTGCGGATATCAAAAGCACTAAGGCCAAGTTAGCATCAGAAATCAAATTAAAAAAATAAAACGGACACGGTGTATTTAGCAACAAATTCAGGTGTTATTTCCAATTGGGCTTCGCTAGGGGGTGGGGATAGCGTTCTGATCCAAGGCCCATGGATTGCGTTTAAGTGAAACGCATCATTTCATCTTCAGATTTCCCTCCTTTTCTCAGCTTTAAACAAAGACCATTGGATGGGATTAAAATGTCAACATTTGGAAACGATCCAACGGCTGTGGGTCATCGTCCCCAATCAATACCTAGGGTTTGCAGGATTTCCTCTCCCATGCACAAACTTCCACAGCTCGGTTCTCCCTCCTCACTCAACCAAATCCCTCGATCCCAAAACCAAAAATGACCTACTCAAAGCCCTCTACAAGATCCTTCACTTGGTTTTTTCTAAAACTCAGTCCATGATTCAACCCGATAGCTGGAATCTTAGGGCACCAAGAATTGCACCTGATATGCATGGTTATGGTTCTTGCTCAAACTACCCTAGAATGATCTATGGATTATGCTGAGTATTCTAAGCTAAAGAACTAACATTATCTTGCCCTAATCCATGAGTTCTTGATCTTGAAAGATTCATCACCATGAATCAAACCTTCTCTAATAGCCATAACAGATTGTGCACATGTTCATCTACCTAACCCTAACACTTTTACACTAATAACCTAATCTAACAACACCTTATTAAGGAGATAGAAGAAAATTTACCAACCTGCTAAGTAGATATGGCAGAGGTGGTTACAGATGGATTCAATGCTTGTAATCCTTCAAGGATGGTCCTTGCTTGATGCTATGGCTTCTGTTTGCAAAAAGCTGGAAGAAAAGTGCTTGGATTGTGAGATTCGAATCTGATATGGATCTTTGCAATCTCCACCTTAGAGCTTCAATCCTCCATTGATGTACCTCTGAGCTTGCTTGGATGCACTCACTATCTTCAATGGATGATGGATGAAGAAAAAGAATGAACAGAATTGGTGTAGATTGAAGATTTTCACACTTTCTTACAATGGAAGCAACAATGGAATTCTCTCTCTTCTCTCTCTCTTTTCACCAACCCCTTGCACCAATGATCCACACTCATTATATAGATGATGATGGACAGATCTAGAAATTTCTGGATGCCTCTAGGATGATTCTAGAATGTGGTGGAAAGTTCATGAAAATCTCACTTGATGACATGTTGAATATCTCTCATCTCATGCATACAAACCTCTAAACTTGTGTTAAAATCTCTCCTCATGAGATATTGAAGTGGTATGTGTGAAAAACAAGCTCTTCCTTGCCTTGTGTGGAGTTTTGTCAAGTTGCCTTATGATGCAAGAAACAACATTACAAAGCAAGTCCCATTTTTAAACCCTAACTCAAAAAAGTATTGTTTGGAATCAATTTGGTATATTGGATGACCCATTTTGGATTTTTGTAAAGTGGAGTTTTGTAAAGTGGCTGAACCAATGTCTTAAAAATATTGTTTGGAATCAATTTGGTATATTGGATGACCCATTTTGGATTTTTAGATCTCTCAAACCAATTTTTCATTTCAACTTTTTCAACTTATATGCCTTTTTTAGGTCATTTTTCACCAACTTTTATCAAGTCTTTCTCCATGCATTTCCAAACTTCCATGACCTCTTTTCTAGACTTAAAATGACATTTTGAGAAACTTTGATGTTGTGAAGTTTTTCATTTGAAGCTTCCTTGTATGAGTTTTAGGCATAGGCTAAGAATGACCTGTAATCCTCAGATGACCAAAATACCCTTTGCTTGCCAAGACCATAAGTAGAGTTCCACAAATTATATGAAGGAATACCATACCTTTCTAGAAATCTAAGACAATAAGGAACAACTCTCATGTTGTCCAGAAATCCATATGACATGTCCTTGAAGGTCAAAAATTGCTTGGAAGACAGACAATTTCCACAGACAAATTTCAGTGCCCTCAGATGACCTGTAACTTGCAAGAGCTATAACTTGAGTTCTATAAATCATATTGATGACTTCCACCACTAAAATTAAAGCTATGAAGATACTCTACAAGTTTCATGTGGACCAAGAATTCATATGAAGCTTGCATCTTGAGTTACACTGCTTTGAAGTTTGACCTAAATCAGGGGATTTTACACTGAAACCCTAATTTGGTAACTCCACTTCTCCTTGAATCCTCTTGATTCTTCTTTAGCACAACATCATATCCATATCCATGTAGCAAATAATGAATCCCACATACTTCAAATGACCCTTGATGCCCTTCAAAACAAGTCCTTGACCTAGGATTGACCTAGTGTTGACCCAGACAAACCCTAGTTGACTGACTTCAACTGAGGCTCTTGTAATCATTCCAATGACTTGGTTACTCCCCAAAAATGATCACCTAGGCTCTTCATAACATCCATACACACCTCATGCTCTTGGCTCATAGCTCACACTTCCTCTGATGATCCCCAAACAACCTCAAGATAGGAGAGAACTCACTGATCAACCTGTCAGCTCTTCAAAGCTCAAATTCTTCCCTGATGGCCTGAGTAGTCTAGAATATGAATGAAACCCTTGGATATGCCTCTTGAGATAAGAATAGCACTTGATCCCCTTATTAAGATAGCTTGCTCATGCTATGCAATGCAGATGAATACACTATGTACATGATGCTAATGCAAATGACTATGCAATTGAAACATAAACCTAGGTTAGCAAAGGTTGGGCAAATTTTGGGGTGCAACAGCTGCCCCTATTCAAGCGACTTGGACTCGACTGGATGAAGAGCGCGCAGCCTTCAGATATTCAAGGTACAATACGGTTGAATATGAAAGAACCCGGAAATTTGCCAACCGCAAAAATAAATTGCGCATACAACTACTGCTTGGGAAAAACCCTTCAGGGAAATGACTCTTGTTGTCACGACAACAACCAGTCATCCATTTGTCAATCTGTTCTGTAAAATAATCTGATATTGTCCATAGACCGCTCTATTCCGAAGAAATGAGCATACACCACACAACGAGAAATTGTTGATATCACTTATCAACCTCTGTTGATCTCACTTATCAACCTCTGTTGATCTCACTTATCAACCAAGCACACGCTAACCAACGGGAGAATATTGACTTCACTTGTCATGTTGACTTCACTGATCAACCTTTCGTATCTTGAAGAGACGAGCAAACGCTTAACCAAGCGGGACAATGTTCGAAGACATGAACAACCGGCTCTGCGGGGAAATGAGAGACTTAACTAAGTAACTCTGAGAGGACAATTCTGACGACTGCCGTCAAACGCCTGCTGGAGAAATTGGGAACTTAACCAAGCACCCTAACGAGAATAACCTTGTTGAAAAATACGAGGAATTTAACCAAACAACTCCTGTAGCAAGCTCCCTGCTGGGGACTATGATGGACTTAACCAAGCAACCCATTGAAGTAACACCCTGCTGGAGAACATAACTCTGATGGGGGAATTGCGGGTGACGACCCACAAACTGCGTTACTGTCTTATAATGCTGAATCCACAACATCCTGAGAAAGACTCAAATGGGGGAATACAAGTGACTTAACCAAGCGACTTTTCGAAGAATACCCTGACGGGGACTACGAGGAACTTAACCAAGTATCTCGTTGAAGATCACCCCGCTGGGGATTACATCTCTACTGGGGTAACTGTGGGTAACCACCCAAAAGCTGCCTTATGCCATTTCTACTGCACTCTGAGAAAGGACTCGGCTGGGGAGAAAGAGAAATGCTTGACCAAGCAACTCTGCCAGGGGAATATGCCATGACGAACACGATCACTCCGTGCTTGGCACAACAACCCTCTGTAACAAAATGAACACGATCACTGCGTATTCTACACCACAACCCTCTTGACAGGAGAAAACACGATCACTGCGCGTCCTGGCGTTGCAAACAAAATCACATAATGGGACAAACACGACGAACACGATCACTGCGTGCCAGACAGAATAAATCCACATAAAAGAGGCGAACACGTTCACTGCGTACTTCAACCACCAATATAATGAACACGATCACTGCGTGTGCTGCAATAGGACGAATACGATCACTGCGCATCTCGACCAACAAACCCCCCAAAATGATGTCAACACGATCCTTGCGTGTGTCACAAAACCAACCCATGTAATAGGACGAATACGATTACTGCGTATGCCGACCAACAAAACCAACCGATACGATAGCCACGATCACTGCCTGCTCCGCATCTCAAGTTCCCATGGTACTATCAACACGATCACTGCATGCTATACGAATACGATCACTGCGCATCCTGAACACGATTACTGCGTGTTTGAACACGATCACTGCGCGTTTCATGTCACGACCCTCTTGACTGGAGGAAACACGATCACTGCGTGTTGTGTGCCTCAACCAACCCACATAACTGGACGAATACGATCACTGCATATTCTAACCATACCTAGGGTGAATGCGGTCACTGCGCGTTTCATGCCACGGCTCTCTTGACTAGAGAAAACACGATCACTGCATGCTGTGACACAACTTCAAACATGGGACGAATACGATCACTGCGTACCTCTGCCACCAACAACCAGATGAACATGTTCACGGCGTGCCTCATCCTATAACCAAACCGTATACCGGACGAGTACGATCACTGCGTATACCGACCAACAAAACCGGATGAACACGATCCCTGCGTGTCAATTTATAACCACTGCATAACGGACGAATACGATCACTGCGTATATCGACCAACAACATCACATGATATGGTAAACACGATCACTGCATGTTCTGCACCACTAATAGAGTGAACACGATCACTGCGCGTCCAGCTCAAATAAACCCCGAGACGATACCAACACGATCACTGCGTGCCTTATAAAACAATCTCCTTAGATCGGGACGAATACGATCACTGCACCATTCGACCACAGATACACATACCAAGATCAACACGATCACTGCGTGTCCTACGACATGAACCCCGTACATACGATCACTGCGTACTTGGGCCACAAATCAACATCTCAAAATCCACACGATCGCTGCGTGCCTCACAATATGAACCCCATAGATGGTACAAAATACGATCACTGCATACTTTGACCACAAATCCACATCTTCCTGAAACCACGATTTCTCTTATCGGCAGGGAACAACACATCTGAAACTGAAGAGGTAACCACCTGGCTTATGTTTCAAAAATGCACGTTTGATAATGACGCAATGCTTCCATCCTGCGTGGAAATGCTACGTGCTCGTGTAAAATGCAAATGCTTATGATGTATGCTTATGCGAAGAGTTGCTTCAGCAAAATAAATGCTGAAGGCACACTGGATCCGCTGGGGATGACCGGAACACTACCGATCCGCTTCCAACAACATAAATGTTGGAAAGATGAACTAACTCTGCTGGGGATAACCATCCTGCTGGGAAGGTAGCTCACAAACTCAAAACTTCAAATCCTGGTGAGGGCGATCCTCCTGATGAGGAAGAGCGACTTGCTGGGGAAAGAAAGGACAATCGTGCTCGGGAAAACTCCTTTCAGCAGCTCCAACCACATGATCACATTCTGTGGGGAACCTCTCCTGCTATCACTGAGCTGGGGAAATCATCCCGCTGTCACTGAGCTGGGGATTGAACTACACATTCTGATTTGCACTGCACAAGAACTCTCTGGGGAGTTAATCACATCCATCTCGACCTTCACTGGGGAGGACTCTGCTCTGCTTGATAAGCTAATTCTGATCTACTGAAGATACATTGATCTTTTCCTTTGACGCAATCTCCGCTCTCCTGTGGAGACAACATTCAATTTTGCCTTGGGCGACTTCACCGGGGAAGGACACAACGTTCAGCCTCTATAGAGGGTACCAGCCTGCCATGGATTCTGGCGGGGAACTTTGCGAGCTTTTGAATACCTGCAAAAGTCAACAAGCAAACACAAGGCAATCTATGCAAAAAGAAAACATCTTGGTGGTCACCCATGACACCCATTCAGGTAATTTCTGGTTTTAACAATCATCGGCCGAGGCCCGCCTGGTTACACGCATGTAAGTTTATCAAGAACATCGGCGCTTTTTACAAACAAAATGTAAAAAATTAAAACCAAAGTCACACATTGCACTGAATAACACACTTTATTGATAACGGCCTGAGAATAGGCAAGATTTGTACATCAGATGCAACTCCTGAAAAGAGGTAGTCACACATACACAAAATGCAGAAGTATACAAATATACAGAATAAAATTTGTACACATGTCAGCAACGTGTTACAGACGAACACCATGAACCGATCTTCCTATGACTCGTCGGACTCTGACGCTTTCCCGATCTTTGTCTTCGGAAGAAATTGCTTTGGATAATTGACCCCCAGGTGCTCCCAAACCACTAACAATTAAACTCGAACCGCAGTCATTTGCTTCTCAAATCCCTAACTTTTGCGTGAATCGCCCTTTGCGGGTTTTCGATTCACCGGGATACCCTTTTTTGCCGAAGCCGCCCAGTGTAGGTTTTCGACTTCGCAGGTGTACCTTTTTTCATTTTATCCCTAACTTTTGCCCGAACCCTTTTTATTCTGTTTTTGGTTCGCCAGGATGCCCCATTTTTGCCTGGACTCTCTTTTTACTATCCAGCGGGTCAATTTTAAGCAAAGTATTTTTTAACCGCGTCCGAGTTCACAGGGGACGAAAATTCTTCACCATCCATGGTGGATAACAACAAGGCTCCTCCGGAGAAGACCTTTCTCACGACGTATGAACCTTCATAATTAGGAGTCCATTTGCCCCTGTGATCCGATTGCGGTGGGAGAATCTTCTTCAGCACAAGATCACCCGTCTGAAAGCTTTGAGGTCGAATCTTCTTGTCGAATGCTTTCTTCATCCGGCTCTGATACAGCCTACCATGTGCAATGGATGCCAGTCTCTTCTCATCTATCAAGCTCAGCTGATTCAATCTACTTTTCACCCATTCTTCCTCGTCCAGCTTAACATCAAGTAAAACCCTTAAAGATGGTATCTCAACCTCCAATGGCAGGACGACCTCCATGCCATATACTAGTGAGAACGGTGTTGCCCTGGTTGACGTACGCACTGTAGTACGATAACCGTGCAAAGCGAATGGCAGCATCTCATGCCAATCCTTATACGTTACCACCATCTTTTGAACAATTTTCTTTATGTTCTTGTTGGCCGATTCAACAACGCCATTCATCTTGGGTCTGTAGGGAGACGAATTATGATGCTCGATCTTGAAATCCCGACACAGATCTTTCATCATCTTGTTGTTCAAATTCGAACCATTATCAGTAATGATTCGCTCAGGAATACCGTATCTGCAGATTATATCTCTCTTGATAAATCTGGCCACCACCTGTTTCGTCACATTGGCGTAAGATGCTGCTTCCACCCACTTGGTGAAATAATCGATCGCAACCAGGATGAAGCGATGCCCATTAGAAGCAGTAGGCTCAATCTTCCCGATCATATCAATTCCCCACATGGAGAAAGGCCACGGCGAAGCCATAACATTCAGTGGACTGGGTGGCACATGGATCTTATCTGCATAGATCTGGCACTTGTGACACCGCTTGGCAAATTTGAAACAGTCAGTTTCCATCGTCAACCAATAATACCCCGCTCGCAACAACTTTCGAGTCATAGCATGCCCACCTGCATGTGTATCAAAAGTTCCTTCATGGACCTCTTCCATGAGTAAATCGGCTTCCTTCTCGTCTACACACCGGAGGAGTACCAAATCGTGGTTCCTTCTATACAAAACACCGTCGGGATTCAGATAGAAGTTGCCTGCTAATCTCCTTAGAGTCTTCTGATCACGATTGGATGCCCCAGCCAGATATTCCTTATTCTTCAGGAAATTCTGTATGTCGAAATACCACGGTTTACCGTCAGATGCTTCATTAATTGCAAACACAAAGGCCGGCCTATCAAGGCGAGAGATGACAATGCTGGGAGCTTCATTCCAGCGGTTGACTTTATACATCGAGGATAACGTTGCAAGGGCGTCTGCCATTTGATTCTCCGCCCGAGGTACATGATGGAACTCCACCCTATCAAAGAAAGGTAGCAACCTTCTCGCATAATTCATGTACGGTACCAGATTAGGTTGACGCGTCTCCCACTCTCCCTTAATCTGATTCACAACCAATGCTGAATCCCCATATACGTCCAGATTCTTGATCCTCATATTGATCGCTTCCTCCAACCCCATAATGCAAGCTTCATACTCGGCTTCATTATTCGTCACTGAAAAAGTCAATCTGGCTGTGAACGGGATGTGCGACCCGTGGGGAGTCGTAATGATTGCCCCGATCCCGCTACCGTACGAATTGACAGCCCCATCAAAAATCAATTGCCACTGGGAACTCCGCTCAGGTCCTTCACTAGGCAGCGGCTCATCACAATCTTTAGCCTTCAAGTACATTATGTCCTCATCAGGAAACTCAAACTTCATAGGCTGATAATCCTCAATCGGCTGTTCGGCGAGATATTCGGACAGAACACTTCCCTTAATGGCCTTCTAGGAAACATACTGGATATCGTATTCTGTCAATACCATCTGCCATCTAGCAATCCTTCCAGAGAGCGCTTGCTTCTCAAACACATATTTGATTGGATCCATCTTTGATCTCAACATGGTTGTATGATTCAGCATGTACTGTCTTAGACGTTTGGCAGCCCACGCCAATGCACAACACGTCTTTTCGAGCATAGAGTATCGAGATTCACAATCCGTGAACTTTTTACTCAAGTAGTAAATTGCATGCTCTTTTCGCCCTGTCTCGTCATGTTGACCGAGAACACAACCCATACTGTTCTCCAGAACCGTCAGATACATAATCAGTGGTCGTCCCGCTACTGGGGGTATCAACACCGGAGGTTCCTGCAAGTATTCTTTTATCTTTTCAAATGCCCTTTGGCAATTGTCGTTCCAGACCACCGCTTGATCTTTCTTTAACAGTTTGAATAATGGTTCACACGTGGTCGTTAGGTGAGAGATGAACCTAGCAATGTAATTCAACCTCCCTAAGAACCCACGAACTTCTTTTTCTGTTCTCGATGCTGGCATCTCTTGTATTGCTTTTATTTTTGCAGGATCGACCTCGATTCCTTTCTTGCTCACAATGAACCCCAGTAGCTTCCCGGATCTCACTCCGAAGGTACATTTATTGGGATTCAGCCTCAGCCTGAATTTCCTCAGCCTCTTGAACAACTTCAGCAGATTAACCAGATGTTCTTCCTCTGTTTGAGACTTGGCAATCATATCATCGACATACACCTCAATCTCTCTGTGCATCATGTCGTGAAAAAGCGTTGTCATAGCCCGCTGGTACGTTGCCCCAGCATTTTTCAAACCAAAGGGCATCACCTTATAACAGAAGGTTCCCCATGGGGTGATAAAGGTCGTTTTTTCCATATCCTCCGGAGCCATTTTGATCTGGTTGTACCCTGAAAAGCCATCCATGAAGGAAAACACTGAAAACTGGGTTGTGTTGTCAACTAACACATCAATATGCGGCAGTGGGAAATCATCTTTCGGGCTCGCTTTATTTAGATCCCTATAATCAACGCACATCCGAACCTTGCCATCTTTCTTTGGCACAGGCACGATATTAGCGACCCAAGTGGGATAAGTGGTAACAGCCAGGAATCCAGCATCCCATTGCTTCTGCACTTCTTCCTTTATCTTTACAGCCATGTCAGGACGAGTCCTTCTGAGTTTCTGCTTCACGGGCGGGCAATCTTCCTTCAACGGCAGACGATGAACAACCATATCAGTGTCCAAACCTGGCATGTCCTCATAGGACCAAGCAAATATATCACTGTATTCACACAGCATCTCAATAAGCTCTCGCTTGATGCCCTCTTGCAACGCGGCCCCTATACGGATATTCCTGACGCATTCTTCAGACCCCAAGTTGACAATATCAATCTCTTCCTGATGAGGCAGAATGACTCTCTCCTCTTGCTTCAACAACCGACTAAGCTCTTCTGGTAAGTCACTATCCTCCACAATCTCCTCCTCAGCTTGGAAGATCGGATGCTCGAAGTCTAAACGAGTCATAGGAAGTTTTTGGTCGGTGTCATCTGAAAATTCATGAATCCTGCAAGGGAAACAGTTAAGTGCTTCAAAAATGATGTACAAGCAAAATGCATAACCACGCTGCCATTTTATTGAAAAAATAAAAAACAGAAAGAAAAGGATCGCAACATTTGAATGTAAAAACACCGTCATTTATTGATTATGCAAACATACAGGTAAACAGTTAGGCCCTAAGACAAGATCATCGATGCCCCGGGCAAGGCATGTGATCATACAAATGATTGCAAAAATAATGCATTACTGTTTGGTGACTTGGATGACGTCCTGGATGGACCAGTTGCATAGGCTTTGCCCTGGCGTGCTGGGTCGAATCCATGAGTCCATGTCACAATCGCTATCCACTTCCTCCGTATCAGACACGGCATTAATCCTTTCGAAGCTAATCCCTTCGGGCGTGAACACGACAAGTCCCTTGTACTTAGGCACACTCTGCAAGGGAGATGGGCGGTACCCCAAGCCATACTTATCTTGCTTCACTGGGATGTCCAGAACCTGCCCCCATTTCTAAGTCTCTCCTGCTTGTACCAACGCCTTGGCTTCTTTATATGAGGAGACTGCCACCTCTAGCCCTTCACTCTTTAACGAAGCTTCTTCTTTAACCCTCACCCCTTCGAACGCTTGACACAGCGTTTCATGAATCTCTCCATCTACCTCCACGTACTTGAAGGAAGACAAATGACTGACTAAGATATCCTCTTCGCCACACACCGTCACAATACTCCCCTCAACCATATATTTAAGCTTCTGATGGAGCGTAGAAGTCACTGCCCCAGCGGCATGAATCCAAGGCCTCCCGATCAAATAGCTATATGCAGGCTGAATGTCCATGATGTAAAACACTGTATCAAACACCTCCGGACCTACCTGAATAGGCAATGTCATTGACCCGAATACTGACCTCCTCGTTCCGTCAAAGGCCCTCACTACCAAATCACTAGGTGTGCACAACAACCCACGGGTGTCTAATTTCAACAGAGCTTTCTTCGGTAACACATTCAACGAGGACCCAGTGTCCACCAGCACATGGGATAAAACAGTGCCCCGACATTCGATAGAGATGTGCAAAGCATTGTTATGATCACGCCCTCTAGGTGTTAAGTCAAAATCTGTGAATCCCAGACCATGCCCAGCGTTAACATGTGCCATAACTCCCTCCAGCTGATTAACTGAAATCTCTTGCGGCACGAAGGATGTCTCAAGTACCTTCAACAGGGCATTTCTATGCGCCTCAAAACACAACAGCAGCGATAATATGGAGATCTTTGACGGGGTCTGCTGCAGGTGATCTACAATCTTGTAATCACTTTTGCGGATTAACCTCATGAATTCTTCCACATCTTTGGTTATCGGCTCTTTCTCTTTACTCCCCGAAGATTCCCCTTCAACAACTTTGTTCTTACCTCTGGCAAGCCTCTCTGCTTCAACCTCAGGTGAAGCGAAAATTCTCCCGCTCCGGGTTATACCACCCGCTCCCACTATGTTATCCACGGAGCCCGCCGGCGGATCATTCAAGTCAATCTTTTCCCCATTGCAATACACCTCAGCACCATAACTCCACGGGACTGCTTTTGTGCTTTCAAAAGGGACTGGCTTAGCGTTGGTAATAGTAATGGTCGGCCTTTTCGGTGATGCCGAAATTGTCACTGATTTGAACGGAATGGTGACCGTAGCAACCTCCCTGCGCTCTTCTTCAGATTCTGTCTTAACAGACTTCTCTCGCCCCACATCCCTGTCAAACTGCAAAATTCCTTCATCAATCAAACTTTGAACTCCCCTCTTCAACTTCTCACAGCCCTCCGGTTGAACCAAACAGTCATCACACTCTTCGCCGCAGCCGGGATAGACTCCTCCTTTCAACAAGCACTGCTTTACGTAACTCAAAGGGGTTCTCAGCTCACTCACTTCTGAAACTAAATTCAACTCATCATCTACCATGATTGCATTGACCCCAACCCCACCATGCTTGGGCATTGGCTGCTGCGTGATATTGGGACCTTCCTTCCCGAATTTAATAGCCGTACTATCAAGCAAATCCTGTACTTTATGCTTGAAAGCTAGGCAGTTTTCAATATTGTGCCCTGGTGCACCCGAATGGAAGTCACAGTGCTCATTAACATCATATCCGACTGGCGGCTGGCCAGTTGGTGGTGCTAAGGTCCTCTTCTCGACTAGCTGCAATTTCAACAAAGTTTGAAGGAGTTCTGCATATGATACCGGCGGCACTTCGAATACTCTCCTCGGTCGTGGGTTCTGAAGTCTGCGCTGATTATTATTAGGCTGCTGCTGAGCCTGCTGCTGTGGTTGTTGTCTCGGCTGCTGAGAAGGCCCTGGAATAGTTACACTTGCAACTTGCGACTGCTGACGCCAGTTCTAACTTTTATTCTTTCGTCGAGCACCGTATACAGCATTGGTATCACCCTGTCTTTTACCCCCAAACGTCTTCTTATTACTTCCTGCGGAACTGGACTCACCCGCTTGAATTTTACCAATCTTCACCCTGTTTTCAATGCTCTCCCCCATCAAGATCAATTCAGAGAAAGTACTCATCGAAAATTGAGCAGACGGTCATAGTACATCCCAGAGAAAGTTCCTATGAACATATCCATCATTTCGCGCTCCACCATTGGAGGGTGTACCCTAGCAGCCAAATCTCGCCATCTCTGGGCGTATTCTTTAAAGCTCTCACTAGACTTTTGAGACATGCTCTGCAACTGGACTCGGTTAGGGGCGAGATCACTATTGTATTGATAGTGTCGAACAAAAGCCTCTGCTAGCTCTTTCCAACTCCTGATCTGAGTAGGCTCCAAGCTCATGTACCACTCCAGCGATGGCCCTGACAGGCTATCCTGGAAAAAGTGCATTAGCATCTTTTCATCCTCAGAATATGCAAACATGCGTCTGTAAAACGCGTGCACATGCACCCTAGGGCATGTATCTCCTTTGTACTTATCAAACGACGGCGCTTTGAATTTCTGCGGGACCCTCAACCCTGGGACTAACCCCATATTTGACATATCAAGCCCGAGAGCATTCTGGCTGGCCAACCCGTTCACCTTCTCTTCTAGCAATCTCATCCGATGGTTGTCATCCCTGGCTCTTTCATAACCCTCGTTCTGACCGGAGAACACATCCTCCTGGCGATCCTCCCAGCGAGGTATTGCATCATATCCAACATAATCTGCATCCCGGCCCGGACCTGCTTGGACGTACCTGGGGTCATACTTCAGATTACCCATCTCCTGAGCGTTGTACGCGCCAGCTCCATATCCAAGATTACCATAGCCACCAAACCCAGCCTTGGCGCCAGCCATGCTGCCATACCCCATATTCACACCATTGAAGCCCTGGTTACCATTAATACCATTCATTCCGACATTCTCAATGCCCCCATTGAAACCCTGGTTGACATTACCCACAAATACTCCAGCAGTATCTGCATTGACATTCATATTACCGGTGTTCCCACCTCCACCTACAGGACCAGTTTCTCCAGCATTCAAACCGGTTACGGGAACAACGTCAGCACTTTGACGATTCTCAACTCGGGGAGAAGCAGCAATGTTTTCACCATGCGGTGTCCCATTGTTTTCAGCCCATGCGACTATCGGTTGAACCAGATTCTGCAGCTGCTCTTGTCCCTTGGCGATAGTCTCCATGGTTTGCATGAGCAGGGCCATCCTGTCACGCATCTCTTGCATTTCACTCTGCACGTTGTCCATGATCTTCTTCTGGTTAATCCTTGTAGAGTAACGGTGGACCCACTTTTCTGCAATCCTGAAAATACCTGGATTAAAGATGCAGGAGATAAGATACACGAACCACAAACCTGCAATGCAAATATGAGTATGTATGAAAAATGTAATCTGTGTCTGTGCATTAGGGATTATCATTCCCCGATTCTAGTGTGCATGTGCCAGTGCAGTGCCAGTGCTAGCAATACGGTGATTGGAGCCGAATCATAGAAAATCTCGTATATTGCAGAGAAATCCAAGAATACAATATCACTGAGTGCAATAAGAAGGCATGACCTCAACCAACAATCCTGGTGATGGTCAGCACTATGCAAATAAAGCATACAAGTTAATACATGAAACGATCAAGTACTCTCATAAGCTCGGTACTCTTCTATTAACTTCTTGGTCTCTGGGTGACTTGGTCGGGTAAGCAGACCCTCGACAAGCTGGTTTCTTCTCTTGAGAACACGTCGCACGTCACCAGCGGTTTCCTCCCATGCCCCTTCTCCGAAGCGATCTTCTAGCTTCCGCTTCTGAGACACAACTTCGTTCCTGCCTTCGATGGCCTTGTTCAGTGCATTCTGGAGACTGTATCTGGTCATTACCTCCTCTTCATGCTTCTTGATGCTAGCCTTCAACTGCTCTTCGAGGTCAGAAATTTGCTGCTTCAACTTATCTTCCCTCTTCTTGTTGTTGGTCAGCGTAGCATTCCATGTCTTATTACAAGAAGAGCTTTCTCGGTGAGCGGCGTCAAGTGCTTTCTTTTTTGCCTCCAACATGTCGTGAGAGCTTCTGAACTCTTGACCCAGACGTTCGCGCTTCTTTTTCTCCTCAGTCAACTCAGCACCTAGCCTGTTTACTAGTTCGATCTGCTGTTGGAAAGAACGTACAACCTTATTCTTCTCACTACGCATCTGAGCTAGCTCCTTTTCGAGCTCTTCATTAATCTTCATCAAGGCTTCCTTTTCTCTCACAACTTTCTTGTAGACCTCCATAGCAACAGTGGTTGGCTCTTCCACCGGAATATGAACAGGGACTGGTGCAGCTGGAAATGGCATCAATAACTGTCTGGCCCTCTCCTGAATCCATACTTTGTAGGGTGCATATGCCTGACAATCATTCTTCCCCAACAGTGGTTTCCCTTTTCTGTTAATACGCGTCCAGGCATGCCGAAGCTTGGCTAGTAACTCTCCACTCAAATCACCGGTGAAGTACAGAGACTCCTGTACTTCTTCCTCCTGAGGTGGGCTCTTCAGCGTATATCCAAACTGGCGGATGAATAGAGATGGGTTGTAGTTGATGCACCCTTTTCTCTCTATCGACGGAACATTAGGATACCCAGAACAACTGAAAATAAGCTCGGACCCCAGCAAGTCTCGGTCAAACCACTCAATATCTCCAGAAGATAGATTCATCATACGCTCTGGCCAGTCGGCTGTAGTTGCACTATCCGCAAAAAGTCCCTTCAAGGGAAGATGGCTCTTAAACCACATGTACAGCAAAGGCACGCAACAAGAGACATTCTTGCCTCTCCTGTTCTCATTTCTGTAGTGCATCGAATGGTAGAAGTCCCCGATCAGTGTAGGCACTGGATTGCCAGCAGCAAATAGATGAAATGCATCCATGTCCACGAAGTTTGGGAAATTGGGAAAAAACACTATCCCATAAATGCATAGAGCCAAAATAGCGTTAAAGACCACCCAACACCCATTCTTGGCGTACTCTTGAGCCTTACTAACCAGAAACTGGAGAGAGAAACCTGGAACCCCTCGCCAAGAAGTCATCAACAGCTCAGAAGCATTCATATGCAACGCCTTAGCTAAATCCTCCAACTTGGGTTCAGCGGCAGAGTGAATAAAAGGAACTGCATTCTGCACCGGCAGCTCAGTAAACTCTACATACTCCTCCATGGTGGGCCCCAAGATAAAATCAGCAAACGTGAAACATCTCAAAGCCGGGTCATAGAATTGCATCAAGGTGTACAGCCCATTCAATTCATCATCAGTGGATCTGCGAACCAAACTCAACAGCCGTCCATAACTCTGTCTGAAGCTCCTACGGACATCCTCATCAGCAAGAGCAATCAGACCCAGGAGGGGAGCAATATCAGGGATAGGTAGCTTGTAGGCGACTGTCATCCTCAAACCAGCCATGATCGATACTCAGAAGTCCAGACACTAGAACCGGGGGATATGCAAATGCACCTGCAGCACAGACACACGTTAATGGGATGCAATGATAATGATTATGCAAACAATGCAATGCAAGCAACATGCAACAGGGACCAAGTGCCATAGCTGAGAAGCCTGAAACATATAAAAAAGTCTCAGATAGACCCTCCAGCATCCCTCAAACCCTGGTCTCAGATAGACCCAAAACAAATCTCCAACACTGGTCTCTGATAGACCCTTACATCATAACTCTGACTGGTCTCTGACAGACCTCAAATCATAACTCCACCGGGTCTCTGACAGACCTCATAACTATCCATAAATACCCAGGATCTCAGGTCAAGAAATAACCGGTATCTGAAGGTCTAGTTACCTGCATAACCCCAAACCCTCTCACAGGTGGGTGTCCTAGTAACTGACAAAGGTATGGCATCCTATGCGGTCGTCGGCGTCACAGACTTTCAGGGTTGATGATACGATTCCCAGAAGGAGTGGCATCATCAAATCCTGAAGAGGCCTCACTTAGCCAACTTCCAAATGATCGGTCCCCAGAGTCGACAATCCAACTAACCAGCAACCCGAGCCACCCAAAGGGCAGGACAGGAGGCCAACCAGAAGAACCTCGTCTGAGTGTAGATTTCGCGGGACACTAGGACATGCAAAGCACGTGCGCGCCCACTAATCTCTACTCTAAGTCTAGGTGCACTCAAGCCCAGGTCCGGCTTATCTTTCAATCATAGAACACCCGTCACACCCCAATACAGCAATAATAAAAATAATATAATGCTGAAAGGTAAATACAGAAATGTAAATCCATACAAAATCCTCGACGGGAAAGCAAGCGCTAGGATTGACTCTCTTAAGGGACGTTGGATCCCAAATGCGTAAGGAACTATCGCAGTCCTTAGCAGCCAGGGGACGTTGGATCCCCAGCAGAGTCGCCAGCTGTCGCTACTGCGAAAATCGGCGCCGGCTGAACAGAAGAGTCGCCACCGTGCGTTATTTATCCCAACGGAGGGAAAGGGAACGCTCGAAGTAAACCTCGCAAAAACGGGAAAAGGTATGGTCGTCGCAACCAAAACCTGGGTTCGGGAGTCGGTTACGCAAGGGGAAGGTATTAGCACCCCTCACGTCCGTCGTACTCGACAGGATCCACGCTTGCTTGGTTTGTACGGATTACACTTCTATCTAAACTAAAGGGTGAGGTCTGAAAAGAAAAGAAAAGATGACTCGGCAAAGCATCGCACTTTATGCCTACGTATTCCCGTCTGGAACGAGAAATCAGAGTCAACGTAGTTTGCCTAACTACGGGGAAAAGGATGGGGAAGGTTGCTCGCTAGGACACTGCATCCTATGCCTACGTACTTCCACACTGTATGGAAGATCAGAGCAAACGTAGTTCGGGCCACGCACGACACAAGCTGTTCAAGAGTCTTTTATGAAAAATCTCACCTTAAACAAGGGTTTTCTTATTGCAAAAAGGTTGAGGTTTGTTCAAATCTTTTGACGGAAGAAATGAATTGATTTCTGTTATAACCTTTATTAATGTTTTTCTGTTGTTTTGAAGAAAGAAGAGATGACACTCTACAAATCCTAGGGTTAAAAAAGGGATAAACATCTACCCTAATGTTATCATGCATGGGTTAAGACCTAATGTCTATCATGCTCCTCTCTTGCGCAGAGAGAAACAGAGATCCTAAGGGAATAGACGGAAACAGAAACAACAGATATATACAATAAAATAGTAAAATGCATGGATGCAACAATACAAGCGAGGCAAGGGAGTCCCACTCAACCTCGAACCTAGAAAACAATAGGCAAAAGTGAACAGAATTCACTTTCAACCCAGCACGGTAAACAGCAAACAATACAGTCAGGGAAATTCACACAATACATCAAAATTATAAACAGCAAAAGCTAAACAGCAATGCAGTCTTCATCAGCATCTGGCTTCATCTTCAGGCTTCAAGCAAGCATCTGTCTTTAATCTTCAATCTCCCAATGGCTTTTCTTCAAGTCCTAACCTCCAAGCTGAGGAATCAATCACAGGAATGAACTGGGTGTTAAGCAATTAGTTGACCACCAAAGGTGGCAAACAGACTACTAACAACACATAGAATATTTTCTCTCAAGAGTTCTATCTCTTAGACACTATCACCAAGCCTTCCAAAGGAAGGGGGTGAGTGTCTCAGAGAGACTCTGCATCACAGAGAAGGATGGAGGCAGACAAGACCTTCCATGTTTATGAATCAAGTTTGCTACTCTAGAGCTCTGCCTAATTCCTAGATCCTAGAAACTTCAACAGCTGCCAGCAAGAGATACTCCTCATCAGCTCTGGAAGTTGGTCTTCAGTCTCTGATCCTCAAATGGGCCTCATCATCTCAGGCTTCAGCTCAAACCCCAGGTCCCAAACAAACCCAATACCCCACACAAACAAATAATAACCCTAAAGAGGGCACACCACACAATTAATCAAATACAAGCAATATACTAGTAGCAGTAGGGGAAACCTAACATTTTCTAAGGGATCTATTACCTACCCATAACCCCTATAGTCCCATACCCCAAAAATCAAATCAAAATCCCTAAAAGAATTAATCTATCTCACCTATGCTCACTTAAAACCCTAATTTTCATCACTCTAATCTCACCTAATCAAACTACCTAAAAATTAATCCTAAAATTATGAATTAAATCCTATGTACAAGTTGAAGTCCTAAGCTAATCACCCTAAAAAGAATGAGTCCTAAATCTAAAGGGAACTATTAGAACTAAAATCAACAAAATTATGCACTAAACTAAACTCATTAAAAAAGCTATTTAAAAGAAAGATACACAAAAAATATTAAAACAAAATAAAATTCCCTTTTTATTATTGGATATTTTTCTTAACAAAATTATTGACCTACCACAAAAAGAACCAATTAAAACTAAGCTTTTTTCAATTTTTTATGAATTTTTAAAGATGCTGAAAATATAAAAGAAAATAAAAATAAAAAAAAAAGAAATAAAATGGGGAGGGGGTGCTACTAGCACTGGCGCCTAGTTATTTATTCAGATGGGCCAGGGAAATGGGGTGCGGATATCAAAAGCACTAAGGCCCAGTTAGCATCAGAAATCAAATTAAAAAAATAAAACGGACACGGTGTATTTAGCAACAAATTCAGGTGTTATTTCCAATTGGGCTTCGCTAGGGGGTGGGGATAGCGTTCTGATCCAAGGCCCATGGATTGCGTTTAAGTGAAACGCATCATTTCATCTTCAGATTTCCCTCCTCTTCTCAGCTTTAAACAAAGACCATTGGATGGGATTAAAATGTCAACATTTGGAAACGATCCAACGACTGTGGGTCATCGTCCCCAATCAACACCTAGGGTTTGCAGGATTTCCTCTCCCATGCACAAACTTCCACAGCTCGGTTCTCCCTCCTCACTCAACCAAATCCCTCGATCCCAAAACCAAAAATGGCCTACTCAAAGCCCTCTACAAGATCCTTCACTTTGTTTTTTCTAAAACTCAGTCCATGATTCAACCCGATAGCTGGAATCTTAGGGCACCAAGAATTGCACCTGATATGCATGGTTATGGTTCTTGCTCAAACTACCCTAGAATGATCTATGGATTATGCTGAGTATTCTAAGCTAAAGAACTAACATTATCTTGCCCTAATCCATGAGTTCTTGATCTTGAAAGATTCATCACCATGAATCAAACCTTCTCTAATAGCCATAACAGATTATGCACATGTTCATCTACCTAACCCTAACACTTTTACATTAATAACCTAATCTAACAACACCTAATTAAGGAGATAGAAGAGAATTTACCAACCTGCTAAGTAGCTATGGCAGAGGTGGTTACAGATGGATTCAATGCTTGTAATCCTTCAAGGATGGTCCTTGCTTGATGCTATGGCTTATGTTTGCAAAAAGCTGGAAGAAAAGTGCTTGGATTGTGAGATTCGAATCTGATATGGATCTTTGAAATATCCACCTTAGAGCTTCAATCCTCCATCGATGTACCTCTGAGCTTGCTTGGATGCACTCACTATCTTCAATGGATGATGGATGAAGAAAAAGAATGAACATAATTGGTGTAGATTGAAGATTTTCACACTTTCTTACAATGGAAGCAACAATGGAATTCTCTCTCTTCTCTCTCTCTTTTCACCAACCCCTTGCACCAATGATCCATACTCATTATATAGATGATGATGGACAGATCTAGAAATTTCTGGATGCCTCTAGGATGATTCTAGAATGTGGTGGAAAGTTCATGAAAATCTCACTTGATGACATGTTGAATATCTCTCATCTCATGCATACAAACCTCTAAACTTGTGTTAAAATCTCTCCTCATGAGATATTGAAGTGGTATGTGTGAAAAACAAGCTCTTCCTTGCCTTGTGTGGAGTTTTGTCAAGTTGCCTTATGATGCAAGAAACAACATTACAAAGCAAGTCCCATTTTTAAACCCTAACTCAAAAAAGTGGCTGAACCAATGTATTCAAAATATTGTTTGGAATCAATTTGGTATATTGGATGACCCATTTTGGATTTGTAGATCTCTCAAACCAATTTTTCATTTCAACTTTTTCAACTTATATGCCTTTTTTAGGTCATTTTTCACCAACTTTTATCAAGTCTTGCTCCATGCATTTCCAAACTTCCATGACCTCTTTTCTAGACTTAAAATGACATTTTGAGCAACTTTGATGTTGTGAAGTTTTTCATTTGAAGCTTCCTTGTATGAGTTTTAGGCATAGGCTAAGAATGACCTGTAATCCTCAGATGACCAAAATACCCTTTGCTTGCCAAGACCATAAGTAGAGTTCCACAAATCATATGAAGGCATACTATACCTTTCTAGAAAGCTAAGACAATAAGGAACAACTCTCATGTTGTCCAGAAATCCATATGACATCTCCTTGAAGGTCAAAAATTGCTTGGAAGACAGACAATTTCCACAGACAAATTTCAGTGCCCTCAGATGACCTGTAACTTGCAAGAGCTATAACTTGAGTTCTATAAATCATCTTGATGACTTCCACCACTAAAATTAAAGCTATGAAGATAATATAAAAGTTTCATGTGGACCAAGAATTCATATGAAGCTTGCATCTTGAGTTACACTGCTTTGAAGTTTGACCTAAATCAGGGGATTTTACACTGAAACCCTAATTTGGTAACTCCACTTCTCCTTGAATCCTCTTTATTCTTCTTTAGCACAACATCATATCCATATCCATGTAGCAAATAATGAATCCCACATCCTTCAAATGACCCTTGATGCCCTTCAAAACAAGTCCTTGACCTAGGATTGACCTAGTGTTGACCCAGACAAACCCTAGTTGATTGACTTCAACTGAGGCTCTTGTAATCATTCCAATGACTTGGTTACTCCCCAAAAATGATCACCTAGGCTCTTCATAACATCCATACACACCTCATGCTCTTGGCGCATAGCTCACACTTCCTCTGATGATCCCCAAACAACCTCAAGATAGGAGAGAACTCACTGATCAACCTGTCAGCTCTTCAAAGCTCAAATTCTTCCCTGATGGCCTGAGTAGTCTAGAATATGAATGAAACCCTTGGATATGCCTCTTGAGATAAGAATAGCACTTGATCCCCTGATTAAGATAGCTTGCTCATGCTATGCAATGCAGATGAATACACTATGTACATGATGCTAATGCAAATGACTATGCAATTGAAACATAAACCTAGGTTAGCAAAGGTTGGGCAAATTTTGGGGTGCAACAACATGGAGCTGAGGATTTCCCACGGGTCAGCGCACGCCGACCCTATGGTCGACCGTTAACGCGCTGTGCTGTTTTTCTTGCTGTGTTTAAAATTCTATTTTGTTGACTGTTTTGGTTATTACTATAAATAGAGTTTTGCTTATTTTTTAACACTAACAATTGAAATCTTGAGTAAATTGTCAGGGCAAGAAACGTGAAATAGGTGCAACAAATTTCTTCATCTTCATCCCTCACACAACACACAAATCCACAAATATACACAATCATTTTTGCTGTGATTAGTGTCTTGTTCAAAGGGTGATAAGGTTCGAACGCGTTGATTGAAGATCCGGTTCGAGTGGAAATTGGGGCAGGTGTTTCTTGTAGAAAACCTTGAGGGTTTTACCCATCAAGACTAGAAGGTTTTGAGGGTTTTTGTCATAGAATATTTCGTTTAACATTCAAGCAGGTGCGAAGGTAATTGATCAACGGAAGGTTCATCAATTTAGTAGCGAGGGCGTTGAAGTGTTGAAGACTTTCCGGGTTTGATTTGTTGGTGTCTAAGATCAGCCGAGCCGAAGGTTTGAACAACGGAAGGTTTTTCATTAAGGTGGCTGGAACCGGAGGTCATTCACAACAAATTGAAGGGCTTGATTCATCTTGAATCAAGGTGCAAGAAGAGATAGCAAGCATCAACAACATTTGAGATTGTTTGTATCATTGTCTATCAACTCTTGTGTAAACTGTTCATTCCAACAGGTGATATATATTCAATATATCTCAATTCTAATTTTAGAATTGAGGGCAGACGTACCCCGAAGCGAGGACGACGGGGGAACTGCCTCATCAAATCGTGTGTTTTTCATTTTCTGTCATTTTCAATTCAGCTTATAAAATAAGTGATTCTAGCTTAAGTGATTATTGTCAAACTGAGATACAAATTGAGTAAGGTGTTGAAACTCTGTTTTAACTACTAAGTACAATAAGAATATTGTACTAAGGCATTCACAATCTCTTACTCAACATAAATATCCTTTGTGATATTTGTGCACACAAACTGTTCGATAAAAGTCCTGAACTAAAATTGTCTTATTTTGCTTCTAGTTTTTGTGTGCCTTGTTTTTCATTGGAACTAGGCAACCTTGCAAATTGAAGTATACAATTGATAAGCATAGTTTGTGTTGTGATTTTATTTTTCCGAATTGTCATAAATCCATAGGCTTGCGTATATCCGGTTTTCCAATAACCGTTCGTTTTTAGACTATAATTTTCCTCGGCCGCTTCCGCACTTAAAACATTTTTAAAACCAATTTTAAATTGGTAGCGCCGACTCAAATTTTAATTGGGGATCTATTCAACCCCCCCTTCTAGATCCGTGCCATAGTCTAACAAGTGGTATCCAGAGCTCCGGTTCCCTAAACAAATACCATCCAAGCCAAATACTGATAAGTCGAAGTATTGCCGGTTCGACAAGAGCCACGACCATATGACCAACAACTGCATCCACCTGAAGGATGCCATTGAGATATTAATCAGGGACGGACACTTAAAGAAGTTCACCAAAAGGAAGGATTCTCCTTGTCAAGACACCCAGGAGTCCAAGAAGATTGAGGAAGAGGTGCCTTCCTCAGAAGAAAACCAACCTTCAGGTCACCATGAGCATCTCGTAGCCTGAAGACTTCTACATCCCCGAGGGGCTCAGCGTCCCTCCCCACTTCGCCGTGCACAACCTGTGGGAGACCTTCCTCTCCGCCATGGTCATCTTCGGAGGAGGCTTCAACAAGGTTACAGTAGGGTCCGTCAAAAGAAAGTTCGAGCACCTTATCAGCAACAGCTCAAACCAGAACTCCACCCTCGAGAGTCCTCATTGAAGTCTTGCTTACTTTGTCTTTCCCCACTTCCAATAACCAGGCCGAATACAAAACCTTCCTCGCATGTCTTCGCCTCGCCGAAGACCTAGGGGCTAAAGAAGTCGTCATCTACACCAATTCTCAACTCGTGGCCCTCCAAGTTCGGGGAGAATACCGGGTCAAAAATGAAAATCTGCTTGAATACTTGGCCCTGGTCAAGGAAAAGATGACAAATTTCAAATTAGTGGAGGTAAGATATGTTCCCCATGAACACAATGTTCGGGCAGATGTTTTGTCAAAACTGGTGAGCACGAAAAAGAAAGGGGGGAACAAATTTGTCATCCAGGAAGTACTTCCACAACCTAGTATTGAGAAATCTTCTGCGACCTTCGATATGCACGTCATTGGCGACAACCATTGTTGGATGACCCCTGTGTACAATTACCTCGCCAAAGAAGAACTACTGCCCGACCCCAAGGAAGTCATATGGTTAGGCGCAGAGCCTGCTTCTACGTCCTGGTCAAAAGCAATCTTTACAGGCGAGGGTTTTCCATCCCTCTTCTCAAATTTGTTGAGGAAGAGATGGTCGCCCACGTGCTGCGCAAGATTCGCGAGGGAATCAACGCTCAGCACCTTGGGGGGAGATCCCTCGCCAAGAAGGCTCTACGTGCAGGATATTACTGGCCAACCATGTAGCATGACGCGAAGGAACATGTAAAGAAATGCAACAAACACCAACGAAACGGGTACATGCACTTGGCACCGCTCAATGAACTCAAAGTAATGTCCTCCTCATGGCCCTTCGCATGGTGGGGCCTGGATATCCTATGACCATTCATCGAAGGATCAAATCAGAACAAGTACTTGATAGTAGGCGTTGACTACTTCACAAAGTGGATAAAAGCGGAGGCTCTAGCCAAAATAACGGCTCATAACATACTTCGTTTCTACAAGTAAAACATTCTTGCCCGCTTTGGCATCCCCCAAGCGATCGTCACTGATAACAAGACACAATTCACGGATAAAAAGTTCTAGGAATTCGTCGCCCACCTGGGCACCAAACGACACTTTGCGTCTGTTGAGCACCCCCAGACTAATGGGCAAGCCGAGGCAGCAAACAGGGTAATCCTACGGGGCCTCAAACAAATACTAGATGAAACGAAGAAACAATAGGTCGAGGAGCTGCACAACATGCTCTGGGCCTACCGTGCTACGCCCCATTCTTCGATAAGGGAAACCCCTTTTCGCCTAGCATACGGGATTGGGGCGGTGATCCCTATTGAGACTTATGTGCCCTCCAGGTGAACTGAAGCACCCCTGGACGAAGAAACAAATAGTGAGGCACTAAGGGAGGAGCTCGATCTCATTGAAGAGGTCCGATCAGGAGCAGCCCTCCGCGAGGCCTCGCTAAAACAAAAAATCACGATCATGCATAATGCCAAAGTTATACGATGAGAATTCCAAGTAGGCAGTCTCGTCCTAAGAAGGAATCACAAAGATTCCCGTGAAGGAAAACTCGTCGAAAACTGGCAAGGACCTTACCGTGTTAGAGCGAAAACAGAGAATAAGGCCTACTACCTAGAACATCTTAACGGGGAAGAACTCACTCAACCATGGAACACCGAAAAGCTAAAACAATATTATAGCTAAGGCCTCAACTGTCGACGTGCTTCGTCAACACGACGAACATAATATATCGACCATAAGTGTGTGCCCAGGTACAAGTGATGCACTCCCAAAGTAAATCTAGGTAGGCCTTTGTTCAATAACGAGTAAAATCCATGCCCGACAGCGGTCTCTCAACCGAGCCCGCCGTCGCCAAAGTACCATGAAGGTAGAACACCCAGCTCGCGATGGGAAGTTCACGCCGCAAACTTAGGCCACAAACGTGACCTGAGCTCTGCTCTCTTGCCCGTTAGCTACCTAAGCCTTTCGACCAGTTTCCTTCACTGTTGAACATCATTTGTTGAGCATACCCTGAAACATAACAAAACCATTCACTAAGGTAGCTCATATGACGAGCATTGAGTAGCGTGTGACACTTAGAGAAAATTAAGCAAAGTATTAACATGCACGAAAATAAATATTAACATAAAAATGACCACAAGGACTGTGATTATGCTTGTTACAATACAAAGGGGCCAAGCCCCACACATAAGAATAGAATTACAAAAACTTGGCTCGCATACCAAAAGTACAAATAAAAGAGAAGTCACTCCTCCGCCTGTTGAGGATCTTCACGGGCACCCTACATATGCTCCTCGCCGATTTGGAGGAAGTCAGGGATGATTATTTTATCGCCCACAATGCTATGGAGAGACCCGATACCCTCCGTGGATAACTCAATCCCAGGATTCACAATCTTCAATTGCTCGACAGTGTTGGTAAAGGCCTCCTCGGTGATGGCCAGGAAGTCATCCTCGACCTGGGTAATGTGAGTGACCAGCTCTTCCCGAGTCGTCAACTTTTTCACATCCTCGTTCTCACCCTCAACAGGGGCAGCGACGACTGTCAACTGCTCGACTAGATCCTCAACGGCTTTCTTTTCTGCAGCAAAAATATCTTTCTCCGTAGACAACTCTTCCTGACACTTTTTCACCGCTTTCTCGATGGCCATGACCCGCTCCTCCTGGGACTTTTTAACCTTCTCTTCTAGGTCCGCGACCGTAGCCTGGGCCTTCCTCAACTCAAATTCGTGGTGAGAACCCTCCTCGGTGTAAACCACCGCCATCTCCAGAACCCTTACCAGGGCAGAAGCATCCTGAGCAATCATGGTCTTTTTGCTCGGGCGGTCCATCTCCTCGAGCATCAGGGATTCCTCCCGAGGAATCACCAAAGAAGAACCCTTGAAGAGTCTCTTATTATGCAGGTACGGAGGCAGCTCAAACCTGCTCTTCTCCCTTTCCTTGATGAGGTCCACAATCTCGCCCGTATGTTGACGTTTGAGCCTCGGACTTACAGGCACAAGCGATGTATGGATGTTCAGTGGGGTAGACAAGGAGGTCCCCGGCCCAGCTTGAGGAGGAGGCACTCGCTGGCTAAGGCGACTCCTCCTGATCACTGCGCCTCCCTTTAGCTTCGCCTGGGCACTCTTCACCATTTATTCTTGAGCGGAATATATTTTACCTGAAAAACAACAGACACGTTAGTACGCAAAGAAAACAACAACTTAGATAAACTAAGAAGAAATAAAAGACTACCTAGAATTTTTAAAGCCCCTGCACGAGTGCTATACTTGAGGAGCTCCTTCGTATTGATATATCGGGCCTCCACCTGGGCCCCCCATCCTCTTTGTAAATAATATTCCCAACACGGGTCACGCACTGGGAAGGAAAAAAGTCGCTAACAAAAGCCACCATCTTGGCATAGCTGGCTTGGTCGTCGTCTCCTAGCTGGTAAGGAGTGGCGATGTATTCATCGGTTGAGCGGGTAAAATGAGCCCCACTCCAGCAAATAGGAAACTTGAACAACCTCTGCCCAAGCACCTTGCCATGATCGTCAACTAAGGCTTCCTTGCTCTCTTCCGTCGAGACCTCTCAGATAAAAGTTAAGTGGGTGGCCTTCTTCGACACGGGCTCAATAATATAAAACCTTTCCTTGAAAGTCCTAATAGACTTAGAAAAAGGTTTGAATAACTTCCTCCCCTGCTTTAGGGAGATCCAACCGAACTTCCTCCCGAGACTTATCGTTGGAGATCGAAGACAGTAAAGAAGAGGGGGATGGTAGCTCCAATCTCTAAATACTCATACACCAGCTCGAATGCCCATATAAAAGTGGTTGAGTTCGGATGCAGCTGCGAAGGCGCCATGTCTAGGTGCACGAAGACAACCCTCTAAAAATCCGAAAAGGGCAACCTCAACCCTATCTCCTTAAAGACATATTTGTACATGGGGAACTTCTCCCTATATGAAGAGCATATACAGTCGTCTTCTCTGGGGAAATGGACCTTCCAATCACCCTCAGTCCCCACCAACGTGAAGACATCCCTGACGTGAGAGGCATGCTCCCCAGGCTCTGCTACAGACCATTCCTCCGCGGATGTCCTCAAAACGAGCATTTCCCTAGCGCCTCGAGGCGGGGAAGTATCATCAGTCTCAGTATCCTCTGAGGGGCTCTCCTCGGACAAATCTCTTAGGGTTTCTTCTTCATCTTCGTGCAACATCTCCTTTACCTAAAAAGCAGAGGATAAAAGTGAATTCGATGACAAAGTCAAAGCCTTCCTTCCACTACTAGTCAAATGAAAGGGAGCGTGAAGGCTCGAGGACAACGTCCCTGACCTAAGCCCTACTCAAATGGAACAGTCTCTATACGAGGAGATACCCGAGACAACCCCCTGACATGCGCTGGTGTCGCTACTCGAAAAATGCAATGACGGAGAAGGCGGGAATGAAAGACAGAAAAGTCACCATCGAACTTTATTTATTTCAGGAGGGGAAGGGGAAACATCGAGAAAACCCTAAGATGAAACATATAAGATGGTCTCACAACCAAAAGAAAGGGTTCGGAAGCCGGTTGTGTGAAGGGAAGGTATTATCACCCATCGCATCTATCGTACTCGATAGGAACCATTTGTTTGTCTATGTGTGATGATATTTGCTAAAAGATATTGCTATAAATAGTGTTCCAAGGGATAAAGAAAAGGGTTAGAAACAGGGAAAGGAGAGATAAAGGGGGAGAAGAGACTCAGTAGGACTTTGCGGTCCTAGGCCTATGTATTCTCAACAAGCATGAGAAAGTCAGAGTCAACGTAGTTCGGGAAACTACGGGTGATGGGGGGAAGGTTGCTCGCCAAGACATTGTCGTCTTGTGCCTACGTATCATCATCTGGTATGAGAAATCAGAGCAAACATAGTTTGGGGTAACTACGAGAGAAGATCTCGATCGCACTGGGGCGAGAGAAAATGTTTGAATAACAGGTTGGTCTCGATTGCACCGGGGCAAGAGAAAGGGGAAGTTAGTTGTTAGTGTGCTCGTCAATGATAGAGATCCTCGTGCCTACGTATCCTTATTAGGAAATAAGGAATCAGAGCAGCCATAGTTAGGCTAACTACGGGTGAAAGGTGGAAAAGTGCGCTAGCCAAGACATCTCCGTCTTGTGCCTACGTATTCTCATTTGGTATGAGAAATCAGAGCAAACATAGTTCTGGGTACGATTTACTGGTGTTTTTGGTGGATGATGCTATCATGCGCATTCTAGCAGTTAGATGTATTGCAGCTTACTTGTGGAGTCTTAGGCGTTACCTGTTTGCGGTAGAACAAACGTAGCATATCCTTTTTGAAAATATTAATTATTGCCTTCGAGGCAAGATGTCACGTTTGATTTGTGGTAGTTGTTTTTAGGGGTGAAATAGACCCTCAGATAGTAACCCCTCGCGGGTAGTACCCAATTCTTTATCTCAAAAGTGTTATTATGAAAAGGTGTGGTGAATATAGTTACGTCTTTGTATTGAAAGACGAGTATCAAGACCACACACTCTACAGTAAGTATCCTGAGACTCGGAGAGGAATAAGTCTGCACTCAATCCTCTCTCTTTAGTTCAACACAAAGAGAACTTCATTCTTTTATTTAAAGATGTTTTGATCTTTGAATGGTAAGTGCTTTACGATAGTGAACCCTAAAGGTAAAGTCAAGCACTCGGGATAGGAGAAGGCCCACGCCTAACCACTCCACAACCATTCAAGTTTTATTGTGAAAAGAGTTTGAAAATGCGCTTGGCACGAGACCAAGGTTTTAAGAGAAAAGTTTTGAAAAGATGTGAACAAGATAGGAAATGAATATGAATATATACAAGATACATATAATATACAGGATATATAAAAACATATACAAGAATATTCAAAGTAATATATCAGAATAAATGTCAATGAGTATATGAACAAGATGATATCGACTGAAAATAAAACAGTGGTATATTCGGCTGAAAGTAATGTTAGTGGTTAGTTTGTTAGAGAATTGAATCGGTAAAAAATATAACGCTAAACCGTCGTAGCTCGACTTATGATGAAAGTCTAACTATAGGAGGTCGCGTAAATTGATATCCGTGCTATGAACAAGATAAAAAAATGATATTGAGGATCATTCTCCGATTTAATCGTGTCGCACGGACAAAAGAAGAGCGGGATCTCGTCTTAATCGTAAATATCATGTCGATTAATTGAAGGTAGCCTATCACGATCCAAAAGTAAATAAAATGACCCAAATGGACATTTTCCATAGATTTGAAATTGCAAAGGTTATTGACGCTTACAAATTGAAAGACTTCATAGATCGAGAAAATTTAAATAAAAAAAAAATGAAGAAGAAATTAAAAGAGAAAAGAAGGTGGTCTCGGATCCATCATTATTTATCAATTGTTTGACCAATAATGATTTTCAGATGTCTCATCATCGACCCGAAAAATGAAGAAAAATGAAAATGAAATTAATTGAGCAAATATATTCAAAGCTAGCAATTTAGAAAAGAAAATATTGAAAGATTTTAGAACAAATCATTAAAACCTAAATAATCAAAATATTAAAAATTATAAAAAAAACAACAAAACTATTTAGAATAAAAATATTAAAATTCTAAAACTAATTTATAAAAATATATTAACAACTTAAAAACTAATTTCGAAAAAATAATTTTAAAAAACTCTAAAATTAATTTAGAAAAATAAAAAAAACACAAACTCTAAAACTTATGAAAAAAAAGTCATGGAGTGTGTGTGTTAGATCATGAATACGGGCTCAAAGCCCACCATACACACACACATTTAAGGAACACAGTAGGGTGTGCAAAAAACAAACAGAAAATGAAAATAGGTTATAAGCCCAAAAGAAGAAAGGACAAAGGTCCTCTTAAGAGATCAAAAGGGTTCAAAACATGTGAACCGAGTTTTATCATGAAATGCCCTGTATTCTCCAAAACCTCAGATATCGACAATGGATCCGTGATGGAATCAAGGCAATCATCTCAAAAGTAACAACGACAGACGCAAGTTCATCCTCAAACCTCTCTCAAACAAGTCGCAGTCGAAGGAGAACATGTCGCGCTGGAGAAGAACTTGTCACACCGGAGCTCTACGCTGACAACAACGGAGCTCATTGCAACAAGCCTCGACTCAACTTTCTCGTTCGATTCAAGGCTTACATCAGGTTTGATTTCAAAATTCATTCTGTTTTAGGTTTTGAAAGGGGTTTCGATTCATGAGCTTTTCATCTCTCTTCATCTCAGTTTTCTCTTTATTATTTCTAGATGTTTGAGTTGTTTGATTGGGAGGGGATTTTGGGGTGTGAGTAGTTTGGTTTTGAAAAGGGAATCTGGTTTTGGAGGTGGAGACCGGAAAACGTTTGAAGATTTGGGAAGGAGGTCTGGTTCTTCCACTTGGGTTTCTTTTTCCTGGTTTTTGGTTTTTGTTGGAAGATTTATGAGGGTTTGTTGATTAAGGTTGTAGAGGATGAGGAGAGTTGATGAAGAGTAAGGGAAAGCTATTGAAGGCTGATGTTATGAAGAAAGAAGGAAATCGCCGCTTGTTGTTAGGATCTGAGCCCTCCTTTCAATAAAGGGGCCATGTATGATTTATAGAGGAGTATGAAAAGAAACTGAGTGAAATCGGCGTGGCGTGGTTGTCGTACGAATGGTGTCTGGTTGTTTATGGAGAGAGAAGAAAAATCTGTCATGTTGTGATGTTTGACACTGAAGTACTTTTTGTTTGCTGGTCGCGTGTGGGGTTTTCGCAAGCTATATGATACATGGTGAGTGTGAAACCTGCGTATCACTTGTTGTGTTATTGTCAGGCAAAGATTTTTTCTGTTCTTTTATGTTGGCTAGCGTAAACCGTATGATGGCATATGATTATTTTCTGAGATTTTTTTTCCTGTTGTAGTTAATGAAGGATGTCTCTTGATGATCCTTGTTCTTGAAGTTGATTTTGGAAGGTGAACCGAGTTTAAGGGTTAAATTCATGGCTTGCAGGAGCAACTTATTTTTTCATACAAATGGAAATATTGTGGGCACCGTTTGGAGTCATGGCCTCCTACTGCCTGTGTCATGCACCTGGGTGTATTGTGAAATAGCGGTTTCGAGGTGCGGAGGTTGCGTGACGAGATTATGGTCTTGTAGCACTTGCCACCCCTTTTGCAAATTTGTAAAACGAACATTTGTAACACTTATAGCATGAATGTCTTAGTTAATTATGGTACAATTTCTTTGGTAACAATTACGAGCTCCAGTGTAACCGAATTCTTTTGTCATGAGTATTGTCTTGATGTATTGGGTTCTAAAAAAATATAAGAAAAATAATGGGCCTCTTTTTGGATTTTTGTTGTTGTAAGAGTATTTGCAACAAATGATTTTGTGTAACAATTATGGGCTTGTGTTGTAATTTTTGGAACCTTTTTTTTTTTTGAAGTGGGTTTTGAATGTGGAGTTTTATATTTTTGTGTAGATGTTATTTTTTTTGTATTTTTTTGTAAATGATGGGCCTATAAACAATAACAGTTTTTGTGTAATGTTGTTGTAGTAACTTTTTGGATGTTATGGATTTTTTTTCTAATATTTGATGGACTTTCATAACAAATTTTTTTGATTAGGGATAGCATAAAATGGGTTGGATAAGGTAGGACTAACTAAAGGATGGTTTGTAGAAATGGATGCTAAAATGGATATGGAATTGGTTATTGAAATTGCATATGAATTTGATGAACCTGAATGACCCTCCACCAATACCTTCCACCAACACATACCTTGACTGAAATTGAACCATAAACCACACTTAAACCTCTTCCATGAACCCATTGATTAAACTGAAAGAAACTGCTCTTGATCCATTGAATAACCTGCAACTTGGATCTGACTTTTGGACCAAACTCTTCAAGAATCAATGCTTGATAACCTGATAACCTCTGCACATGACAACTTCAATTTGGGACACACCACTGTGAAAATAAGTCAATGGTACAAATAACTTGCAACTGAAGACATTTCTCGATGGTTTGACCATGATTAGGTCAAACTTCCATGTGATGTTGATCGTGACCACACTTGACTCAAAACCATACCGTCGTCCCTGATAAATCTGATCTCCTACACACGATGATGAAAAAACCCTGATCTTGAGCCAACTAGATATAAGCTTGCCAATAAACTTGAATCCAAGGACTGATGACACCCTAGGCCCTTGATGCCTGACAACTCGTGAAGAAGGTAAGCCCGATACTTGACGATTTGATTAAGAGAAACTCCTGATCCCATGTTTTAGAAGACCAATGCAGAGTATGATTATAAGCTCATGACCTAATGACGATACAAATGAGAGCGAGACAAAAACCATAAAAAGTTAGAAAAAGTGAGGGCACATTTTGGGGTGCAACAGTTGCCCCTATTCAATCGACTTGGACCTGAAGGTATGAAAAGCAACCGCTTTCAAATATTCAAGGTAAAAGGTGATTGAATACTAAAAGAACCCAGAAATTTGCAAACTGTGAGGATATATAGAGTGAAGAGGCTGCCAGCCAAAAGTGGACTTAAAAACAACGGGTACCAACCAAAAGTTGGGATAACCGATATGATAACTGATAAAAAAGATAACAATGGCTACTAACCAAGAGTTAGGATCACTCAGACGCCGACTGAGGGCGAATACACAAACAATAAAGACTACCAACCAAAAGTTGGGATCGTCTAAAAGCTTACCAACCAAAAGTTGGGAATACACAGGAAGTCGAATCAACCGATTTACAACCTGAAAGAAAAATAACTCTGCTGGGGAAGCAAAAGAGGACTACCAACCAAAAGTTGGGATAACATCCATATAATGAAGGACTACCAACCAAAAGTTGGGATAGCATCTACAAAATGAAGGACTACCAACCAAAAGTCGGGATAACATCCATAAAACGAAGGACTACCAACCAAAAGTCAGGATAACATCCATAAAACGAAGGACTACCAACCAAAAGTCGGGAGAGCCCGGAAAACGATAGACTACCAACCAAAAGTTGGGATAGCATCCATAAAATGACAGAGCTGGGGATTATATGTGCATCCACTAAAGAGTTAACGAAGAACAATCATCCTCATTAGAGGGGTACATCATCAAAGAGTTGATGGAAAAGAAGCTGATATCATCAAAGGGTTGATGGGGATAACATCTAGAATGTCGTCATTAAAGGTTTGATGGAAGGATGACATCTAGAACGTCGTAATCAAAGGGTTGATGGAAGGTTAACATCTGGAATGTCATCATAAAAGGGTTGATGGTAAGATAACATCTGGAATGTCGTCATCAAAGGATTGATGGCAGAAAAAACTAACCTCGTCAAAGGGTTGACGGAAGAGAGAAACTTCACCAAAGGAGACACGTCATCAAAGAGTTGATGGAAAGAAAACCTTATCGAAGGAACACATTGTCAAAGAGTTGACAGGAAGAAAATTTTCCGAAGAAACACATCATCAAAGAGTTGACGGGAAGAAAAACTTTTCCGAAGAAACACATCGTCAAAGAGTTGACGGGAAGAAAAAATTCTTGGATGTCGTCATCAAATGGTTGATGGACACGGCTTGATCAAGGGTAAGATCAACGTATGATCTAAGACCTAAAAAAAATAAGCAACTGAAATGACTTATAAGTCTAGTGGGAAATGGCTTGGCATTCTCTAAGGATATGTCACTGATTTGACTGGAAGTTGAATTTGGGCTCCTACACATGGTACAAAAACTGGCCTATGCTTAGCATGCATATGTTTTAATATGGCGTAATGCTCCATACGAGATAGAAATGCTATGCATTTAAGGATGTAATGCAAAGATGATAACTCTATGCAAAAATCCAGATGCAGGCTCGGGCTGTCGGGGAAAGAAGGACACGCCAAGTATGAATGGACTTTGCTGGTAAAGACGGGTGAAACCTGATGGTGATTGATTTTTGAAGGTGATATTTTTCTGGTTACCAATGGGGATTGGATTTTGGAATGAGGTTCCAACAGGGATTGGACTTCTAGTGGTTGCCAATAGGGATTGGGCTTTGGATTTTATGAATGGTCAGGTACAACTGACGTCGGAAAGTGTCTTGTCTAGATACAAGGTTTATGGTCGAAGGGTTAGGGAATGATTAACATGAATTCCCGATATTCATCTTGAACTTGAATTTTGATTGAACCTGCTTGAATAGCTCTGAAAATATAGAGAGGAAACGCTTCTCTGTCTCCAATTTTTGCCCCAGCCTGTGGGATCGCTGTATAAATCTTCCTCGAAAGGGAACCTGAAATCTCTGTACCCTGATGGTTTAAGATGAAGTGCCTTAGCATTTTGAACCTCGGAGAAGTGCTTCAAATTAATTTCCTTCTGGATAAGAATAACTTCGTTGCTCTTGGGATGGCCTGCCCCAGCATTGGAGTGATTTTTCCCTTGACTGACTGATTATGAACGAGCACCTCAGACTAACCGACCTTCGAGAGATTTATCGAATCTCGACCTGGTTGCCCCAGATTGACTGAATCTTGGAATGGCGTCTTTGAATGACCTTCAAGAGATTTGATGAATCCCGACCTAGTTGCCCCAGATTAAATGAATCTTGGAATGGCTGACTCCCCATATGTGATCCCTTGGCATGACTTGCCCCTGCTCAACGGGGCACTTAGGTGCTTTGCATCTTATCTCGATCAAACTTTCCATTGTGCAAACTCTCCTGATGTCAAGTGCTTACCAACAAGTGAAACAAATTGTTTTGCAAATGATAATTTAATGCAATGCATATGACCGTTTGAAATCCAAGTCTGTTCACTGGAAAAAAGTTGTGACATATAGTGAATGAATCACCTATCAGAATGTCAAACACAATACCCATATGGTAAGAAAATCCTTTTAGGAGTCAGTTTCGACGTGATCTTTACCGAAGCATGCTTTCGAAACAAACCTGCTTCAATTAGGTCTTTTGAAGGTTGTAACGTGGTCTAGTTCACGGTTATAGAAAGAAAGGATATGAGGCTCAAAGTTTTGTTTTAAACCACCCATTCTCCTTGATGTTTTCCAGTCCTATGTTCAGCTAATTCGACACAAGCACTCACCTTTCAAAGGTTGGATGACAAGAGTGATGGTTACTGAAACCATAATTTTTCGGAGTGACATTCACTCGCTTTTCATCTTTGGTGTCTGGAGTCACACAACTTGTTCTTCATCATTTTTTTGATTTCCCCATTTTTCCTGGACAAACTCTTTTGGATATATGTTTTGATTTCGAAGTCCAGCGGGATGCCCTAATTTTTGCATACGCCACTTGTTTTCAAGTTATCGACTTAGCGGGATTCTTATTTTTTATTTATTTTTTTATTCTCTTTTTAGGAACAAGTCGTGTGACACCGACTTGTCTGACTTGTTTAGAGGATTGTGATTGTCTCACTCCTTGGCCGGTGACAGATAACCACTGTAAGTTTTTGAGATACAACCTCTACAGGTGTGATTGATCCTCGAATCGGGAATACTCCTTTCGTAATTTGGATGCTCGGTCAAATTAACTAACACCTACCCCACCCCAGGTTAAGATTCAAGTTTTTTCATTTTCAAAAAGAAATTCCTACTACTAGGCTCAAAGGGGTTGACAAGGGATTATCTTTCTTAGATCTCTAGTGTTTAGGAATTTGAAACAATGCATGTACATCATCAGCAGAGGTTTTATTCAAAAGCATACAATCAGAAGTTTTGCGTCTTTCAATTTCATCATCCTCCCACGGGTTTTGCTTAAACAAGCGTTTGACATCAATAAAAAGTATTGAGCAATCACGAATGGATTTAATCAAAACATGCATATTCATTTCATCATCATTATCAATCGAAAACAGAAAAGTTTAACAAATGAAATTCACACTTTAACAGAAAGAAACTACAAATGCAAAGAAATGACATGATATAAAAGATTGCCAGCTTTTGAGAACCGGGCTTTCCAATCTTGATTTGCTACTGAACTAGCCATCTTCAAAATTTCTCGTCGAAGTTAGTCTGATACTCTTCTGAACATCTGCTCTCGGTGGATTCCTCCATAACATGAACTGATGAACCACATGACTGGATGAAGGAGGATTGTTGATTTGGATACCCTGAGGTGTGACTGAGAACATATTGGAGTCAAGCAGAGTCTGAATCTTGATTTTTAGCACCTTACAGTCTTCGGTTGAATTCCCATGTGCCCCAGCATGGTAATCACAATAGGCGTTGACATCAAAACCTGGCGAATACGGAGGGATCGCTGGATTTATATCCTTTGGCACTATCAGTCCACCTTTGATCAAATCTGGCAACATTTGACAATATGACATCGACAACTGAGTGAAATGCTTCTCTGGCTTCCTAGGTCTTTGTCGAGTGTGTTGACGCGGCTGACGGTGATAAGACCGTTGGCTCTAGAGGGGAAAATATATCTGATACAAAGACCCAGAAGATTGCTGACTCTGAATAGTCGAAATATCTGAAAACTGAATCTGAAGTATCGGGGATTCCCTGATGGAATTACTTTCTTTCTCCCATTCCTTTTGAGAAATGGCAATTGATTCGCTTTCATAAACTGAGATGTCTGAGGTGTCTTGAATCATTCCACACTTGAGTCCACTCTCGATACGTTCCCCAATTATTATTAAGTCAGAAACGTTTAACGCCCCATTACCAATCATCTTATCCAAGTACGGACCTTGCAAAGTACCCATGAACAGGCCAACCAATTCTCTGTCTAGAAGTGGTGGTTGAACGCGAGCAGCTAATTCTCTCCATCTCTGAACATACGCTCTGAAAGATTCATTGTCTGCTTGAGATAAGTCTTGCAACTGCATGCGATTAGGAGTCATGTCGAGATTGTAATTGTATTGCTTCACAAAGGCATTGGCTAGGTCTGACCATGATCGGATGCAACTACTCTCTAATTGCATGTACCAATTCAACGATGCCCCACTCAGACTATCCTAGAAACAGTGAATCATAAGCTTGTCGTTGTGGACATATGAGGTTATTCTTCTGCAAAACATCACCAGATGCTGCTTCGGACAACTATCCCCTTTGTACTTCTCAAAATTCAGTGTCTTAAACTTCGGAGGCATCACAAGATCTGACACCAAACACATGCTTGAAGCATTAAGATTAAGAGTGTCATGACCCATTAGGGCGTCAAGCTTTTCCTCCAACAAACGATATCTTCTCATAAACTCAACAATCTGTGAGTCCTTAGGATTAATCTTTGGAACATCCCCTTGAAAATATGGCACAGAGAATGTGAAATTTGGATAGTCTGAGTCATTGAGAGAAGATGAATGTCTATCTCGGACAATGGTACGCTCTTGTATAACTTGATTTTCAACAGGAATCTGCACAGGCTGAGCTTGAGCAACATTGTTCACTGAAGGCGAAATAACATCCTCATTAACTGGAGTCCTCTAAATATTGACCTCTCCCTTGTCATAGCTGTCATGGCTTTCATGAGCTGATCTAACTGATTCTTCATCAATTCAAACTCTACCCTTGTAACAACCGAATTCTACTCTCCTGAGTTCATGATTCATTCAAAAGCTAATTCAAGTGCAATGCGAGTTTCGGGAAATCAACTGCGAGTCAAAAAAGATGAGTGAGCTCTCTGTTTTGGCTGAGGATGGATATGACAAAAATGAGATGCTAATGCAATGCAAGATGCTAATGTAATATGAAAACAGAACAACAACAGGGTCAAGGTCACAGGTCCTGCAAGATAATACAACGAGATATCTCTCACCTCGGGTGGGCAATACATTGGTTTATAAAAGGGCATCCCAAAGGCTTTAAACAAAGTCCTATGCACTAACCCTCAAAAGTTTTCCATCATAACGATGATTTGTAAGACGGTAATCCCTTCAAAGGATGAACATTGAGTTATGTTTTAGTAACCTTCAGAATAAGGTTCTACAAAAGTTCCTCAGAATCACAGACTCCCAAGTTGGAAATAAAGATGCCATTACGACTACTCATAAGACATAATCATCCCAAAGGGGCCTCATCTGAGCGGTAGAATTCAAACCAACTCAACGAGTCCTAAGTCTCGCAAATCAGAAAGAAACCACCTCCTAACTTAGTGTATACTAGAAAGCTCGGGTAGAAAGCTTTTATCCTCACAAACCATCCCAAATAAACCCAATAGGTAAAAGGAACACAGATAATAAACAATAATAGCAAATAAATCACAAATGCGACAAACAAACTAGGTTTGGCTTGCTAGGCTTCCCCAGCAGAATCGCTAGCTGTTGCTACTCGAAAAATGCAACGACGGAGAAGGCGAGAATGAAAGAGAGAAGATTCGCCGTCAAACTTTATTTATCCCATGAGGGGAAGGGGAAACATTAAGAAAACCCTAAGGTGAAATGGATAAGATGGTCTCGCAACCAAAAGAAAGGGTTCGGAAGCCGGTTATGCAAAAGGAAGGTATTAGCACCCCTCACATCCATCGTACTTGATGGGAACCATTTGTTTTTCTATGTGTGATGATATTTGCTAAAAGATATTGCTATAAAGAGTGTTCCACGGGATAAAGAAAAGGGTTAGAAACAGGGAAAGGAGAGATAAAGGGGGAGAAGAGACTTGGTAGGACTTCGCGGTCCTAGGCCTACGTATTCTCAACAGGTATGAGAAAGTCAGAGTCAACGTAGTTCGGGAAACTACGGGTGATGGGGGGAAGGTTGCTCGCCAAGACATTGCCGTCTTGTGCCTAGTATCCTCATCTGGTATGAGAAATCAGAGCAAACGTAGTTCAGGGTAACTACGGGAGAAGATCTCGGTCGCACTGGGGCGAGAGAAAAGGTTTGAATAACAGGTTGGTCTCGATTGCACTGGGGCAAGAGAAAGGGGAAGTTAGTTGTTAGTGTGCTCGTCAAGGATAGAGATCCTCGTTCCTACGTATCCTTATTAGGGAATAAGGAATCAGAGCAGCCGTAGTTCGGGCAACTATGGGTGAAAGGTGGAAAAGTGCGCTCGCTAAGACATCGCCGTCTTGTGCCTACGTAATCTCATCTGGTATGAGAATTCAGAGCAAACGTAGTTCGGGGTACGATTTACTGGTGTTTTTGGTGGATGATGCTATCGTGTGCATTCTAGCAGTTAGGTGTATTGCAGCTTGCTTGTGGAGTCTTAGGCGTTACCTGTTTGCGGTAGAACGGACGTAGCATATCCTTTTTGAAAATATTAATTCTCTCCTTCGAGGCAAGATGTCACGTTTGATTTGTGGAAGTTGTTTTTAGGGGTGAAATAGATCCTCGGATAGTAACCCCTTGCGGGTAGTACCCAATTTTTTATCTCAAAAGTGTTATTGTGAAAATGTGTAGCAAATATAGTTACGTCATCGTATTGAAAGACGAGTATCGAGACCACACACTCTACAGTGAGTATCCTGACACTCAGAGAGGAAGAAGTCTGCACTCAATCCTCTCTCTTTAGTTCAATACAAAGACAACTTCATTCTTTTATTTAAAGATGTTTTGATCTTTGAATGGTAAGTGCTTTACGATAGTGAACCCTAAAGGTAATGTCAAGCACTTGAGATAGGAGAAGGCCCACGCCTAACCACTCCATAACCATTCAAGTTTTATTGTGAAAAGAGTTTGAAAATGCGCTTGGCACGAGACCATGGTTTTAAGAGAAAAGTTTTGAAAAGATGTGAACAAGATAGGAAATGAATATGAGTATATACAAGATACAGATAATATACAGGATATATAACAATATATACAAGAATATTCACAGTAATATATCAGAATAAATGCAATAAGTATATGAACAAGATGATATCGACTGAAAATAAAACAGTGGTATATTCGGCTGAAAGTAATGTTAGTGGTTTGTTTGTTAGCGAATTGAATCGGGACAAAATGTAACGCTAAACCGTCGTAGCTCGACTTATGATAAAAGTCGAACTATAGGAGGTCGCGTAAATTGACATTCGTGCTATGGACAAGATAGAGAAATGATTTAATCGTGTTGCACGGACAAAAGAAGGGTGGGATCTCGTCTTAATCGTAAATATCATGTCGATTAATCGAAGGTAGCCTATCACGACCCCAAAGTAAAGAAAATGACCCAAATGGTCATTTTCCATAGATTTGAAATTGCGAAGGTTATCGACTTCGATAAATCGACACTTGCAAATCAAAAGACTTCATAGGTCGAGAAAATTTAAATAAAAATCGAAAATGAAGAAGAAATTGAAAGAGAAAAGAAGGTGGTTTTGGATCCATCATTATTTATCAATAGTTTGACCAATAATTATTTTCGGAGGTCTCGTCATCGATCTGAAAAATGAAGAAAAATGAAATTAAAATTAATTGAGCAAATATATTCAAGGCTAGCAATTTAGAAAAAAAAATGTTGAAAGATTTTAGAACAAATCATTAAAACCTAAATAACCAAAATATTAAAAATTCTAAAAAAAACAACAAAACTATTTAGAATAAGAATATTAAAATTCTAAAACTAATTTATAAAAATATATTAACAACTTAAAAACTAATTTAGAAAAAATAATTTTAAAAAACTCTAAAATTAATTTAGAAAAATAAAAAAAAACACAAACTCTAAAACTTATGGAAAAAAAGTCATGGGGTGTGTGTGTTAGATCATGAATACGGGCTCAAAGCCCACCACACACACACACACACACACACTTAAGGAACACAGTGGGGTGTGCAAGAAAAAATAGAAAAAGAAAATGGTTTATAAGCCCAAATGAAGAAAGGACAAAGGTTCTTTTAAGAGATCAAAAGGGTTCAAAACATGTGAACCGAGTCTTATCATGAAATGCCCTGTATTCTCCAAAACCTCAGATATCGACAATGGATCCGTGATGTAATCAACGTAATCATATCAAAAGTAACGACGACAGATGCAAGTTCATCCTCAAACCTCTCTCAAACAAGTCGCCGTCGAAGGAGAACTTGTCCCGCTGGAGAAGAACTTGTCGCACCGGAGCTCTACGCTGACGACGACAAAGCTTATTACAACAAGCCTCAACTCAACTTTATCGTTCGATTTACGGCTCGCATCAGGTTTGATTTCAAAATTCATTTCGTTTTGGGTTTTGAAAGGGGTTTCAATTCATGAGCTTTTCATCTCTCTTTATCTCAGTTTTCTTGTTCTTTATTATTTCCAAATGTTTGAGTTGTTTGATTGGAAGGGGCTTTTAGGGTGTGAGTAGTTTGGTTTTGAAAAGGGGATTTGGTTTTGAAGGTGGAGACGGGAAAACGTTTGAAGATTTGGGAAGGAGGTCTGGTTCTGCCACTTGGGTTTTTCTTTTCTTCTGGTTTTTGGTTTTTGTTGGAAGATTTATGAGGGTTTGTTGATTAAGGTTGTAAAGGATGAGGATATTTGATGAAGAGTAGGGGAAATCTATTGAAGGTTGATGTTATGAAGAAAGAAGGAAATCGCCGCTTGTTGGTAGGGTTCGAGCCCTCCTTTCAATGAAGGGGCCATGTATGATTTATAGAGGAGTATGAAAAGAAACTGAGTGAAATCAGCGTGGCTTGGTTGTCTTATGAATGGTGTCTGGTCGTTTATGGAGAGAGAAGAAAAATCTGTCGTGTTGTGAGGTTTGAAACTGAAGTACTTTTTGTTTGCTGGTCACGTGTGGGGTTTTCGCAAGCTATATGATACATGGTGAGTGTGAAACCTGCATATCATTCGTTGTGTTATTGCCAGGAAAAGATTTTTTCTGTTCTTTTATGTTGGCTATTGTAAACCGTTTAATGGCATATGATTATTTTATGAGATTTATTTTCTACTTTAGTTAATGAAGGATTTCTCTTGATGATCCTTTTTCTTGAAGCTGGTTTTGGAAGGTGAACCGAGTTTAAGGGTTAAATTCATGACTTGCAGGAGCAACTTGTTTTTTCACACAAATGGAAATATTGTGGGCACCATTTGGAGTCATAGCCTTCTACCGCCTGTGTCACGCACCTGGGTGTGTTGTGAAATAGCAGTTTCGAGGTGCGGAGGCTGCGTGACGAGATTATGGTTTTGTAGCACTTGCCACCCCTTTTGCAAATTTGTAACATGAACATTTGTAACACTTATAGCATGAATGTCTTAGTTAATTATGGTAAAATTTCTTCAGTAACAATTACGAGCTCCAGTGTAACCGACTTCTTTTGTCATGAGTATTATCTTGATGTATTGGGTTCTAAAAAAAATATAAGAAAAATAATGGGCCTCTTTTTGGATTTTTGTTGTTGTAAAAGTATTTGCAACAAATGATTTTGTGTAACAATTATGGGCTTGTGTTGTAATTTTTGGAACCTTCTCTTTTTTTTTTGAAGTGGGTTTTGAATGTGGATTTTTATATTTTTGTGTAGATATTATTTTTTTGTATTTTGTTTGTAAAGGATGGGCCTATAAACAATAACAGTTTTTGTGTAACGTTGGTGTAGTAAATTTTTGGATGTTCTGGATTTTTTTTCTAATATTTGATGGATTTTCATAACAAATTTTTTTTGATTAGGGATAGCATAAAATGGGTTGGATAAGGTAGGACTAACTAAAGAATGGTTTGTAGAAATGGATGCTAAAATGGATATGGAATTGGTTATTGAAATTGCATATGAATTTGATGAACCTGAATGACCCTCCACTAGTACCTTCCACCAACACATACCTTGACTGAAATTGAACCACAAACCACACTTAAACCTCTTCCATGAAACCATTGATTAAACTGAAAGAAATTGTTCTTGACCCATTGAATAACCTGCAACTTGGATCTGACTTTTGGACAAAACTCTTCAAGAACCAATGCTTGATAACCTCTGCACATGACAACTTTAATTTGGGACACACCACTGTGAAAATAAGCCAATGGTACAGATAACTTGCAACTGAAGACATTTCTCGATGGTTTGACCATGATTAGGTCAAACTTCCATCTGATGTTGATCCTGACCACACTTGACTAAAAACCATGCCATCGTCCCTGATAAAACTGATCTTCTACCCGTGATGATGAACACACCCTGATCTTGAGCCAACTAGATATAAGCTTGCCAATAAACTTGAATCCAAGGACTGATGCAACCCTAGGCCCTTGATGCCTGACAACTCGTGAAGAAAGTAAGCCTGATACTTGATGATTTGATTCAGAGAAACTCTTGATCCCATGTTTTAGAAGACCAATGCAAATTATGATTATGATCTCATGACGTAATAACGATGCAAATGAGAGCGAGAGAAAAACCAGAAAAAGTTAGAAAAAGTGAGGGCAAATTTTGGGTTGCAACAACTGGGAAAAGCTTCCCTGTAGAAAACCCAAAATTTATGTTGGGAAACCATCAGAAGTTCACCGTTCCCACCAGTGAGAAACGCTTTAGTGTCGCAACAACATCAGAATCAAATAAACATCCTAAGCTTCTAAAAGCTCCGGCGATGCCGACAACTGAAGAAAGTGGACAAACCACCGCCTGCCACCAACAGTCACCGAAAAACAACCCTTACGCTACCTAGCTTCGCCCTAACCACATGCATGCTAAGAGGCGGAAAGTAAACAAACCTATGACAAGAGATCAGTTCAAGTACTTACGTGGTCGAGGAAGGGAATCTGGGGTCGAAGGGCTCTGGCCGGTGAATGTACGGCGGTCAGACGAAATTGGACAATGGTGGATGGAAGATTGTGGAAGTAGAGAGCAAGAGTAGAGAGTGAAGCGAAAAGTGCAAATGAGCAGATTCTCGCTCTATTTATGGATGATTTGTGGCACGCGCATGAGCACGCACGGCTAGGGGCATCATCATGATCCTAGTTTAGCCATCATTACGCATTAAATGAAACACATGGCTCGAGGCACGCGTGGCACTTCACCTCTTCAGATCACATCACCCGTTGGGCTCCCCGTATTCTGGACTCCCCACCAAAAAACGTTACAGGTCCCCCAGACACAAATTCCCTCGGGCACCAAGTAACAGCCTCATCTCAGCAACATACGACGACATCGCCCGATCCTCCTCGAGATTGCGAACTGTCCTTAAGTCACCGTTCCCATGGTCGGGAGCAATGACTTAGGGGGCTCATATTTTGAATTGGCCCAATGGCTAGGCATGACCCAATCCACTTCTGCTTCCAGAACGACCCAATTGCCTAAGTCCAACCAATTTATAGTAGTATTTACCTTTCTGCCCCTCCACCAGGGAAGGTTGGTCGATTAATCTCTAGGGTCAGCTGCCCATCTTCAGCAAATCATGCCCGTCACACACAATTCCATCATTTAGAAACAGTCACGACGCTTGTGCCCGCTGCTACGCATATGCCCGTAGCAATGACTAGTGTTAGACACCTCTGCCCGTTCTAACGACTAGTTTCTGGCAGTTACCTATTCTTCAGGGAACAATTATCTCACCCCAAAAATAGGGACCAATGGACAAGTGCTTGAGGCACTATAAAAACCCTCTCATTCGAGAGGGTCGGGTATTCAATATTCATCCTGATACACACATATCTTGTACTTACCCTCTTTTCTCCCGATTCTTACTTTAGCATCAAAGTGCCTTGCAGGTACACCCCCTCCTCATCTCTCACACCCAGCACCACAGACGTTCTCTCTGGTCCACTTCAAATTCTAATCATTCGTCAAGATCAAGAACACTGTAGTTTTTCTAGACTGAACTTACTTGCCAATGTAATTCATATTAAGAAGTTCTTCCTTTGTTCTTGGTACTTTCTTACTTATTTGCTACAATGTAGCATTGCTAAATAGAAACAAAAACATATTAGATGCTTTAATATAAAGGGGTTGAAAGTTAAACTGATTCTTGTAAAAGAAGAGAATAAAAATAACAACTTACCCAAATATGTAGTAAGCATAAAGATTTTGAAATTGTTTTTTTCATAAGTATTATTCAAAACAATTTGAAATTATAATAAAACCAGAACTATTTAATTTTTTCGTTGGAAAACACAAATATAAAAACTTAGGTTATTTCTAATTATAGTAGCTATAAAATGTTGATTTGTCATGTCTATTGGATCTATTCATAACCTTATGATTTCTATCGATATATAAATTAAGAACGTATCCCTAAATAAATCCCTACGAATCAGATATGTGATCGAATCATAACCCTTATACCCATACATACAATTATGAGAATGAAAGTGGAAACATACCTGAGTTTGTCATTGGAAATAGTTGAAGGTTACCAGATATGTGATCTTTCATTTGTAGAGTTCCTTGTGGCTCCTTAAATCTCCTCTAACAGGGATGAAAAGAGAATTTCCTTGATGAGTCGTTTTCATGTTTCCTTGAATCTCCCACATAGATAACCTTAGGGTTATTTATTAATTTTCGTACCTCGAAAAAAGAACAGAACACAATGCTTGTGAAGCGCAATGGGACGCTCGCGGGATGAACTTAACATAGTTGCCACTGAACTTTATTTATTCCCTAAGAGGGAAAGAGAAAATATCAATAAAACCTTAAAAGAACGACAATAATTATGGTCATCATAACCAAATCAGGGTTCAGAAGTCGATTGCGCAAGGGGGGAGGTATTAGCACCCCTCACGTCCGTTTTACTCAACATGAAACATTTGGTTATTTGTGAACATTAGTGTTAACTGATAAATGTTAGGCTTTTCGAGTTATTGAAAGGAAAAAGAAAAGGGCAAAAAAGTTTATTTTTTATTAGTGTTCCTGACGAGACATCGAATCTCACTCCTATGTATATATAGGTGTGATGGAGAACTCGAAGCTACGTAGTTCTGGGTCGAAAATGTTTCTTTGTTGGTCGGAGAACTCAAAGCTACATAGTTCTGGGTCGAAAATATTTTTTTGTTGGTTGATTTTAGCTAAAGCTAAAATAAAAACACTTGATCAACACCAAATTTCACTAAATATACACCAAGTTTCACTAAATATACAAATTGATGTTATAGCTACATTTTCAGCCACAATTAGCAACACTTTTGATTGAAAATATGAAGGTTATATTAAATTCTGTCTGTTTGGCAGTTTAAAATTTAGAATCCACATCTCACTACATTATCTGTGTGCCTGTCTAGAATCTAGAATTCACACCTCGCAATTGTATTTTTTTATGTACAATACCTCTTAGAAAAACTAGTATCTTCGTCACAGTATCATCTGTTCACATGGTTGATTGCACTTGAGGCATCTAGATATTTGATAGATAATGTCAAATTTGAAAAACAGAAGTTTATTAAAAAAAACTAGAGAGGTATGAAAAGAGAATACTATATCTCTTTGATGATGAAGTAAATACTTTTGTTTTTTAATAAATATAATAACTTATATGATTATTGAAATAAAAAGTAATTAAAAATAAGGTAAAATTTTAATTATGTTACGTAATCTTTGCCATCTCATCCATTCAATGGTTACATCAAGAAAAAGATTTAAATGAAATAAGAGATTAAAATTCCATAATATTTTAACAAAAATGAAAGACTAATAAGTTAAATTTTAAAATTTAAAAATAGGGAATCAAAGTTACAATAAAACCTATAAAATTTAAAAAACACACTGTATTCATATTTTAAATGTACGTTCAAACTTTTATTAAATAATTTATACTACAAAACTATTTATAAAAATTTAATCTATTTGAGTTTAAAATATTGAAACAAAACAATTAATTACCAGCTTTTTAAAATAGTCTTACATTATCTTTCTCAATCATGTTTTGAACTTATAAGTTAGAAAAAATAATGAAAAAAAAGGTAACAAGCGAACTTGTTTCTATGTGAAGAGAGATTTAATAGAATTTTTATCGTATGATGGGAGTTTGAAGATATTTTTGTATTTATAAAATAGGTAAAGAGAGGTAGAAAGGCAAGTTTATTGAATGTGGAGGGAGGTTGTGTATGTGAGGAGAGGTTGAAAGACATATTTTATGTGAAGGGGTGTTGGATATAACTTATTCATATAGAATATAGAGTGGGTGAGGCTTTAAAATGAAATGATTAAAATCTCATTTGAAGTTAAATAGGAGATAAGTTAAATATCATGATTAAAATCTTATTTTACCCTTTTCAAAATAAAAAAAAAAAATTTATTTCCATTTATGACATGGTCTTAAGAAGGGCAAATTGAAATTAATAAAAGGAATTCACATTTTATTCATACAAGAAGGATCTTAAATTAAGCTGAAATTAATAAGTGATTGACTTCCTCAAAAGCAATGGTATCACGTACAAGAACAAGAAATCATGATAAAGTCTCTCTTGCTAGAATAATCATCCCTAACAAGAGCATTTTAAATGAGTTTCCAAAAAAAATAAGAACGTGATAAAGGAAATATTTAAGCAGGTAAGTTAGTAAAACTGAATTTTTATAATAATAATTAAGTTAATTATCTTGGTCCCTCTTTTATATATATATATATATATATATATATATATATATATATATATATATATATATATATATATATATATATATATATATATATATATATATATATATATATATATATATATATATATATATATATATATATATATATATATATATATATATATATATATATATATATATATATATATATATATATATATATATATATATATATATATATATATATATATATATATATATATATATATATATATATATATATATATATATATATATATATATATATATATATATATATATATATATATATATATATATATATATATATATATATATATATATATATATATATATATATATATATATATATATATATATATATATATATATATATATATATATATATATATATATATATATATATATATATATATATATATATATATATATATATATATATATATATATATATATATATATATATAGAAGATATATGCTATCAACATAATAGTTATATTTGGCTTTTTAAGTAAAAATAATAAAAATTGAAAACATATGTATTTTTTTTATTAAAAAAATCTAATAATATTAAAAATTGTAAAGAAAACAAAAAAATTGGGAGATTAGACACAAACCCAAAGAAAAATGAAAACAAGAAACTAACCAATTAAAACTTTTTAAAAAAATGTAGAGGAATAATACCTATTGAAGAAAAAAATGTACTGTATACATAGAGTGCAATGTATACAAATCAATAAACTTAATGGGATCAGAATCTAAAAGAGGGTAATCAACTTGTTTCTAAAGAGTTCATGCTCAATAGTATTTGGTAAACTATCTCATCAAGTGAAAGTATTATAATCAAAAGCAGTGTTAGCAACATCATCAACCTCTAGCAACATCATCAACCTCATTTGTATAAGTATTTTCTTTAATGTATAAATGAGAGATTTTAAAATGAAAGTTTCTAATTATATAAGGACACTTAGATCATTTAATTTAAAGTTTCTATTAGATCATTTTTTATACTAGAAAATACTTAATAAGCAAACATAAAAAATTAAGTCACCTCAGAGACTTGGTTATTCCGATCTCATAGTTTATGTGCCTTAGTCTCTTCAAGTGAGGTTTTGGACGAAAAACCTAGAGACTATAAAAAAGTTATGAGGAGTCGAGACAAGACTGAATGGCAAAAAGCTAAGGATAATGAGATGAAATCTCTTTATGATAATAACACTTAGGAGTTGATAGAGAAACCTGCTAGGGCCAAATTAGTCACTTGTAAGTGGATCTTCAAGGTTAAGAAAGGAATCAAAGGAGTGATGTCAAAGTGTTTTAAGGCAAGGTTGGTTGCTAAGGGGTTCACTCAAAAAGAAGGTGTTGACTTCAATGATGTGTTCTCACCTGTTGTAAAACATATATCAATTAGAATGTTGCTAGCTATTATGAGAAAGTTTGACCTAGAACTTAAACAGATGGATGTGAAGACTGCCTTCCTGTATGTTGATCTAGAAGAAACAATCCTGATGAGGCAACTTGAAGAGCATGCAGAAAAGGGAAAGGAAGATTATGTGCGCAAGCTGAATAAGTCTTTGTATGTCCTGAAATAATCTCATCGACAATGGAATAGGAGATTCGACAAGTTAATGACACACATTGGTTTCACTAGGAGCCAGTTCGTCCATTGTGTTTACTTCAAATTTCAACCTGGAAATTCACTTGTTATTTTGTTGCTTCATGTGGATGACATCCTCATAGAAAGAAACACTGTCAACGATGTTATGAAGGTAAAGGATGAACTCGGTAAGGAGTTTGACATGAAGGATCTGGGAGATGCCTCCAGAATTCTTGGGATTAACATCCAGAGAGATAGAAAGCAGTCGAGATTATGCTTATCTCAAGAGAAATACCTGAAGAAGATTCTCGACAAGTTTGGTATGTCAAATTCAAAGACTGTTCTAACACCGACTAATCCTTAGTACAAGCTGAGTATGACTCAATTTGAGTATGACTCAGTATATGCTAGTATAGTAAGTTCTTTGATGTATGCTATGGTATGTACGAGGCCAGACATAGCGTACAGAGTGAGCCTTGTGTTGCACCCCAAAAATTGACCAACCGGTTCCCACATCTGGTTTATGTTTCGACGCATTTTACATTTGCATTCGCATACCGCATATGTTGCATTTCCTCAATCATATTGATTTTATCGGGATTACAACCCTATTTTCACATTTTCGGACGTTTCAGACCGGTTCGGATAATCAGAGTTTCATTTTTGGGAAGTCGTGCATTTCCCGGTGTTTTCAGCTTGCGCTGTGATTTGTGAGGACATTTCGGAGTTTCGGTTCTTGCCGCTTGTTTCGATCTGGTCTCGCGGTCTCTTTCATCTTGGTTAATTACTTTTATTTGCGTTTTTAGGATTTAACAGCTTTTTTCTAGGATTTTAATAGACTTTATAGAGTTTTTAGGATATTGGAATAAATAGATTCTTATGTTTTTAAATAGAATAGTTTTATAGCTTTTAATATAAAATTAATAGAGTATTATAGATTTTATAGAATAAATAGTTCTATTAGCTTTTTTAGTTTAATAGAATAATATAGGTTTTAGAATATTAGTTTTTTATTATTAAATAGATTTTAATAGATTTTAATATAGATTTTTAAATAGATGTTAATTAGATTAAATTGTTTAGTTTTAATAGATTTCTTTTAATAGAGTTTATTAATTAGGGTTAGCTTTTATTGATTAGGCTTTATTCATTTTCGTATTAATTGAAGTGATAATTATTGCATTAGTCTGTTATTAGTTTTTCATTAAGCCATTAGCCTTTTAATTAGTCCAGTTTAGTCGATAACCATTTTCGTTTTAATTAGTTTCATTAATCAGTTCATATAGTCATTAATCATGTTTAGTACTCAATTCATTAGTCTAAGTTTGTGGGCCGTGTGTCCAATTTTCAGAGGCCCAAGTCCAAAATATGCCACTTGTCACTATATAATAACTGCCACGCGTGTATGTTCTGGGTCCGCCACCTCATTTTTCCATTCATTCAGAACCAGCCACTTCACACTCCACTACCCCACTTCCCTGCCACATGTCCCTCTCTCTCCTTTCCCTCACGCCACACGTCCCCATCCCACTCTCCAGGCTCTGCATGCATTCCACCTGTCCCACTACCACACCTCGCCGGAAACCCTCGCCGTCGGCCATGCAACCTCCCGTCGGGCCACTGTACCCGTCGCCGGAGTTCATAAGCTCTCCGAAAACTGCAAAAAACGCCAGAATCATCAACCACCATCATCTTCTCCATTCATCCCCTTTGCTCGACTTCACCGGAAAACCCGCCGTGAACTTCAACCTCGCCGGAAACTGCACGTGTTCTCTCGCGATTCATCTTCTTTTCTCCAGTTTTTTTTTCACGATCTTCATCGTGTCCATCACCACCACCTTCATCAAGACATTTCCAGAAAACGCACGTTGATCTTCACCAACGAGTTCCAAGAACTTCATACGCCTTCAATGATTTCTCCAGGTCCATAAGATCTTCATCAAATCTTCATGTGTTCATCATCAAATTTCCAGATCGTCATCAGGAATATTCATACGATCATCATCTTCGCATATCCTTCAGATTTTCTCAAAGATCTTCATTAGTATCGTCACCATTCATCATAAGATTTCCAGATCTTCATCAAATAACTTCCAGGTTCGTAACACTCAACAAGAACATTCACCTTGATCTTCATAGAGTCCATCCAGATTTTCCAGAATCATCCAGATCTTCGTCGTTCTTCATCGCTTCATCAAGATTCCTCGCATCCGCTAGTTCCTCCAGATCCATCAAAATTTTTTCAAGAACTTCAACATCAAAGTTCAAGATCTGCACATGCGAACGCCTTCAAGACATCTCCAGAAAGAACGTCCACGAATATCCAACCTTCAAATCAACTCCAGAGATCATCATCGGTCAAAATCTTCTACATGCAATGTTTTTTTTGTGCCCGGATCGTGATAGATTGTGGTTTCGTTTTTATTCATTTGTTGTGAGGGTTGTAAAACGAGGATGATATTGAGAGAGGGTCTGAAACGGAAGCTGAACGAGAGAAGGGGTTTGAGAGAGCTTGCGAGAGAGAGAGCTTGTGAAGGAGAGATTGAGAGAAGAAGTGGCGCTAGGGTTTTCGTGTGAACAGTGTTTTGGAGGGTGAAAGAGGGTTAGGTTTTGGTGTTCTGAGAGTGAACGAGAGAAGAGGCTGAGTGTGGCGTTGGGCCTCTAAGCCCAATTACGTGTTACTGTATAACACCTCCGTTTTTCTTGCTCACCCCTCCCCGTTTTTGTTAGTTTTTGTTGGGCCGGACCCATTCTTTTACTGGACACACCCCGTGTTTCTCCTTACTCGCCCCCCCCCCCCCCCTTTCTTTTTTTTTTTTTATCTTTTTTTTGCTGTTTGTTTTGGTGGGCTAGGCCCTGATTTTGTTTTTGCTGTAACAACACCCACAACTACTAATAAACCCCCCTGCATTTTTTTATTTCCTTTATTTTTTTGTATTGTTTTTAATGCATTTAATGGAATTTTTAGATAAGGATTTCATTAAGGAAGTTAGTTTAATTTTCTTTTAAGAGATTTAGGATTTAGTTTAATTTCTTTTAAAGGATAGAATTGAATTTAGTTTTAATTTCCTTTTAGGATATTACTTTTAATTCAGATTTTAGTATGCAATTTCATTTTAATTTCTTCAGAATATTTTCTAGTGGACTTTAATTGCCGTATTTTAGGAGTGGACTTTTATTTCCATTTTGTGGTGGATTTCTCTCCTATTTTTCTTTTCTATCTGATTTTATCCCGATTTTATTTCTGGATGGCCGTGTGACACGATTTAATTGGAGAATGATTTTCGATATCATTTCTCTATCTTGTCTTTGACACGGATATCAATACGCTACCTCTGAGAGTTCGATTTCTCGTATAAGTCGAACCATGACGGTCTAAGCATTACATTGGTTCTGATTCGAGCGTCATCATCAAGGATCCAGAGAGGAGAAGATTGGAATGGAGCTTGCACGCACGTCAGGAGTCAACGGAGCCGCTTCGTTCAACATCACCATCTTATTCAAGTTTTCAGGCATCGTTAGATACGAAGGAAATGGCGGCTGAGGAGTTTCTTCTTAGGTTCTTGCGTGTGTGTCCCGAGTTCCTTCCCGTTTAGGCGTAAGCCTGCTTCCTCTTTGTTCTCGCCCCGTGTGAGCGAAACCCCTTTTCTCTCGCGTTCAGGCGATCGAGACCCCTTCTCTTGCCCCCGTGCAATCGAGACTCGTTTTCCCGTCGAACTACGTTTGCTCTGATCTCTCGTGCCAGACGAGAGTACGTAGGCATAGGATGCGATATCCTAGCGAGCTCCCTTTTCCCTTTTTCCCCGTTTAGCTGTAGTAGGTCGAACTACAGCTGCTCTGATTTCTCATATCTAATGAGAATATGTAGGCATAGGATGCGATATCCTAGCGAGCACACTAACAACTAACTTTGTTCTCTCGCTGTCGTGCGATCGAGACTTTCCCGCTGACGATTGATGTTTCCCTTTCTCTTGCCCTTGCGCATTTGAGACCAGACTGTAGTTCTAGTTCCCGTAGGTTCCCGTACCTTTCAAACCGACTTAATCTCTCACTCCTGTGTGATCGAGAACACCCTGTCTAGCCGTAGTTAGCCCGAACTACAGAAGCTCTGATCTTTCACGTTGTATGGAAGTAGGTAGGCACAAGACGCGAAGTCTTGGCGAGCCAATTCCCTGTAGTTTCCCGAACTACGATGACTCTGACTTTCTCTCTTGAGAATACGTAGGCATAGAGTGCGATACTCTATCGAGTCAGTTTCTTCCCGTTTAGACTTAGCAGCCGTAGATAGATTGTTTTGCATCCTTTAGACAAACCAAGCAAGCGTGGATCCCGTCGAGTACGATGGACGTGAGGGGTGCTAATACCTTCCCCTTGCGTAACCGACTCCCGAATACAGGATTTGGTTGCGATGACCATTCCTTTCCCGTCTTTGCGGTAGGTTTACTTCGAGCGTTTCCTTTCCCTCCTTTGGGATAAATAACGCCCGGTGGCGACTCTTCTGTTTAGCCGGCGCCGATTTTCGTAGTAGCGACAACTGGCGACTCTGCTGGGGACAGGAATATCCCCTATGCGAGTCAATCCTAGCGCTTGTTTGCTCGTCTTTGGATGTTTACCTTTTGTGTGTTGTATTTTACTGTATTTATAATTTCCGCACTTTGCTATTATCTGTTGCTGTTGTGCTGTTGGGTGGTTGTTCCTTTGAGAGAGAAGCCAAAACCCAGGCTTGAGTACACACATAGACTTAGAAGTAGAGAGTAGTGGTTAGCCTGCTTGCTTAGCTCGCACCAGCTAGCCGCGAAATTTACGCTCGGACGAGATTCTCTTTGATGCTTCTTGCCTGGCCCTTAGGGCTCGACAAGTTGTTTGACCCGAGGATTGTCGACTCTGGGAACCTATCAATTGGGAATTCGACTAAGTGAGGCCGCTTCAAGGGACGATGATGCCACACCTTCTGGGTATCGTATCATTGCTCTTGAAAGTCTGTGACATTGATACCCGCATAGGATGCCGTACCTTGTCAGATTAGGTTCATACCCGTGAGTGGGAGGGGTTTTTGCAGGAAACCTGACTTCCAGCCAACCTGATATTTTGGTCTTCTCTTCAGAGCGAACGTACTCAGTCAGCAGCGCAGCAGTATTCAGAGATTTGTGGGGGCTGTGATCCCGTGTTTGCTGCATAGTGCATCGCATTTGCATGAACATTATTGCATCATGTTGCATATCCTTCTCCAACTAGCCAGAGTCTGATACAGCCGTTGTCTTGATTCTGAAGGTGATTATCCGGTGTTTGGCCTGAGCAACTGTTGATTGTTAGAAGACGACCAAGGGGTTGAAGCAGATTTGAGCAGAATCAAGCAGTGAAGCCAGTTGAAGGTTATTGGTAGCTATGTCTGAGAGCCACTTCCAGTCTCCTAACACCTTGACAGGTTTCACTATGAAGACTAATCCTCTGTAAGGTTCTACGTCTAAGGAAGACTTTCCGCAGGTGAACAACGTTACTGCAGACCAGTTTGTGCAGCCTCCTTCTAGGAACCAGGATCGACGTGAGCAGTTTGCTGTCCGAAATGAACGCCCTCCTCTCATTAACAATTAAGGTGTTGTTTTCCCTATGGCGAATATCCGAAGAGAGATCCCGGTAGCTAGGGCCGAAGACCTAAGAGCTCTTGAGTATGATAGAAGGCTCCGAGTGTTGGAAGAAGGAGTCAAAGCCTTGAAAGTTAAAGATGCTGTCAGCCTCAATGCTGCAGACACGTGTTTGGTTCCTGGCCTGGTGTTGCCTCCTAAGTTCAAAGCGCCGAGATTTGAGAAGTACAAAGGAGATAGCTGTCTGAAGCAACATTTGGTGATGTTCTGCCGAAGAATGACTTCGTTTGTGCAAAACGACAAGTTGATGATTCACTGCTTTCAGGATAGTCTGACTGGGGCATCTCTGAGTTGGTATATGCAGTTAGAGAATAATCAGATTCGATCATGGGTGGATTTAGCCAGAGCTTTTCTGAAGCAGTATGATTATAACCTGGACATGGCTCCTCATCGCATGCAGTTGCAAGAATTGTCTCAAGAGAACAATGAACCCTTCAGGAAGTATGTTCAGAGATGGAGGGAATTTGCTGCTAGAGTGCAACCACCGCTCCTAGACTGAGAGTTAATGAGCATGTTTGTAAACTCCCTGGAGAGCCCGTACTTCGAAAGAATGCTTGTAAATGCGCCAAATTTCTCTACATTGGTAGGATTAGGTGAACGCATTGAGCATGCCGTAAAAATTGGGAAAATTCAGATTACTTCGGGTAGTCAGGCTAGTGAAACTGAGTCTCTTGGTAGCTACCAAAATGAAGAAGGAGTTGTGATCAATGCCATCATGCCAGATGTTGAGTATCCTCGAGGTGAATCAGTGAAATTTGTTGGTTCTTCATCTCCTGTGTCTTGTTATGCTGGACAGACCATTGCGCATAGGGCCCCATATCAGGAACTTTATGTCGCTTCTCTGGAAAATCAGTGAAATTGTGGCCGAGGTTATCAGAATCAGCGCCCAAATCAGAACAGGCCTCGTAACAACTTGGAACGGAGGAATGCTCCTTCTCACCTAGTGCCTGTGCCATATAGCCAGATTCTACCATCTTTGATCCAGAATGCTTTGGTGGAACCTAAAGCTCTTAAGCCTGTGCCAGAACCTTACCCTCCTGGGTACAATCCCCACGCTCAGTGTGGTTACCATGGTGGATCCCCAGGACATTCAACTGAAGATTGTAAAGCTTTTCAGGCAAAAGTACAGCAGTTGATCGACCAAGATTGCATTTCCTTTCGAGAAGGAATTTTGGTGGTTCATGACAATTTCTCAGCTATCTAAGCTCGCAGATTCAGAGGTTTATTTGCAAGAAGCCAGTGGTCCAGACAGGCAGGTATCCTCAACATTGGTAGTCCTCAGGCTTTTATAATTTGCATTTGTAGTTTCTTTTCTGTTAGTTACTACTTGCTGTTAAACATTGTTTGTTTCGAATGGTAATATTGATAAAGTGACTATGCATTTTTCTGAATTAATTATGTCGTTATCACTCATTTATTGCATTGCACCGACACTTGCATTTTATTCATTCCCCTTTATCACTGTGATTAGCAAAGATTGGAGGGAGGATGACGAAACTGAATACTCATAACCGATGATCATATGCTTCCAGATAAAACCTTGCCGATGACGTACAAGACATTGTTTCAAAACCCCTAAACACTGGAGATATAAGGAGTTAGTCCCTTGTTAACCACTTTGAGCCAAGAAGTAGGAGTTTTTCGGACTTTTTTTTTAAACCCTCGCATCTTAAACCGGGGCAGGGTAGTTGTCGGTTAGCTTGATCAAGCGTTCAAGTCTTATAGAGGAGTGTTGCCTTTCGAGGACCAATCACATCTTATTTTTCCCCAGAGGTCATACCTCGTCAACCACAATGGTTAAACCTCACAAATCAGGAGTGAGACAGTTGCAATCCTTCCGGAGCAATCAGATAACCAGTGTCGCACGACTTGGTCCAAGCAAAAGAAAAAAGAAAGAAAAAAGAGAGCCCGCTAAGCAAAAAGAAAAAGAAAAAAGCTGGAAAGCTAATACTTAGGCAAAAATCAGGGCATCCCGCTGGACTTCAAAAGAAAAATCGAAAAGAACTCAAAGGGAGTCAGTCCAGGCAAAAATTAGGGAATCAAAAGAATGAAAAAGAAAGGATATAAAAAGAAAAAAAAATCCTCGAACAAGGACAAAGTCGTGTAGATACAGACACCGAAGACGAAAAAGGAGTAACTGTCGCTCCGGAAACCTTGTGAGTTCCTACTATTCAACATACCTCTCGAAGAGGTGAGCGCTTGAGCCAAGTTAACTGAACTTTAGGATCGGAGATCATCACGTAGAAGGGGTGGGTACAAATCCTAATTTGAGCCAAATATCCTTTGTTTCACGAACCGTGAACCCGACCACGATACAACCCTTAAAAGACCTAATTGAGGCAGGGTTTATTCTGAAAGCGCATTACGATAAGGTTGAGTAGCCTAACTCCTTCCTGATTTGCTAGTCATATCTTTGTTGTATTTTTTTCACTGATCAAATCAGCACTACGTTTGAACTCTGGTTCATTCGTCACTCACAATCATGACACGTAAATGAGTGACAACACATATTTTTCAAAATCTGCATGAACACTGCATTAAAATTACCATTCGGGATTAAACAATTTTATTTGCAGGTCAGTAGTTGACAGGAAGGAAATTCCAATAGGGAATGATCGAACAGGAATGAATAATTCAGCAGTCTCGATCAGAATGGTGTATGTTGTGAAACCCTGTGAATCTGGGGCATTGACTTCCAGTGAGTTCAGAATCAGTCGAGTCTGAGGACAAGTCCCAAAGCATCAGTTGATTATGAGACAGTTTACTTGAGAAGCATTTGATCAGAAGTGAATCTTCTCGAGAGCCAATCAGGGGCAATTATCCAGAATGCTGTGATTTGAGGATAGATTCTTCCAGTGTGTGATCAGGGCAAGTTAAGTCGCTCAACGCTCGTTCAGGGGCAAGTCACTTCAGAGATAGTGAAACCAACTATGCTGAGAGTTGGTTAATTGAGGTTGAATCTTTTTGTCATATAGATACCGGGGCCAGCCATCTCGAGGTTGTATTGTAGCAAGCTGCTTTCTGTTCAGAGTGAGTTTCCCAAGAGTGGGATTGGGGCAAATTGAGTTGCACTGGGGGCAAGTTGTTCAAGCAAGTTTGTTCACCCCAGCAAGAGTTGAGTATCGGGGAATCGTGTCATTACCCTCATCAAAAAACCTGACACTTCGAAAAAACCTTGTCGTTATTGGATCATTATCCTACAGTTTAAACCTGTTACTTGTTAGAACCTTGTAACCTTGTCATTTCCAAAGCCCAGTTCTCGCCTGGCAAACTGGTAACCAGTTCTCGTCTGGTCCACCTTTCTGTAAATACCAGTTCTCGTCTGGTACCTGTTACTTTTCAACCAGTTATTGTCTGGCCAACCTTTCTGTAAACATCAGTTCTCGTCTGGTGTACGTTAGCTTTCAACCAGCCCCGTCTGGTCACCATCTCTTTAACCTATTGGTTGCGTCAGTTCTCGTCTGGTGCATGTCAGTTTCCAAACCAGCCCCGTCTGGTCATTCTTTCCCTAACCTATCATCCGGTCAGCCTCGTCTGATGTTCCAACCGTAAATCCAGTCTTGTCTGATAACCTAACCTATTTTTGCTATCAGTTCTCGCCTAGTAGTCCATCTTTGAAGGCTAGCCCCGTCTAGTACTTTCCCTTTAAAAACATTTTGTTAATAACCTATTCTCATCCCTAAACTAGAAAAAGCCTAAAAATACCCGACACGATAATTCCCAGTGGCTCGCATGGTGTCACGTTCCTCGATACAAAGCTCGATTGATACCGGTTTCCCGAGTAATGTTGAATCAGGATTACTTTTCTCAGCAGATAGAAGTCGCGTATTGTCCCCAAAATAGTTGAGACAACGGTTATTCCTCCTCAGAATAGGATCAGGAGTATCCTCAGCAGGTCAGAATGGATATCCCTGACAGCAGGGGCATTCTCAGCATTGAGCTGTGCACAATTAACCCCAGTTTGGTTAAGTCTCACAGAGTACAATCAGGTTGTCAAGGGTTTAGAAAGGGCATCCTCTTGCAGGGTCGTCGTTCCCTCCTCCGGCAGGTTATCATTCCTCTGTCAGGTTGATCATCCTCTACAGAGTTCGTAACGATGAATTTGTGAGCCATCCCTCAGCAAGATTGTTTCTTCCCCATGGAAGTTGGTCTCACTTTTCTAGCATTTATTTTGCTGAAATGATTCTATGATGCTCGGTATCCCTCAGTGGAGTTGACGTTGCCTTCGGTATTTATTTTGCCAAGCGGTTCTAGACCCGGTGTTCTCTGGCAGCTCGAGCTTGCATTTGCACTTGCATGTATCGTCATATTTGCATCTATAAACACATAACATCTCCATGCCGTATGGAGCATTGCATCCATACAAACGCATAACATCTCCATGTCGTATGGGGCATTGCATCATTTTCAAACATATGCATTTCGAAACATAGATCAGATCGGTTAATCTTTTGCTTTCAAGCGTGTTTTCTCAGCAGGAGTATGGAGTTCTAGCTCAGATCTATTACCGGGTATTCGAGGTCTCGCCGTGAGACATGTGACGATGCAGTTTACCTTATTATCCCCCACAGAGTTACTGGTTGAAGTCTCTCTTATCCGGTCAGCGGAGCGTCTTTCTTCGGGTTTGCTGTCGCGGCAGCATTACAGATTTTCATAAATCAAGATTTCAGAAGTGGTCACTTGTTGTCGAAACGGGTGTCGAGCAGTTATTTTCAGAATATCCCCAGTGGAGTTAGCTATTACCAAGGATAGGCAAAGAAGCTATATCCAAGTTACGTTTCCTGTATGAATCAGGCAGATGACTTTTCCCGTATGAAGCAGGCGGATGAACTTTCCTATAAGAATCAGGTAGATGTGTTTCCCGTATGAAGCAGGCGGATGAACTTTCCTGTATGAATCAGGCAGATGTGTTTTCCCGTATGCAGTAGGCTGATGAATTTTCCGGTATCCAGATAGATAATTCTCCCGTGATAGACAGAGTATGTGAGTTGTGTTCCGATATGTGACAAAAGTATTTCCCCCAAGGAAGTCGATGTGATTTCCTTGTGTTACTGTCCCCAGTAGAGTCCTCCTCATGGTCGTTTGTGGGTTGGGACCAACGGAGGTAGCTACTACAGAAGTAGGCAGAAAAACAATATTCAGATAATTTTCCCGTATGGAACAGGCGGATGAACTTTCTTGTAAGAATCAGGCAGATGTGTTTTCCCGTATGAAGCAGGCGGATGAAATTTCCTGTAAGAATCAGGCAGATGTGTTTTCCCGTATGAAGCAGGCGGATGAACTTTCCTGTAATCAGGCAGACGACGGAATCTCTATTCGTGTTGACAAATTAGTTCTTCTTCTGGTGGTAACAAGGTTAGTCCAATGGTGGACAGAGGTGTTTTTGCGAAGATAGCTCAGTGCCTGTGGCGTCACACAGGTGATTGATGTTAAGACCAATTTTATCAGATAATTGACTAGTTGTTGCCGTAACAACCAGACTCAGTTAATTGGATATTGCTCCTCAAGCAGTTTTGCAGTTTATTTCTGCGGTTGGTAAATTTCAGGGTTCTTTTGTATTCAACCGTCTTCTACCTTTGAATGTTTGAAAGCTGTTCGCTCTTCAACCCTTCAGGTCCAAGCCGCTTGAATAGGGGCAGCTGTTGCACCCCAAAATTTGACCAACCGGTTCCCACATTTGGTTTATGTTTCGAAGCATTTTACATTTGCATTCGCATACCGCATTTGTTGCATTTCCTCAATCATATTGATTTTATCGGGATTACAGCCCTATTTTCACATTTTCGGACGTTTCAGACCGGTTCGGATAATCGGAGTTTCATTTTTGGGAAGTCGTGCGTTTCCCGGTGTTTTCAGCTTGCGTTGTGATTTGTGAGGACATTTCGGAGTTTCGGTTCTTGCCGCTTGTTTCGATCTGGTCTCGCGGTCTCTTTCATTTTGGTTAATTGCTTTTATTTGCGCTTTTAAGATTTAACAGCTTTTTTCTAGGATTTTAATAGACTTTATAGAGTTCTTAGGATATTGGAATAAATAGATTCTTATGTTTTTAAATAGAATAGTTTTATAGCTTTTAATATAAAATTAATAGAGTATTATAGATTTTATAGAATAAATAGTTCTATTAGCTTTTTTAGTTTAATAGAATAATATAGGTTTTAGAATATTAGTTTTTTTATTATTAAATAGATTTTAATAGATCTTAATATAGATTTTTAAATAGATGTTAATTAGATTAAATTGTTTAGTTTTAATAGATTTTTTTTAATAGAGTTTATTAATTAGGGTTAGCTTTTATTGATTAGGCTTTATTCATTTTCGTATTAATTGAAGTGTTAATCATTGCATTAGTCTGTTATTAGTTTTTCATTAAGCCATTAGCCTTTTAATTAGTCCAGTTTAGTCGATAACCATTTTCGTTTTAATTAGTTTCATTAATCAGTTCATATAGTCATTAATCATGTTTAGTACTCAATTCATTAGTCTAAGTTTGTGGGCCGTTGATCGCGACTTTCTATGTCTAATACAACTAACTGCAAGTGCACAGTCTATCGCGTAGTAATAAAAGATATCGATCCCACAGGGACTCGTAATCAAACTAGTGTTCTCGGGAGTTACTATGTTTAGCTAGGTAGAATATGTTTTAAGGGAATAAGATTGTCACTAAAAGGGGAAACTAAGATTACTATTTAGATTTTAATTAATTGAATCGATATGTAGTAATTGTGTTCTTCAGGGATTTGATAAGTTACTGGTGTATGAAATAGTTTTCGCAGTTTATTTAAGCAGAAAGTGGAGATTTGAAGACTCTCGTCTCACGATGGTTATTGACGCTAATCATAATCCTAAGGGCCTAACGTACACTTTCGTGTTCCGTTCGGGGTTAAAATTACTTTTTGGAAATCTCTAAGTTCTAATTCGTTTTAAAGTGCTTTCGCTGTTATTAAAACAAATGCCTAGTGTTTACTATCTGACCTTACCGCAGCTTTCGCTTGTTGGTTCGTATCTTAATTAATTTCCCACTTTCGTGGCAAAACTACTTTAAAACAAGTTCTCGCTTTCGCGACGAAGTTTATTTCGTAAATCAATTTTAAACACTTAGACCATAAGTTATTTTTGTGAAAAGAAAGTTTTCAAACAAGAGCTATCAAATACCATTCGAATTATTACTACATATCGATTACCTAAGTTTAGCTAGACATAGAATTTGGAAAAGCAAAACATAAATAATAATAATAAATAATAAATTGCATTATGATAAAATAGAAGTCGATCAAAATGAAAACCTGTAAATAATGCCAATTGGCCTTTGGGCAGATCCTCCACAGATGTTGGCAGGATTCTGTCTTTAGTTCCAATTCGATCGTACAGTGCAGTAACAATTACAGAAGAGCGGAAATGGGAATGAGTAGAATGGAAAGGGAAATAAAGGAAAGGGATACAAATGAAACTGGAGAAATGGATACAAATAATAACTGAAAATAAATTTGCTCTGGAAATAAAATTTGGCAGCACTTCGTGGTATGAATGCAGCTCCCTTTTTGAAGTCCCCTGCTTCCCTTTTTATAGAAGTGGAATTCCAATGGTTACCTCTGAGGATGATGGACCTTGAGGCAGATAATTTAGGGAGTAGTGGACCATTTAATGGGAATTGGAACTGCTCTTTTGACGTGTAATCTGAGTGGGGCGTTTTTGCCTGCATGACGGTCGTCACAAGGTGTGACGGTCGTCACCCGTGTGATGGTCGTCATGCATCTGTGACGGTCGTCACATCAGCAAAAACTGTCTGCTGCGCTTTTCATTGTGTTTTCACTCCTTTTTCGTCTATATTTCATATGGGATTACTTCTTTTCTTCATGTTGCCTTGTTTAGACGTGATCGTTGAATACCTGCAAAAACATCAGACAAATACACGGAAATAACCCGAAATCGGATCGAAAACGGTTAGCTTTTAGTCGAATTATGCATGAAAATATCTATATGATTTCGTGTTATCAAACTCCCCTAAGCTTGAATCTTTGCTTGTCCTCAAGTAAAATGTGGAAAAGTCGGCAAGCACGAGGCTGCTTCTTCGTTCGCAGAGTTTGGAAAAACCGAGATTCTTGGTAGGAACAAGACGAGTATCACGACGACACTGGACTACAAGTCTCCGGAGGTCTCCTTTTTATGCAAATCGGTCTCAGTCATGCTACCGTATCTTGGTGTCAAGGTTCTCGTGGCAAGTTCACCCTGTTTGTTCTAGCGCAATCACATTAAGCCCGTTGTCCGCACACTTTCATGGCAAGTCGACCTGTTAGTGAATATGATCTCGTTTTTGTTTTTGATCTTCTTCATTGATCATAATTTGGTGTCATTGATTTTTCAATGAGTTTTTCGTGCCGTTGGGCTAAATGCTCGGGTGAGGAGCACCTAACTTAGAAGGAAACGTATCTTATATTCTTGGGCTTTTTAGCTCTCTTTTCATGATTTTTCATCTTTTTGGAGATCATACACTTATTTGCATCGGTCGCTCGCTTAGAAGTGTTTTTAGGATGGTGCTGACTGCTAGTATAAACTACTTGGGGTTGAGTTTGCGTAGACACTTGAGACTTTGGTACACGTAGGTGGTGAAACCGACTCGCATAAACTAGAGATCTAAGGTGTCTGGACGATACTGGTTTTGTTAGAACTGTCGTTTCCTCGGAGTTTCAAAACTCGGTTTGAACTCAGGTGTATTCTCGTGATGCTTTTGCTTTTGAGGAACAAATGAAAGTTTTTGTTTACGTTGAATAATGTGGGGATAGTTTGCGTAACGTGAAAATTATATAGATGAGCTTTATTTGCTAGAAATAGAAAGTGTAAAAATGGAACTTACTAAAATTCAAAAGTGCAGTGAAATGGAAATACAGTAAATAAGGGAAGTTCTGAATACAGTGGAAATAAGGCTCCGCTCCCACACTATCTCGATCAGTGTCCTCACTGATTCTTGAAGCATGCGAGAGGGAGATACAACTGAAAATGAAAATACAAAGAACTGAAATATAGTAAACAATGAAGGAAAAAAATAAAAATCTAGTCCCGGGGCCTGTCACGTCCACGCTGGCGTCCTCTAGCTCTAGCGAGGGCTACTCTATCCTCATAGATCATGGCTCCGGTGTGGTAGACCGTGTCTCAGAGTCCTTCGACCTGCAGGGTCAGATTCGCTAGACTCTCAGTAATCGTAGCTTGGCCGGTGTGAAGTTGTTGCATTTGAGTCCGGTGCCAAGCTTCGAACTGGTCAGCGCGCTGGTTCTGCTGCTGCAGCATCGTGAGTATCTGTGCCTGCTGGTCTAGGGAGCGACGGAGGTCCTCTTCGGTGTAGTCGGGCACGGGATGGTGACGGCGGCGGCGGGATGATGTACCTATTAGAGGAGGAGGCTGCGATGCCTCTGGCTGCTCGGACCTGTCCAACTCAGCTTGGATTTCGTCTTCGGAATCATGAGTGGGTTCCTGAGTAGGAACAGCGGCAGCAGGAGGGGCAGTGAGGTCGAACAACCAGTTGGTACGGTCCTCAGGATGGATGCGGGTGCGAGACGGAAGGATGATGCTTCTGACGGTCTTGCCACGCACAACCGGATGGTATTTCCCGTCAGCTCGAGAGCGAATGAGATGGGAGGCCCTGCAGTGGTCGGTGTCAAGGAACACCGAGGGGATGGACTGGAGATGCTGGAGGCGGTCGCCAAGGTTCAGCCCAAGTGCAATCGCCGTGACAATCCCGCCAAAGTAGAATGGCTTCGAGCCACGGTTGCAGTTGGCCTGAATGTGAGCCAGCAGGAACGGGGCGGCGTTGACGGGTTCATTGTTGAAGACGCAATGCAGAAAGAAGAGCTCCTTGGAGTTCACCTTGTGGTTGTTCTCTCTGGCGAAGATGGTGTTGCTCAACGCCCTGTGAAAGTACCTGATGGCAGGGTTATGGATGTGAGTGGCGTGTAAGGAGTCCCAACCATCGGCATTTAGGCCGGTCAACTGATACCACAGCGCGAAGGCTTCGTGCTGGAACTGGTCAGTGATGCGGCGATGAGCGTTGTCGCCGCGGGGTAACTGTAGGATGCCGGCAATCTAGTTTTGGTGCATCTGATAGTTAGCGCCAAACATCCGGAAACAAGCGACACCTGAGTGCTGGTTGAGTTCGCCGCTGCTGGTGATGTATGAGAACGAACTCAAGAACTCAAGGGTGAGCTGTTCATAGGTCGGCTGGGGGTTGGAGCAGAGGTTCCAGATGCCTGCTCGTTGAAGCATCCAGGTTACACCTTCGAGGAGTCCGAGCTCCGTAAGTGATGGAAGGTGCGGGTAGTGAGTTGGCTGGAGCGACCTCTGATGAAATGCAATGTACTGTGCTCGTTGTCTCTCGCCTAACTCGCCCTCAGGGAAGGAAATGTTGCTGATATCTGCGTTTCCGGCCATTGTTGAAGATGGAGAGGTTTCGGAGGTTTTGGGATTTTTCGGCGGAGAGGGAAAAATGACAGAACGGTGGTTTGGAGGTTGAATTTGGAGTTGAGGTTTATAGTTCAATTGGGGAGGACGAAAATCGTAGTGGGGTATGAATTTTGGAAGTTTGAAAGTGATAATGGGGGGAGTGGAAGGGTACACGACCCCTGTTATACCAGATTGCAGTTCTGGGCTGCGTGACGGTCGTCACAAGGGTGTGACGGTCGTCACCCGTGTGACGCTCGTCATGGGGCTGTGACGGTCGTCACAGCAGCAAAATCTGCAGAACGCAGAATTTTGCTCTGAGGGCGTATTCGGGGTGATTTTAAAGCCTAGTATTGCTACAGTGATGTAATATAATAGCCAACAATCAATAAATAATGCGAAAACATAACAATTGAACAAAACTAGAATTGAAATAACATAAAATGGAAACAATTGTATGTAGTACATAATGAAACGAACAATGCGAAAAATCCAAATGATTAAACTAAACTAGACTAGACTAGACTGAAACTACTGCTGCGAGCTAATAACTAATCTTTTCGTGCCTTCAATTCCTCGAATTTCTGTGAATAGTAGTCGAGTTGGTCGCAGACTAGATCCATGAAGCCTACCAGGTCACTGTGCATGCCTGCGATATCAGCTTTTACATTAGTCAGAGCTTTATCAACGTCGTCCAATCTAAGTAACACGGTATCCATTTTGTCGGTTGTTTCCTCAGGGATAGGCTCAGGATAAGTATTGTAGTGTGGAGGAGTCATAGGGTCTACTTCATTTTCAGAGGCGGCGTCCTCAAAGTACATGTAATCGTGTGCCTCAGAAATGTGGTCACTGTCATACATATAGTTCTGGGGTGTTGACTGTGGTGAAGGAGGTCCCATAGGCTCATCCAATTCATACAGCCAGTTATCCTTGTTGTGGATGCTTGTCATCAGATGATCAGGCAGTGTGAATAGCTGTACTGGTTTTTCGTTAATAAGGTACTCGTATGGTCCAGGTCCCATAGTTCCTAAGATGCGCCTGTTAAAGCAGAATTGTATGTTCATGGGTCTGATGGTACCAAAACGAGTGCTGGCATTTAAATGGAATCTAAGGCCAAGCTCGTGGGCAATCGTTGTTACTAGTCCTCCTATAAGAATAGGTGTCTGAGGTTCCAGCGTGAGGCGTTTGAAGGATCTCATCATGAAAGGCACTGCATTTACTGTCCGTCCCTGAGAAGCACAAAACATGATGAATAACTCTTCCTTAGACACTGTGGTAATATTTTCTTCCTTTCCAAACAAGGTGTGAGCTAGTATCTTATGGAAGTATCTAAAGGCTGGGTTATGAATGTCATCATTGTGCATTCTGTCTGGTTCAAGGTGATAGTCGCCTGTGATTCTACCCCAGAAGTGCTCGAGTTGCAAATCAATATCGTCATCTTCTGCACTGATGAACACATGCGGTCCGCTAGGGAATCCTAAGAGGTTAGCTAGTGACATCCTGCTGTGGGTTTGGTCCATTCCAAACAATCGAAAAGTAGTCAACTCTGTGCTGGATCCAAAACCATAGTTGGGTGTATATCTGAAGGAACTGAGGAATTCGTAGGTAAGATCCTCGTAGGTAGCAAAGCGTGTTTTCAGAGCAGTGTTCTCCCAACCCAGTTGATTGAACAGGTATTGAATGCTATCTGTGATCCCTAGTTTATCCATAGTAGCCTTATCATAATACAGCATTAAGGCGAATTCTCTTTCGGTCAGTGCTGCAAATCTTGCCTTCTGAGCGAGACCTCTGAAGTGAACCTTTGTGAAATCGTACTCGGCCATATTCGCAGGTAATTCGGAGAAAACAGAAGGAATGTTTTGAAGGCTTTAAAAATCCTGAAAAGTTTAAAACAAGAAATTGAAGTCAGGATTTTTAGAAACGAAAAGTGGTAGAAACAAAGACAAAAGGGAAAAAATAAAATAAGAATAAAAGTACGAAAATGAACGAAAGTAGAAAGTAGTAGTAATTTTAGGATTTTTGTTGGATTTTTCAAAGTAGAATTTTAAGGAAAAATGAAATGCAATGACGAGGGAAATTTGGGTTGCCTCCCAATAAGCGCTGTTTTGAACGTCTAAAGCCTGACGATAGCTTGGTGAGAAGCTATTCGGGTGTTTGAGCCGGAAGCTCAAGCAATGTTATATTGCTGACTTGAGGACTGTTGTCGTTCTTATTGTAATGTTTTAGACGTTGCCCGTTTACGATGAATGGTGCATTCGTCTTATCGGTAATTTCAACAGCTCCACTCTGAAGTACTTTAGTCACTTCATAGGGTCCAGACCACCTAGATTTTAGTTTTCCTGGGAAGAGTTTTAATCGTGAATTAAAAAGCAATACGATGTCTCCCACACTGAATTGTTTCCTGATTGAACGTTTATCATGCCACTTTTTAGTTTGTTCTTTGTAGATACGGGCATTTTCGTAAGCGTCTAATCGAAGTTCTTCCAACTCGTGTAAGTTCAAGATTCGCTTTTCTCCTGCCTCGGTGTAGTTGAAGTTGAGTGTCTTAATGGCCCAGAAGGCCTTGTGCTCTAACTCTACAGGGAGATGGCAGGATTTACCGTAAACTAATTTATAGGGGGTAGTACCTATTGGTGTCTTAAATGCGGTCCTATAAGCCCATAAAGCTTCTTGTAGCTTTGATGACCAATCTTTTCTCGAGGTAGCGACAGTCTTTTCCAAGATCTGTTTTATTTCTCTGTTCGAGACCTCTACTTGTCCGCTAGTTTGCGGGTGATAAGGTGTAGCTACTCGGTGCCTGACTCCATATCTAGAAAGAAGTTTATCGAATATTCGTGATATGAAGTGAGATCCTCCGTCGCTAATGACGAGTATGGGTACACCGAATCTAGGAAAGATTGTGTTCTTGAAGAGTTTGATTACTACTCGTGCGTCATTTGTTGGAGCAGCTATGGCTTCTATCCATTTAGATACGTAATCGACAACGACGAGTATGTAGTTATTACCAAAAGAAGGTGGGAAAGGTCCCATGAAATCTATTCCCCAGACGTCGAAGATTTCTACCTCTAAGATTCCTTTCTGAGGCATTTCACCGCGTTGTGAGATGTTGCCAGTTCGTTGGCATCTATCGCATTTTTGCACAGCGATGTAAACGTCTTTCCAGAGATTAGGCCAGAATAAGCCGACTTAGAGAATCTTAGCGCACGTCTTGGACGTACTAGCATGACCACCGTATGGTGCTGAGTGGCATTGGGAAATAATATTTTCTATTTCTTCCTCTGGGACACAGCGACGATATATGTTGTCGGCCCCTCTCTTGAAGAGTAGGGGTTCGTCCCAATAATAGTGTTTTAGATCGTGGAAGAATTTCTTCTTTTGCTGATAAGTAAGATCTGGTGGAAGCACGCCTGCGGCGAGGTAATTAACGATGTCAGCATACCAAGGTAATGTGACTTGGGCATAGACGGCTTCTACGGCTTTTTCGAATTCTGGATCTTCCGAGATTGAGTTGGGTGTGTCACTTTCTAATTTGGCTATCAGATGTTCGTACGGGAAATCGTCATTTATCGGTACTGGCTCGTGTCTGATGCCTTCTATTCGGGATAAGTGATCCGCAACAACGTTCTCGGTTCCTTTCTTATCTTTGATTTCTAAGTCGAACTCTTGTAGTAACAGGATCCATCTCAATAATCTTGGTTTGGCATCCTTTTTGCTTATTAGGTACCTTATGGCAGCGTGGTCTGTGTATATTATAATTTTTGCTCCTACTAAGTAAGAACGGAATTTGTCAAGCGCAAATATAACTGCTAGAAGTTCCTTTTCTGTGGTAGCGTAGTTCATTTGGGCAGGATCTAAGGTTCTACTGGCATAGTAGATGGCATGGAGCTTCTTGTCCTTCCTTTTTCCTAGAACTGCGCCTACAGCGTAATCACTCGCGTCGCACATGATTTCAAACGGTAGTCTCCAGTCTGGTGGTTGCATGATTGGTGCGGTGATAAGGGTTGATTTCAATGTTTCGAATGCTTTTAAACAGTCGTCGTCGAAGACGAACTCAGCATCTTTCATTAACAGGCCGGTCAGAGGTTTTGTGATTTTCGAGAAATCTTTTATAAATCTTCTGTAGAAACCGGCATGTCCTAGAAAACTCCGTATTTCTCGTACGGATTTTGGAGGTTGGAGATCTTTTATAATCTCTATTTTAGCTTTGTCTACCTCAATCCCTCTATCTGATATGACATGTCCTAGAACTATTCCTTGTCGGACCATAAAATGGCATTTCTCCCAATTTAGGACGAGGTTTACTTTTACGCAACGTTCTAGTACCATTTCTAAGTTTTGTAAGCATCCTTCGAAACTTTGTCCACATACCGAGAAATCGTCCATAAACACTTCCATAATGTCGTCTATGAAATCTGCGAAGATTGCCATCATGCATCTTTGGAAGGTTGCTGGAGCGTTACAGAGTCCGAACGACATTCGGCGGTAAGCAAAAGTACCGTAAGGACAGGTGAATGTAGTCTTTTCTTGGTCATCAGGATGGATGGGAATTTGGAAGAATCCTGAGTAACCATCTAGATAGCAGAAATATGAATGTTTGGCTAATCTTTCCAACATTTGGTCTATGAAGGGTAGCGGGAAGTGATCTTTGCGCGTAGCCTTGTTAAGCTTCCTATAATCAATACACATCCTACTTCCAGTCACGACTCTTTTTGTTATCGATTCGCCTTTTTCGTTTTTAACTACTGTGACTCCTCCTTTCTTTGGTACGACATGAACTAGGCTAACCCATTCACTATCGGAGATCGGATAGATGATTCCTGCATCAAGTAATTTCTTTACTTCATCTCGGACTACAGTGCTCAGGATGGGGTTTAGTCTTCTCTGATGCTCTCGAGAGGTTTTAGAGTCTTCCTCTATTATAATTCGATGCATACAGATCGAAGGGCTTATACCTTTTAGATCGCTTATGTTATAGCCTAACGCGGTGGGGTACTTCTTTAGGACTTCTAATAACTTTTCGGTTTCTGGTTGTCCTAAGTCGGCGTTGACTATCACTGGTATTTTTAGTTCATCGTCTAGAAATTCATATCTGAGGTTTTTGGGTAGAGTTTTAAGTTCTAAAGATGGGTTCTTCGGACCTGGTGTTGCACCCCAAAATTTGCCCTCACAATACAAGACTTTGTGTTCTAAGAAGGTTCACAAGGTTCACAAGTTCTCCAACAACTTGCATAACCTTTCATGAAGTTCATAAAGTCCACAAGCTACTTTATGAAGGTTCACAAGGTTCACAAGTCCCACAGTGCTTTCAATACCTTTCATGAGGTTCATGAAGTCCATAGGTTGCTTCTTGAAGGTTCACAAGGTTCACAAGATTCACAATGTTTACAAAGCTTTCCTAAGGGTCATGAGGTCTACAAAGCCACTTCATGATGTTCACAAGGTTCACAAGCTTCACAATACCTCCCATGAGTATCACAAGATATCTTATGAAGATTCACAAGGTTCACATAGTTCACAATTGGTCAAAAAAGTTGACAATTCCCTCAAACAATGCACCTCCTAAGCAGGGCATCCATAACTAGGGTTTTGACTTTAATCAGGCTAAATGGACTTCCAATACCTCAAGTGAGTTTCATAACATCTTATATGTGTATAAGAACCCCCATGTCAAGTTTCAAGACTTTTCTCAAAAGTTTGCTCAGTCAGATGATCAGATAAGTCAAAATCAGTCAATGCAGTTAAAAAGTCAAACTGAGGTCAACTGTGGTCAAACCAAAGTCAAACTTCATGATTTTTTGCCAACATCAAGTATATGAAGTAAAATTCATCATTTTATCAAGGGTTGATCATGATTCATCAAGGAGATTCCAGATCATCAATAATCAGGAGTTTCTAAATTAGGGTTTCCTTAGTAAAAGTCAACTGAACTTTGACCAGGCATAACTTTCACATACTTCATCACCAAGTCTCCATCCAAAGCTCATTTTGAAGGAAATTGAATTCTCTACAACTTTTATGTTGAAGGTTAAGCCCAAAAATGCTTTATTTGAAAGATATGATCTAAGACATTATAGGTCATTTCAAAAGTCAACAAAAAGTCAACAACTTCAAAAGGGCATAACTTGAGATTGGTAAATGATATGGACCTGAAACCAATGGGGTTGTTTAGAGGACTCTTCAAGCTTTCCAAAAAGTCCAAGAACACCATCATACCTTTAAAATTGAGAGAAATGTGCCCTTGCAAAGTTGGGCAATTTTGTGATGGTTTATGTTGAAAATGGAGGCTTAGAAGTATTTCTTTCCAAATGGGCTGCCTAATTTATGACCCAATCCATCTCATAACATGGTGCACGACCCAATTGACCAAAATTCATCATTTTTATTATTTTTTATTTATTTATTATTGATTTAATTCATAAAAATCATTTTAAATAAATAAAAAATATAAAAATCTATTTTTGGGTGAAGATTTTGTTTCTAGAAATTCATAATCATTGATTGAATTAGAATGAGAAGGAAATCATGTGATCTCTCCCAAATTATTATTTTTTATTTATTTATTATTGATTTAATTCATAAAAATCATTTTAAATAAATAAAAAATATAAAAATCTATTTTTGGGTGAAGATTTTGTTTCTAGAAATTCATAATCATTGATTGAATTAGAATGAGAAGGAAATCATGTGATCTCTCCCAAATTATTATTTTTTATTTATTTATTATTGATTTAATTCATAAAAATCATTTTAAATAAATAAAAAATATAAAAATCTATTTTTGGGTGAAGATTTTGTTTCTAGAAATTCATAATCATTGATTGAATTAGAATGAGAAGGAAATCATGTGATCTCTCCCAAATTATTATTTTTTATTTATTTATTATTGATTTAATTCATAAAAATCATTTTAAATAAATAAAAAATATAAAAATCTATTTTTGGGTGAAGATTTTGTTTCTAGAAATTCATAATCATTGATTGAATTAGAATGAGAAGGAAATCATGTGATCTCTCCCAAAATAGCAAGCACTCATGATCAAATATTTGAAATTTATACAATGATCTTTTTGAATATTTTTTGGATCAAATATCCACACAACACATCAATGATTCTGACCTAAATCCATCACACATATATATTAAGCACAAACATAACCCTAGAGAGGAATTGGCAGCAGCCTAAAGGTAAGATCAAAAGCACAAAAATCTTTCAAAAAGTCATATTCGGGTTCTCAAATTCAGAGCATTGCAAGGATGTTTAGAATGAACTCTAGAACGATTCTGGGTGGTTCAATTGGATTTTCATTGCAGGAACAAGAATTCACCATGATTAGGGTTTTCGGCCCTCTTTAGGGTTTCACGATTTTCAAATGATAAATGGATTTGAAAAACACAGGACGATTGAAAAACTCAGTAGCAATACAATGGTGCAATCAATTTTGTGAAATTTTGCCGTTTGGATGAAGTTTGTGTTTCGCAGGGTGGAAGAACTCGTAACAATATTCGTAGGAGAAAACGTTGCAAAATCCGCAGCCTGATGGTTGTTGTGCTTCCTGGAAATCAAGCTGGCCTGGGTTCAAACCCCAGCCAGGTAAGTTTCCGCTTTTTTTTCTTTCTTTTTATTTGATTTAAATATTATAACATTAAAAATTAAATATATTATGTATATTTCTCAATAATAAATAAATAATAATAAAATATGTTTGTTTTCTTTAATTTTAAAAAATATGTTTTTTTTCACAAATTTTGTTTCTATATTTTATGTCTAAATTGTAATATAAATTAGAAAATTTTTGTATATAACTAAATCCTATTTTTTTTATATAAACCCTAAAAACTTATTTCTCATATAAACCCTAATTTCATAAAACTCTAAAAATATTTTTTTAATACAAATCTAATCCTATTTTTTTTTTAATGTTATTTTCTAATATAATTATTATATATGTATGTTTACTATAATTCTTACAAATTTTTGTAAATATACTTATAAACATTTTTTTTACATAACTTTAGTTTATAAATAATTGTGCTTATAATAATTAGATTTTTTGTAGTAACTTCATGATTAAAATATAATTTAATAATTTGTAAATTAAAACAATTGTTTATTCATATTTGTTTTTTTTAGTTGATTATATTAAAAAATTGTTAATTTCTTATTATTATAATATTTGGATTAATTTTGTTTATTCTTATTTACTAACCCATTTATATTCTAATCATGCTTATTATTTTGTCAAATATTGCTTACTAACTCCCTTTATTATTTATTATTGCTTATTTATATTTTATTTATCTTTGCTATTTAATTATTTTGCTTATTATTTTGTAATTGTTTCTTGGATGTAAAGTTGTTTAATTATTTAATTATTATTATGGTTAGTAATTAGGGAGTGTAACAACATGTATGTAATATTAAAATAAATTTAGATCACTTTTAAATAAAGATAATTAAAATAAACACGTCACACACGTAAGTCGATTTTAATCGCCGTCTCACTTCCTAAGGATATCCCTCAAGTTGCCTACGAATAATGGTTAAGTGGGGTGTATAAAGCAAGTCCCTCAAATAGAAAAATCATCAAAGTCCCTTATGGTTGCCTTTACGAATCGAGTCCCTTTCGAAAAATGATGATGGCCCCTTATATGTGCTTATTACATCCCACAATGGCCTTCAAAGTCAAATTGTCCCTCACATGTCCCTTAACATCCAAAGTAAGGACTACCTACTCCATTATAGTAGGGATAGTCTTACTAAAGGAAAGAATGAAGAATAAGAAAGACCTTTAAACATTAGGGTAGGTTACTCCTAGGTGCTTGCTCACTTCAAAATTGTTTCGCACTTAAACAAATTTTCAACAAGTTTTCAAACAAGTTCTTAACACATCCTTACATGGATTATTTATTAACTATTCTGAAAATTTTCTATTCACACACTACAATTTCAAAACAATTCAAAAGTGAGCTTAAGTACCTAAGAGCCCATGGATAACCATGGATGAAAAGGATGCTAATACCTTCCCTTTTCATAACCTACCCCCCGGACCCAAAATATTCTCTAAGGTCTTTCCTGTACTTTTATAACCTTTCCTTATGGATAAAATAAAAGTCGGTGGCGACTCTTGCTATCCGCAACATTGTTTAAAGTCAGTTCTCCCACCGTGTTACAGAACTGGCGACTCTGCTGGGGATCTATTTAAGAGGGGTACCCTTAGGAATTAAGATCACTTTAAATTGTTTGCCTTGTTTGCTTTATTATTATATTGTTGGGGTGCTCTTATGTGTGAAAGGTCCTAACCCGGATCTAGTGTACCTTAGGTAAATGGCAATAGACCAAGGAAACTGTACGACGTATATCGATACGGTTGATCTGGTGGCCATAGTTAGTGCGACTTCTTGGTTGGTGCTTATATTCCTTAAGTCAAGTTGAGGATAATATTGAGGCTGCCATATGTTGTCAATGCACTAACTGACTTTTAGAACCCTAGTTAACTCATCTTGGCCTTTAGAAAGTAGTGAGGTAACCGGCTTTGGTGCAGACTGAAGTTGGTTGACACTCGATACTACGCTCATTGAGATCTTAAACTTGGAGGGTTTTGGTTGGCAAGTAAGTTGCCTTCTGAACAACCACCCTTGTGAAGGATCAATGATATTGAGATCCCTTAGAACCTGGTTACTTTTGTAGGACAGGATGAACCATCTAACTTCAGGGGAGGGTACTTGCCTTTAAACCTCATGCAAGCCTTTAAACCTAGGGCTATGGTGTGACTTGTTTGTGTGTGCCACATGTTTGTGATTGAGCATGACATCATGACATCATCATGCATCATAAGCATATCATTTTCCCTAACCATTTCAAGGACCAAAGGATTTATCTTTGTTCTTTGTTGCAGGTCATGGCTTCTGCTCGTAGAAACACCATCAGGATCAACTTTGTAGGGATACCTGCTAAGCTCAAGGAGTTGGTTTCCCTAGTGCCTGATCATTCCCAGTTCAACAAGAGACATGGTCACTTATTGGATCTAGTTACTTCAGGGTTCAGTGAAGACATGATGAGTGTGCTGTTTCAGTTCTTTGACCCTAAGCACCATTGCTTTACATTTCCTGATTATCAGCTGGTTCCAACCATGGAGGAGTTCTCTAAACTTCTGGGTATACCTGTTCTTGATCAGAAGCCATTCACAGGCTTAGAGAAGGAGCTTAAACCAGAAGTTATTGCTGCAGCTCTACATCTGAAGAAGTCTGACATTGTTCTAGAGACGAGAAGTGGAGTTAAAGGTATTCTTGCCAAGGTATTAGTGGATAAAGCTCAAATGTTCTTGAAGGCTATGAGCTACGATGCTTTTGAGGAGATCTTAGCCTTATTGATTTATGGCTTAGTGTTGTTCCCCAATCCTGATCAGTTCATAGACGTTCATGCCATCAACATATTCCTGAGTCACAATCCAGTGCCTACCTTACTTGGAGACATCCTACATTCTCTTCACACCCGTACTACAAGGGCAAGAGGAACTTTGATGTGCTGCATACCTTTACTTTCTAGGTGGTTTATTTCTCACCTTCCTCGCTCAGTAATGAAGAATGAGCAAGGGTTCAGATGGTCCAAGAGGATCATGTCACTTTCTCACTCAGACATCCATTGGTGCTCCAGATCTATGGAGAATGTCACCATCATTGACCGTTGTGGGGAGTTTCCTAATGTGCCACTTCTAGGCATAAGAGGAGGCATCACCTACAACCCATCCCTAGCTTTACGACAGTTTGGTTACGCCCGGAGCGATGGTCCACATGACATGTTGATTCAGGGCATTGTGTTTGATTACGACAACGATCTTCAGGGTTACCGTCAGAGATTCTTCCGAGCTTGGGGAAAGGTAAACAGGATTGACAGCAAGACACTGGAGCCTAAGTACACTATTCCTATGGAGGCTTATCTCAGATGGGTACGATTTCGTGCTCAGACACTCATGATGCCATATCCTGCCATCCTACCAGTTACCATGGAACCTGTTGCTGAAGGAGACACAGCTTATACCATCCTTCACCCAGACATGCCTACTGATATGGAAGACTTGCAGAGATCATGGATCCAACTGAAAGAGCAAAGGGATACTTTCGAGGCTCATTACAAAGCAAGCCAAGCAAGGATCCTAGAGCTAACAAAGCTACTTCATGAGGAACGAAACCTCAACTCATACCTCAACACAAAGAGGAAGCATCCATGGGAGACTTAAAACCCCATCTTTTGTACTTATTTCGTTTTCATTTTTTGTAAGCCTAAAAGGCAAAACAAGTTATTACTAATAAAAAGTTACTTTCTTGTTTGTTTAAGCAAATTTAAATCCTGCGGTCCTTGAAAACATTGCATATGCATTCCCATATCATTGCATCACAAGTTTATAATTGTGCACAGGGTTCTCATTTTCTCGCTGTTTATTTCAGCAATGGCTCTTGAACAATCAGTTAAGGATCTCCAGGCACAGAATGCACAGTTCCAAGAGCTGATCCTGAACCTATCTAAGGGGCAGAATGAATTGAAGACACTGCTGGCCAAGAAGACTAAGAAGGCTAGAAGGTCTGCTGGGTTGCTCAACATGGGAAGAAGGTTCAAAGGTCCTGCCAAGACCAAGGAACAGGTTGAAGACTATGAATCTGAAGAATCTGAGCAGGAGAGAGGCAGTCTCCACAACACTATGGGGGACTCTGATTCTGAGGCTAACTACTACCATGAGCCTAACGAAGACAAATTCAAGATGCTGGTGGATAGAATGGATGCTATGGAATTACAGAAATCATCTGGGCTGGATTTTGAGGATTTGAGCTTGATATCTGGGGTGGTCATACCCATTGGGTTCAAAGTTCCTACATTTGTTGTCTATGATGGGGTCTCTTGTCCCAAATTGCATCTGAGGTCTTATGTCAGAAGAATGCAACCCCACACTGCTGATAAAAAGTTGTGGATCCATTTCTTTCAAGAGAGTTTATCTGGAGCTTAGCTAGAGTGGTATTATCAGTTGGAGAGTGTCAACATCAGAGATTGGAATGACCTTGCTGAAGCTTTCTACAAGCAGTATCAATACAATGCTGACTTAGCCCCCACTCGCATGCAGCTTCAAAGCATGTCTATGGGTGCCAAAGAAAGCTTTAAGGAGTATGCTCAGAAGTGGAGAGACTTAGCTGGAAGAGTTCAACCCCCTTTGACTGATAGGGAGTTGGTTGATATGTTCATGTGTACGCTGAATGGTCCGTTTTACAGTCATCTCATTGGAAGCTCATCATCTGGCTTCACTGAGTTGATCATGACAGGAGAGCGAGTAGAGAATGGTATCAAGAGTGGTAAGATCCAAGTGGGCACTTCTTCATCAGGTGCTGCAAAGAAGCCTCCCACTGGGAAGAAAGAATCTAATGCTGTGTATGGTCAGCCTGATCGTAACAGAAGGCATCAGTCTGTTAGTGCAGTTCATATTTCAAATCCAACTCCTGCAACAACAGAGCAGCCTCAAGGCGACCAACAGAGGGCTAGAAGACAGTTCACGAAGATCAACATGTCAATGGCTCAGGCATTGCAACACTTGTTGAAGGCTGAACTTATTACCCTGAGGGAGGCTCCTCAGAATCCCAATGTTACCTCTCCCAAGTACAATCCCAATGCACGATGTGCATATCATTCAAACTGTCTAGGACATGATACTAATAACTGCTGGGTCTTGAAGAACAAAATTCAGGATATGATTGATGCTGGAGAAATTGAGTTTGATCCACCAGGTACTCCAAATGTGATTACAGCTCCAATGCCAAATCACGAGAAGACTGTCAACGCCATTGATGAAGATATTGATGAAGATCTGCATGTCTATTCAGTTATGGAGTTGAGCACACCATTGTCTGTTATCAAAAAGAGGTTAGTACAAGCTGGGATCTTTCCAGGTTGTCATGAAGATTGTCTATATTGTACCTATAAGTCGGATAGTTGCTTCATCTTGAGAGATGGGATTCAACGTCTCATGGATAAATATACTATAGTGTTTGAAAGAAGACCAGCATCTGTAGAAAGTATGGTGGATCATCTGACTCAGGGTAAGAAGATTGAAGAGGTTGACATGGTTGACAAAGTACCACTAAGAATCACTTCAAAGGGTCCCATTAAAATCACTCATCAGGGCCCAATCAAGATTACTGCTGAAGGTCCTGTGAAAGTTGTTGCTGAAGCCAGAGTAGCTCCTCTGATCATTACCACTCCTGGTCCTATTCCTTATACATCTGACAAAGCTGTGCCTTGGCACTATGGGTCTGATGTTTACATCCATGGTGACAAGCAGGAGCCTTTACCTGATATGCCTGTTGACATTGATAATATTGCTGGATCTAGCAAGATCACTCGTAGTGGAAGAGTCTTCTCTCCTCCAGTTGCTTCTAAGAGTGCAGTTACTCCTGCTGTTACTTCCACCACTGATGCTCGGGGCAAGGGTCCTGTTATTGAGCCTGTATCTACTGATGTGCCAGCTGCTGATGACCTCTCTAAGCAGATGGGAGAAGTATTGAAAATCATTCGCAAGAGTGATTATGATATTGTTGATCAGCTGGGGCATACTCCCTCAAAGATTTCTATGCTCTCCCTATTATTATGTTCTGAGGCTCATGCCAAGTCATTGATCAAGTTTCTAAAGATGGCTCATGTACCCAGTGCAATTTCTGTGGACCAGTTTGAGAATTGTGTTGCTCACCTGACCTATGACAACGGGTTAGGATTTTCTGATGCTGACTTGACCCCTGCCAAGAGGGATCATAACAGGGCCTTGCATATTTCAATTGAATGCAGGGGCACTACCCTGTCTCATGTGCTGATAGACAATGGTTCCTCTCTGAATGTGTTGCCTAAGGAAGTCCTGAACAAGCTGAGTCCTGAAGATACGGTATTGAAGCCCAGTAATATTGTGGTAAAGGCTTTTGATGGTTCTAGAAGAGTAGTGCATGGGGAAATTGATCTTCCAATCAAGGTTGGCTCTCAGGTGTTTACTGCTACATTCTATGTGATGGATATTCGTCCTTCGTACTCATGTCTGCTTGGTCGTCCCTGGATCCATGGGGCAGGTGCTGTGACCTCCACATTACATCAAAAGTTGAGATATCCGGTGAATGGAAAAGTTGTTACTGTCTTTGGAGAGGAAGAATACTTTGTCAGCCATGTAAACACTTTCAAGTATCTGGAAGTAGAAGGTGAATACATTGAAACTCCATGTCAGTCATTTGAAGTGGTTCCCTGGGCTGTTAAGGATTGTGTGACTCCTCCTGCTGTGAAGAAGGTTCCTGTGGTCATCAGAAACCCTCCAACAATGGCAATGGCCTCCCTCAATGATGCAAAAGCTGTGGTGGAAGAAGAGTCCCAGAAGGCTGTTCGTCATGCTCGTGCTGTTCGTATCACCAATCAAGAGGTTATCAATGCTGTGGGAGATCAAGATGAAGACTACAACTTGGAGGCATGGATTTTTCCTACTGTGGGTGCTGGACTCAATAATTGGAAAGCTGAAGATGTTATCCCTATCTCCTTTAGTCGGGAGTAAATACTATTACTGTGTTATGTTTTTAAATTTGTACTTTCAAGCCATGTGCCTTACCCGGGGCACAATGGTGTGCTTGTTACGGGTTGTCATTTCATTTGCATACTTCATTCAATAAAATCAGTGGACGTTTCGTTTTCGTAAATATTGTGTTCCTTGTCTTTCTTTTTCTTTTATCTTTGCTTTATCAGCTATGTGTTCTTACACACACCCACGTCACTAAAATGCAGACCCTCATCCACTCTGGATCCAGTTGATAACAGTTCTACTATTGCCAATTACAATTTCGAGAATCCGATCTATCAAACTGAAGACGGAAACGAGGACGATTGTGAAATACCTGTGGAGCTTGCTAGGTTGTTACAACAAGAAGAGAAAGCTATACAGCCACATGAAGAGCCAGTCGAAGTTGTGAATCTGGGAACTGAAGAAAACAGAAAAGAGGTCAAAATAGGGGCTGATTTAGAGGACAGTGTCAAGAGCAGGTTGATTCAGATGCTACGTGACTATGTGGAGATCTTTGCTTGGTCTTATGAAGATATGCCAGGGTTGGATACAGACATTGTGGTTCACCGTTTGCCAGTGAAAGAAGATTGTCGTCCAAAGAAGCAGAAGGTTCGTCGTATGCGTCCTGAAATGTCAGAAAAGATCAAAGCAGAGGTAATGAAACAGTTCAATGCAGGGTTCTTGGCCGTAACTTCTTATCCTCAGTGGGTTGCAAATGTGGTACCAGTTCCTAAGAAAGATGGTAAGGTACGTATGTGTGTAGACTACAGAGATCTGAACAAGGCTAGCCCTAAAGACGACTTTCCACTTCCTCATATCGATATTCTGGTAGACAACACTGCTCAGCATAAGGTATTCTCTTTTATGGATGGTTTCTCTGGTTACAATCAAATCAAGATGGCACCTGAAGATATGGAGAAGACAACATTTGTGACACAGTGGGGCACCTTTTGCTATAAGGTAATGCCATTTGGTTTGAAGAATGCAGGGGCAACATATCAGCGTGCTATGGTGGCTTTATTTCATGATATGATTCATCATGAGATAGAGGTATATGTGGATGATATGATAGCCAGATCTCAGAATGAAGAGCAACATCTTGATCATCTGCACAAGTTGTTTGAGAGGTTGAAGAAATACAAGTTGAGATTGAACCCAAACAAGTGTACTTTTGGAGTTAGATCTGGAAAACTCTTGGGTTTCATTGTCAGTGGAAAAGGTATTGAAGTGGATCCTGCAAAAGTGAAAGCTATACGAGAGATGCCAGCTCCCCGTACTGAAAAGGAGGTTAGAGGTTTCTTGGGACGATTGAACTACATTGCAAGATTTATTTCCCAATTAACTACCATCTGTGAGCCAATCTTCAAGTTGTTGAAGAAAGATCAGGTGATGGAATGGAATGATGAGTGCCAGACTGCCTTTGATGAAATCAAGAGATATTTGCTAGAACCTCCAATTTTAATGCCACCAGTTGATGGAAGACCCTTGATTATGTATTTAACAGTATTAGACAACTCAATGGGGTGTGTATTGGGGCAACATGACGAGTCTGGTCGAAAAGAGCAGGCAATATACTACCTTAGCAAAAAGTTTACCGACTGTGAAACAAGATACTCACTGCTCGAGAAAACTTGCTGCGCTTTGGCATGGGCTGCTCGCCGACTAAGACAGTATATGTTGACCTATACTACCTTGTTGATTTCGAAGATGGATCCAATCAAGTACATATTTGAGAAACCTGCTCTTTCCGGAAGAATTGCAAGATGGCAAATGATCTTGACGGAATATGATATACAGTATACTACTCAGAAGGCCATTAAGGGGAGTGTTGTTGCTGATCATTTGGCTCATCAAGCAGTAGATGATTACCAGTCAATGAATTTTGAGTTCCCTGATGAAGACATTATGTCTGTTACCAAAGAACCTGGACAATATGACAGACCTGAACAAGGATCCCGATGGACTATGGTTTTTGATGGTGCCTCCAATGCACATGGTAATGGTGTTGGTGTTGTGATTAATTCCCCTGAAGGTTGTCATACCCCGATTACTGCCAGACTTTGTTTCTATTGTACCAATAACATGGCTGAGTATGTAAATTTGATTGATGAGAAAAGGTTAGCAGCAGTTTGTCATGGCCAGATGTACCAGAAACGGATGATCAAAGCTTTTAACAAGAAGGTTAAGCCAAAGGTATATCAGGCTGGTGACTTGGTAATCAAGCGTATCATATTACCACAGGGTGATCCTAGGGGCAAGTGGACTCCAACATATGAGGGACCATTTGTAGTCAAGACAGTGTTCTCAGGAGGTGCCATGATACTGACTACAATGGATGGGGAAGACTTCCCACAACCTGTAAACGCAGACATAGTTAAAAAATACTACGCATAAAAAGAGACCCGCTAGGTTGACAGGCCTAGGCAAAAATAAGGGCATCCCGGCAAACCAAAAGGGTTTGGGCAAAAATTAGGGATATATATATAAAAAGATGTACACCCGGCAAGTCGAAAACCTGAAAAGGCGGCTTGGGCAAAAAAGGGTATCCCGGTGGATTGAAAACCTGAAAGGGCAATCCAGGCAAAAGTTAGGGATTAAAGCGTATGACTATGTCTCGTTTGGATCACTCATGAAACTGCAACCAGTTGTACTACTTACTCAAGCTCAGACAGATAAAGCTCAATCCAATCGTTTCCGTCTCAACAGCAAGAAGATGAGATACTTGAGTGGCAATAGTAGAATTGAAACTCAATAGGATTATTTCCCACATAGCTGATTCTTTTTGTAAAACTTCATGACAAAATTCTCTTACTAGGGTTTATGTCTCCTTGTACAAACTTACCCGTGTATGGGTCACTTTTGATATAAATAAATTCCATCTTTTGAATCCAGATTTACTTTTACCCTATTTACATAAGCGAAACGTCCATTGGTTGTGTTTGAATGTATGTATGCCTTTGAATATGATTAATGTTTACCAGAAATGCATGTATGCTTTTAATATGATTGATGTTTACCAGAAATGCATGAAAATGCAGTAATAGTATTTACTAAGGACGAACGAGGGAAGGATTTCAACGAAGCTTCGCCGGTTCATCTTTACAAGACAGTTACAAACCATCAGTAGGACTAATCCATTTTCACAAAGTCTAATCTCCCCTGGAATTTATATCCATCTCTTTTATCCTCATACGGATATACGGGAAATTACTTTCCAATAAGGGCACGATGTACGAAGACGGGATGTTATACTTATCCTACTATCAAACGAAAACGAAGGTTATCTATACCCTACTATCCCCAACAACGGGAGGTTATCTATACCTTGTTATCCCCAACAACGGGAGGTTATCTATACCTTGTTATCCCCAGCAGACGGAGGGTTATATATTCTTCAACAAATCGGGATTTATTTTCCTTGGCCAGCAGTTGTTATACAAGGATATCCAGACACTTCCAGCAGTGTCATATCATACATACATCATTTACATCATACCATAACATATATGTCTATAGTACATTACCTAAGTGCATCATGTCATACATGCATACATAAAGCATAAACTAATGTTGTTATATAGAATGCTACCTTGTTTTCAGGTTAATTATCCAACAAACAAGCTTATGATCTTTGGGACTGCTTTATTGTAACCTCAGGGTTACTTTATCCTCCTGATGAGCTTCTTATTACTTTGGGACTGCTTTATTGTAACCTCAGGGTTACTTTATCCTCCTGATGAGCTTCTTATTACTTTGGGACTGCTTTATTGTAACCTCAGGGTTATTTTATCCTCCTGATAGCCTCTCATGACTTCAAGACTGCTTTAGAGCTACTGATTGCTCTATCCTCCTGAAATCATCCTATTACTTCAAGACTGCTTTAGAGCTATTCATTGCTCTATCCTCATGAGGTCATATTACTACTTCAAGACTGCTTTAGAGCTATTCATTGCTCTATCCTCCTGAAGCCATCTAATTATTTCAAGACTGCTTTAGAGTTATCCATTGCTCTATCCTCCTGAAATTACATTATTATTTCAAGACTGCTTTAGAGCTATCCATTGCTCTATCCTCCTGAAGCCATCTAATTATTTCAAGACTGCTTTAGAGTTATCCATTGCTCTATCCTCCTGAAATTACATTATTATTTCAAGACTGCTTTAGAGCCATTCATTGTTCTATCCTCCTGAAATCATATCATTGCTTCAAGACTGCTTTAGGGTTATCACTATTGATTGCTCTATCCTCATGAAGACATGCTGCTACATCATTATTATTCCAGACTCCTGACAGCTTTCATCATACACCCATATTTTGAACTGCTCCCCCCCTAGTGGCATCTTTAAGCCCACTCAATCATATTCAACTAGCCATCTGTACCACTCTAGTGCACTGGTGAGTGCAAATTTTTGGGCTTTTGTGTTCAATCCCCTTCAACCTTCCAGGTTACGACTGGCAAATATACCAATCTAACCCCTCAGGTTTCAGAAAATTGAACAGGGGCAGCTGTTGCACCCCAAAATTTGCCCTCACAATACAAGACTTTGTGTTCTAAGAAGGTTCACAAGGTTCACAAGTTCTCCAACAACTTGCATAACCTTTCATGAAGTTCATAAAGTCCACAAGCTACTTTATGAAGGTTCACAAGGTTCACAAGTCCCACAGTGCTTTCAATACCTTTCATGAGGTTCATGAAGTCCATAGGTTGCTTCTTGAAGGTTCACAAGGTTCACAAGATTCACAATGTTTACAAAGCTTTCCTAAGGGTCATGAGGTCTACAAAGCCACTTCATGATGTTCACAAGGTTCACAAGCTTCACAATACCTCCCATGAGTATCACAAGATATCTTATGAAGATTCACAAGGTTCACATAGTTCACAATTGGTCAAAAAAGTTGACAATTCCCTCAGACAATGCACCTCCTAAGCAGGGCATCCATAACTAGGGTTTTGACTTTAATCAGGCTAAATGGACTTCCAATACCTCAAGTGAGTTTCATAACATCTTATATGTGTATAAGAACCCCCATGTCAAGTTTCAAGACTTTTCTCAAAAGTTTGCTCAGTCAGATGATCAGATAAGTCAAAATCAGTCAATGCAGTTAAAAAGTCAAACTGAGGTCAACTGTGGTCAAACCAAAGTCAAACTTCATGATTTTTTGCCAACATCAAGTATATGAAGTAAAATTCATCATTTTATCAAGGGTTGATCATGATTCATCAAGGAGATTCCAGATCATCAATAATCAGGAGTTTCTAAATTAGGGTTTCCTTAGTAAAAGTCAACTGAACTTTGACCAGGCATAACTTTCACATACTTCATCACCAAGTCTCCATCCAAAGCTCATTTTGAAGGAAATTGAATTCTATACAACTTTGATGTTGAAGGTTAAGCCCAAAAATGCTTTATTTGAAAGATATGATCTAAGACATTATAGGTCATTTCAAAAGTCAACAAAAAGTCAACAACTTCAAAAGGGCATAACTTGAGATTGGTAAATGATATGGACCTGAAACCAATGGGGTTGTTTAGAGGACTCTTCAAGCTTTCCAAAAAGTCCAAGAACACCATCATACCTTTAAAATTGAGAGAAATGTGCCCTTGCAAAGTTGGGCAATTTTGTGATGGTTTATGTTGAAAATGGAGGCTTAGAAGTATTTCTTTCCAAATGGGCTGCCTAATTTATGACCCAATCCATCTCATAACATGGTGCACGACCCAATTGACCAAAATTCATCATTTTTATTATTTTTTATTTATTTATTATTGATTTAATTCATAAAAATCATTTTAAATAAATAAAAAATATAAAAATCTATTTTTGGGTGAAGATTTTGTTTCTAGAAATTCATAATCATTGATTGAATTAGAATGAGAAGGAAATCATGTGATCTCTCCCAAATTATTATTTTTTATTTATTTATTATTGATTTAATTCATAAAAATCATTTTAAATAAATAAAAAATATAAAAATCTATTTTTGGGTGAAGATTTTGTTTCTAGAAATTCATAATCATTGATTGAATTAGAATGAGAAGGAAATCATGTGATCTCTCCCAAATTATTATTTTTTATTTATTTATTATTGATTTAATTCATAAAAATCATTTTAAATAAATAAAAAATATAAAAATCTATTTTTGGGTGAAGATTTTGTTTCTAGAAATTCATAATCATTGATTGAATTAGAATGAGAAGGAAATCATGTGATCTCTCCCAAATTATTATTTTTTATTTATTTATTATTGATTTAATTCATAAAAATCATTTTAAATAAATAAAAAATATAAAAATCTATTTTTGGGTGAAGATTTTGTTTCTAGAAATTCATAATCATTGATTGAATTAGAATGAGAAGGAAATCATGTGATCTCTCCCAAAATAGCAAGCACTCATGATCAAATATTTGAAATTTATACAATGATCTTTTTGAATATTTTTTGGATCAAATATCCACACAACACATCAATGATTCTGACCTAAATCCATCACACATATATATTAAGCACAAACATAACCCTAGAGAGGAATTGGCAGCAGCCTAAAGGTAAGATCAAAAGCACAAAAATCTTTCAAAAAGTCATATTCGGGTTCTCAAATTCAGAGCATTGCAAGGATGTTTAGAATGAACTCTAGAACGATTCTGGGTGGTTCAATTGGATTTTCATTGCAGGAACAAGAATTCACCATGATTAGGGTTTTCGGCCCTCTTTAGGGTTTCACGATTTTCAAATGATAAATGGATTTGAAAAACATAGGACGATTGAAAAACTCAGTAGCAATACAATGGTGCAATCAATTTTGTGAAATTTTGCCGTTTGGATGAAGTTTGTGTTTCGCAGGGTGGAAGAACTCGTAACAATATTCGTAGGAGAAAACGTTGCAAAATCCGCAGCCTGATGGTTGTTGTGCTTCCTGGAAATCAAGCTGGCCTGGGTTCAAACCCCAGCCAGGTAAGTTTCCGCTTTTTTTTCTTTCTTTTTATTTGATTTAAATATTATAACATTAAAAATTAAATATATTATGTATATTTCTCAATAATAAATAAATAATAATAAAATATGTCTGTTTTCTTTAATTTTAAAAAATATGTTTTTTTTCACAAATTTTGTTTCTATATTTTATGTCTAAATTGTAATATAAATTAGAAAATTTTTGTATATAACTAAATCCTATTTTTTTTATATAAACCCTAAAAACTTATTTCTCATATAAACCCTAATTTCATAAAACTCTAAAAATATTTTTTTAATACAAATCTAATCCTATTTTTTTTTTTAATGTTATTTTCTAATATAATTATTATATATGTATGTTTACTATAATTCTTACAAATTTTTGTAAATATACTTATAAACATTTTTTTTACATAACTTTAGTTTATAAATAATTGTGCTTATAATAATTAGATTTTTTGTAGTAACTTCATGATTAAAATATAATTTAATAATTTGTAAATTAAAACAATTGTTTATTCATATTTGTTTTTTTTAGTTGATTATATTAAAAAATTGTTAATTTCTTATTATTATAATATTTGGATTAATTTTGTTTATTCTTATTTACTAACCCATTTATATTCTAATCATGCTTATTATTTTGTCAAATATTGCTTACTAACTCCCTTTATTATTTATTATTGCTTATTTATATTTTATTTATCTTTGCTATTTAATTATTTTGCTTATTATTTTGTAATTGTTTCTTGGATGTAAAGTTGTTTAATTATTTAATTATTATTATGGTTAGTAATTAGGGAGTGTAACAACATGTATGTAATATTAAAATAAATTTAGATCACTTTTAAATAAAGATAATTAAAATAAACACGTCACACACGTAAGTCGATTTTAATCGCCGTCTCACTTCCTAAGGATATCCCTCAAGTTGCCTACGAATAATGGTTAAGTGGGGTGTATAAAGCAAGTCCCTCAAATAGAAAAATCATCAAAGTCCCTTATGGTTGCCTTTACGAATCGAGTCCCTTTCGAAAAATGATGATGGCCCCTTATATGTGCTTATTACATCCCACAATGGCCTTCAAAGTCAAATTGTCCCTCACATGTCCCTTAACATCCAAAGTAAGGACTACCTACTCCATTATAGTAGGGATAGTCTTACTAAAGGAAAGAATGAAGAATAAGAAAGACCTTTAAACATTAGGGTAGGTTACTCCTAGGTGCTTGCTCACTTCAAAATTGTTTCGCACTTAAACAAATTTTCAACAAGTTTTCAAACAAGTTCTTAACACATCCTTACATGGATTATTTATTAACTATTCTGAAAATTTTCTATTCACACACTACAATTTCAAAACAATTCAAAAGTGAGCTTAAGTACCTAAGAGCCCATGGATAACCATGGATGAAAAGGATGCTAATACCTTCCCTTTTCATAACCTACCCCCCGGACCCAAAATATTCTCTAAGGTCTTTCCTGTTCTTTTATAACCTTTCCTTATGGATAAAATAAAAGTCGGTGGCGACTCTTGCTATCCGCAACATTGTTTAAAGTCAGTTCTCCCACCGTGTTACACCTGGCATATGGTTTGGTGTCAGTGCTAAGCTTTCGCTTAGGCTATCGTCTTTATATGGTTTACGCCAATTGTCGTCTTCAGAAATGTCGGGTATTTGAATCTTTATTATTTCTGAATACGTGGTCTCTTCATTTTCAAGTTCTCTTATGCATTCGTCAATTTCGTCTACTAAATAGCAGGTATCGTCTATTGCTGGTGCTTGTAAGAACTTGGTGAGAATGAACTCTATCTTTTCTTCTCCTACTTCGAATGTTAGCCTTCCTTTCTTCATGTCTATAATCGCTCCGGCTGTAGCTAGGAATGGTCTTCCTAGGATAATTAGGGTTACAGTGTCCTCCTTAATGTCCATGATTATGAAGTCGGTTGGGATGTAGAATTGTCCTATGCGTACTGGAACGTTTTCCAGTATTCCGACTGGGTATTTTACTAATCTGTCAGCTAATTGTACAGACATTTTGGTTGGCCTGAGGTCTCCCATATTCAGCTTTTTGCATATAGATAAAGGCATAACACTGATACTGGCTCCTAAATCGCATAGAGCTTTATCTATTACGAACTTTCCTATGACGCAGGGTATGGAGAAACTACCTGGGTCTTTTAATTTAGGAGGCATGCGGTTTTGAATAATAGCGCTACACTCTGCAGTAAGTGTAACTGTTTCGTTATCCTCGATCTTTCTCTTATTTGACAGGATCTCTTTGAGAAATTTGGCGTATGACGGCATTTGAGTTATCGCTTCTGTAAAAGGAATAGTAATATTCAGCTGTTTAAGGAGCTCTACAAATTTCTTAAACTGTCCTGAAGTTTTAGAGTTTATTAGTCTTTGCGGATAAGGGATAGGTGGTTTATATGGCGCTGGAGGTGCTTGAGTTTTTTCACTTGCGGTATCCTCCTTCTCGTTGTCTTCCTTCTTCTCTAACTCAGATTCCTTTTCTGCTTGTTCAGTTGGTTTCTGTTGCATGGCTGAGTTTTCGGTCCTTGGATCAATCAGTTCGTCCAATTCTTTTCCACTTCTTAGTATTACAGCATTTGCTTGGCCTTTGGGATTCTGTTCGGGTTGTCCAGGAAATGTGCCAGCAGGTGCGGCAGCAGATGCTTGCTGTTGAGCCACTTGTGATATCTGAGTTTCTAACATTTTGTTGTGGGTGGCTAAAGCGTATACTTTTCCTGTCAACTGTTTAATTTGCTCGCTAGTGTGTATGTTTTGATTCAGGAACTCTTTGTTCGTCTGAGCTTGAGTAGCTATGAAATTTTCCATCATCAATTCGAGGTTTGATTTCCTAGGTGCATTCTGAGCAGCTGGTTTTTGATATCCTTGCGGAGCAGTAGGCATTTGCAATGCATTTTCGCTTTTGTAAGAAAAGTTTAGATGATTTCGCCAACCTGGGTTGTAGGTATTTGCGTAGGGATTTCCTTGAGCATAATTTACCTGGTCTGGTGGGATTCCGGCTAGCAATGGGCATTCGGGTGCATTATGAGTGGTGCTTCCGCATAACTCGCAATTTGGAGTTACTGCAGCGACAGTTGCAGTGGGGTTAACGGTCAGACTATCGATCTTCTGTGCTAGAGCATCTACTTTAGCATTGAACTTTTCAAGGCTGCTGATTTCGTACATCCCACCTTTCGCTGAGGTTTTCTCATTTGGAGTGCGTTCACCTCCCCATTGGCAATGGTTTTGTGACATGTTTTCTATTAATTGATAGGCTTCATCGTATGGCTTATCCATAAGTGCACCGCCCGCGGCAGCGTCTATGGTTAATCTAGTATTGTATAGAAGCCCATTATAGAAAGTATGGATTGTCACCCAGTCTTCTAGACCGTGGTGAGGACATGTTCTCATCATATCTTTGAATCGTTCCCATGCTTCGTAGAGAGATTCAGTATCTTTCTGTCGAAATCCGTTGATTTGAGCTCTAAGCATAGCAGTTTTGCTTGGTGGAAAATATCTCGCTAAGAAGACGTTCTTCAATTGCTCCCACGTTGTAACGGAGTTGGATGGTAACGATTGTAACCATGTCCACGCTCTGTCTCTAAGAGAGAATGGGAAAAGACGAAGTCTTATCGCGTCTGGAGTTACTCCATTTGCTTTCACTGTGTCTGCGTATTGTACAAACTTCGTTAGATGTTCGTTCGGATCCTCAGTTGCGTTTCCTGAGAATTGGTTTTGTTGTACAGCCGACAACAATGATGGTTTCAGCTCAAAATCATTTCGGGTAATAGCTGGGGCAGCAATGCTACTTCTAGGCTCCATCTGAGATGGTGTAGCGTATGCCTTCAGCGGTTTGTTCGGAGGTCCTTCAGCCATCGTCGGTTCTTCTTCGGATTTGGGAATGGGAGTGAGAGGATCGGGAATGTTATGTTTGAGTTGGTACTCAATGATTCGGCTTCTTAGGTGTAAGAAGCGCTCTAGTTCTGCGACTGAAGGTTTCAAGATATCGCTTTGTGGGCGATCACTTGGCATACAATCGACAGCACTAGTAAAGGAAAAATGAAAATTGTTTACCTAGTCTATACGGCGTAACAGAAGGTTACACTATTGACTAAACGGGTCCCCGGCAACGGCGCCAAAAACTTGATCGCGACTTTCTATGTCTAATACAACTAACTGCAAGTGCACAGTCTATCGCGTAGTAATAAAAGATATTGATCCCACAGGGACTCGTAATCAAACTAGTGTTCTCGGGAGTTACTATGTTTAGCTAGGTAGAATATGTTTTAAGGGAATAAGATTGTCACTAAAAGGGGAAACTAAGATTACTATTTAGATTTTAATTAATTGAATCGATACGTAGTAATTGTGTTCTTCAGGGATTTGATAAGTTACTGGTGTATGAAATAGTTTTCGCAGTTTATTTAAGCAGAAAGTGGAGATTTGAAGACTCTCGTCTCACGATGGTTATTGACGCTAATCATAATCCTAAGGGCCTAACGTACACTTTCGTGTTCCGTTCGGGGTTAAAATTACTTTTTGGAAATCTCTAAGTTCTAATTCGTTTTAAAGTGCTTTCGCTGTTATTAAAACAAATGCCTAGTGTTTACTATCTGACCTTACCGCAGCTTTCGCTTGTTGGTTCGTATCTTAATTAATTTCCCACTTTCGTGGCAAAACTACTTTAAAACAAGTTCTCGCTTTCGCGACGAAGTTTATTCATAAATCAATTTTAAACACTTAGACCATAAGTTATTTTTGTGAAAAGAAAGTTTTCAAACAAGAGCTATCAAATCCCATTCGAATTATTACTACATATCGATTACCTAAGTTTAGCTAGACATAGAATTTGGAAAAGCAAAACATAAATAATAATAATAAATAATAAATTGCATTATGATAAAATAGAAGTCGATCAAAATGAAAACCTGTAAATAATGTCAATTGGCCTTTGGGCAGATCCTCCACAGATGTTGGCAGGATTCTGTCTTTAGTTCCAATTCGATCGTACAGTGCAGTAACAATTACAGAAGAGCGGAAATGGGAATGAGTAGAATGGAAAGGGAAATAAAGGAAAGGGATACAAATGAAACTGGAGAAATGGATACAAATAATAACTGAAAATAAATTTGCTCTGGAAATAAAATTTGGCAGCACTTCGTGGTATGAATGCAGCTCCCTTTTTGAAGTCCCCTGCTTCCCTTTTTATAGAAGTGGAATTCCAACGGTTACCTCTGAGGATGATGGACCTTGAGGCAGATAATTTAGGGAGTAGTGGACCATTTAATGGGAATTGGAACTGCTCTTTTGACGTGTAATCTGAGTGGGGCGTTTTTGCCTGCGGTCGTCACAAGGTGTGACGGTCGTCACCCGTGTGACGGTCGTCATGCATCTGTGACGGTCGTCACATCAGCAAAAACTGTCTGATGCGCTTTTCATTGTGTTTTCAATCCTTTTTCGTCCATATTTCATCTGGGTTGCTTCTTTTCTTCATGTTGCCTTGTTTAGACGTGATCGTTGAATACCTACAAAAACATCAGACAAATACACGGAAATAACCCGAAATCGGATCGAAAACGGTTAGCTTTTAGTCGAATTATGCATGAAAATATCTATATGATTTCGTGTTATCAGCCGTGTGTCCAATTTTCAGAGGCCCAAGTCCAAAATATGCCACTTATCACTATATAATAACTGCCACGCGTGTATGTTCTGGGTCCGCCACCTCATTTTTCCATTCATTCAGATCCAGGCACTTCACACTCCACTACCCCACTTCCCTGCCACATGTCCCTCTCTCTCCTTTCCCTCACGCCACGCGTCCCCATCCCACTCTCCAGGCTCTGCATGTATTCCACCTGTCCCACTACCACACCTCGCCGGAAACCCTCGCTGCCGGCCATGCAACCTCCCGCGAGGCCACCGTACCCGTCGCCGGAGCAGTTGTAACCGTCGCCAGAGTTCATAAGCTCGCCGGAAACTGCAAAAAATTCCAGAATCATCAACCACCATCATCTTCTCCATTCATCCCCTTCGCTCGACTTCACCGGAAAACCCGCCGTGAACTTCAACCTCGCCGGAAACTGCACGTGTTCTCTCGCGATTCATCTTCTTTTCTCCAGTTTTTTTTCACGATCTTCATCGTGTCCATCACCACCACCTTCATCAGGACATTTCCAGAAAACGCACGTTGATCTTCACCAACGAGTTCCAAGAACTTCATACGCCTTCAATGATTTCTCCAGGTCCATAAGATCTTCATCAGATCTTCATGTGTTCATCATCAAATTTCCAGATCGTCATCAGGAATATTCATACGATCATCATCTTCGCATATCCTTCAGATTTTCTCAAAGATCTTCATCAGTATCGTCACCATTCATCATAAGATTTCCAGATCTTCATCAAATAACTTTCAGGTTCGTAACACTCAACAAGAACATTCACCTTGATCTTCATAGAGTCCATCCAGATTTTCCAGAATCATCCAGATCTTCGTCGTTCTTCATCGCTTCATCAAGATTCCTCGCATCCGCTAGTTCCTCCAGATCCATCAAACTTTTTTCAAGAACTTCAGCATCAAAGTTCAAGATCTGCACATGCGAGCGCCTTCAAGACATCTCCAGAAAGAACGTCCACGAATATCCAACCTTCAAATCAACTCCAGAGATCATCATCGGTCAAAATCTTCTACATGCAATGTTTTTTGTGTGCCCGGATCGTGATAGATTGTGGTTTCGTTTTTATTCATTTGTTGTGAGGGTTGTAAAACGAGGATGAGATTGAGAGAGGGTCTGAAACGGAAGCTGAACGAGAGAAGGGGTTTGAGAGAGCTTGCGAAGGAGAGATTGAGAGAAGAAGCGGCGCTAGGGTTTTCGTATGAACATTGTTTTGGAGGGTGAAAGAGGGTTAGGTTTTGGTGTTCTGAGAGTGAACGAGAGAAGAGGCTGAGTGTGGCGTTGGGCCTCTAAGCCCAATTACGTGTTACTGCATAACACCTCCGTTTTTCTTGCTCACCCCTCCCCGTTTTTGTTAGTTTTTGTTGGGCCGGACCCATTCTTTTACTGGACACACCCCTTGTTTCTCCTTACTCGCCCCCCTTTCTTTTTTTAATCTTTTTTTTGCTGTTTGTTTTGGTGGGCTGGGCCCTGATTTTGTTTTTGCTGTAACAACACCCACAACTACTAATAAACCCCCCTGCATTTTTTTATTTTCTTTATTTTCTTGTATTGTTTTTAATGCATTTGATGGAATTTTTAGATAAGGATTTCATTAAGGAAGTTAGTTTAATTTTCTTTTTAAGAAGATTTAGAAATTGATTTAATTTTCTTTTAAGAGATTTAGGATTTAGTTTAATTTCTTTTAAAGGATAGAATTGAATTTAGTTTTAATTTTCTTTTAGGATATTACTTTTAATTCAGATTTTAGTATGCAATTTCCTTTTAATTTCTTCAGAATATTTTCTAGTGGACTTTAATTGCCGTATTTTAGGAGTGGACTTTTATTTCCATTTTGTGGTGGATTTCTCTCCTATTTTTCTTTTCTATCTGATTTTATCCCGATTTTATTTCTGGCTGGCCGTGTGACACGATTTAATTGGAGAATGATTTTCGATATCATTTCTCTATCTTGTCTTTGACACGGATATCAATACGCTACCTCTGAGAGTTCGATTTCTCGTATAAGTCGAACCATGACGGTCTAAGCGTTACATTGTTTCTCATTCGAGCGTCATCATCAAGGATCCAGAGAGGAGAAGATTGGAATGGAGCTTGCGCGCACGTCAGGAGTCAACGGAGCCGCTTCGTTCAACATCACCATCTTATTCAAGTTTTCAGGCGACCGTCGAGTGTTGTGAGCTGCATCGTTAGATACGAAGGAAATGACGGCTGAGGAGTTTCTTCTTAGGTTCTTGCGTGTGTGTCCCGAGTTCCTTCCCATTTATGCGTAAGCCTGCTTCCTCTTTGTTCTCGCCCCGTGCGAGCGAAACCCCTTTTCTCTTGCGTTCAGGCGATCGAGACCCCTTCTCTTGCCCCCGTGCAATCGAGACTCATTTTCCCGTCGAACTACGTTTGCTCTGATCTCTCGTGCCAGACGAGAGTACGTAGGCATAAGATGCGATATCCTAGCGAGCTCCCTTTTCTCTTTTTCCCCGTTTAGCTGTAGTAGGTCGAACTACAACTGCTCTGATTTCTCATATCTAATGAGAATATGTAGGCATAGGATGCGATATCCTAGCGAGCACACTAACAACTAACTTCTCTGTTCTCTCGCTGCCGTGCGATCGAGACTTTCCCGCTGACGACTGATGTTTCCCTTTCTCTTGCCCTTGCGCATTTGAGACCAGGCCATAGTTCTAGTTCCCATAGGTTCCCGAACCTTTCAAACCGACTTAATCTCTCACTCTTGTGTGATCGAGAACCCTGTCTAGCCGTAGTTAGCCCGAACTACGGAAGCTCTGATCTTTCACGCTGTGTGGAAGTACGTAGGCACAAGACGTGAAGTCTTGGCGAGCCAATTCCCTGTAGTTTCCAGAACTACGATGACTCTGACTTTCTCTCTTGAGAATACGTAGGCATAAAGTGCGATACTCTATCGAGTCAGTTTCTTCCCGTTTAGACTTAGCAGCCGTAGATAGATTGTTTTGCATCCTTTAGACAAACCAAGCAAGCGTGGATCCCGTCGAGTACGACGGACGTGAGGGGTGCTAATACCTTCCCCTTGTGTAACTGACTCCCGAATCCAGGATTTGGTTGCGATGACCATTCCTTTCCCGTCTTTGCGGTAGGTTTACTTCGAGCGTTTCCTTTCCCTCCTTTGGGATAAATAACGCCCGGTGGCGACTCTTCTGTTTAGCCGGTGCCGATTTTCGCAGTAGCGACACCTTGTAAGCAGGTATATGGTCAATCCTGAGAAGGCACACTGGAAAGCATTAAAGTGGATTCTTAGGTACATCGATGGGTCTCTGAGTAGAGTCAAGATTTATGGTGGAGCCTGTGGTGATGATAGCAAAGTCGAAATCGAAAGATTTTTCAACTTTTACTATGCAGGTTGTATGGATTCTAGAAAATCTATTTCTGGATATGTGTTCACTATGTTTCAACAATTTACACACATAAGGGGCTCTTAGCTTAAGTTCATCCATATTGACCTCGCCCTCTACAGAACAATCATCACCTATATCAGAAATGTAATTATTTACTTCTATATAAGTGACTTTTTCCTTTTTATGGTATTTATTTATTCTGGCTTTTTCAGCTTTAGGCGTTCGACCTGACGAATCCTATCTGCCAATTGCGCCATGTGCTTAAGGTATTGAGTGTCTAATTTCTTCCTGATTGAATAGTTTAGGCCACCAACGGCCATTTCGACTAACTCGTGTTCAGGCACCTGGGTGAAACACCTTGCCTTAAGAAGTCTAAATCTATTCAAATAGTCATCTACCAACTCAAGGACTTTTCTCCTGACACTAGCCAACTTCTTCAGACTAATTTTTTACTGTTCCATGTAGAATTGCTCATGGAACAATCTCTCCAACTGATTCCATGATTGGACAGTGGTTGGAGGAAGAGTTGTGAACCAGGTGAAGGAATTCTTTGTTAGAGAATTGGGGAAATATTTCATCTTTAAATTCTCATTATTCATAATGTTTCCAACCTCAATTTGGTACCAAGTGACATGCTCAACTGTCGACTCATTGGTGTCTCCAGCGAATTTAGTAAATTTTGGGACTGTCCACCCCTTGGGTAACTCCATTTGTCAAACGTATTTTGACAAAGGAGATATGAAATTAGATCCGTAAAATCCCACATTGATGCGATTCTGGACCAAAATTTGTTCGACCATGTTTGTTATATTATTATGCCCCCCAAAATTGTTTTGTTAGACGTGCCTAAGCACTTGGTCAACATTTTGATTTCTCTAAACCATCAAAGGCCTATGGTTATTTTGTTGTATTTTTTCTACCTCTTCCTTATTTGGAGGGGGTTCAGGTAGTTAAAACCCTTGGTTTTGACCTATAGTGGCTTGTGTTGTCCCATTCTCAGGGGTCTCAACCTGCCTTATGTTTGATATTTGAGGGCTAGGCAGCACATGTACAAGAGGCGAGCCTAAAAAAATCAGCAATTCGCCCTATTTGATTCGCCAATACTTTATTGGTCTGATTTGTGTTTGCGATCAAAGGCTTAAAAATGGTTCCCGTTTGTTGGGTAAGAGTATTGGCTAATTCTAAGTTGAAGGGTTGAGAAACACAAGAAAGGGGGGGGGGGTTAAATTAGGTTTCACCAACTATGATATTTTTTGCAAAATTAAAAATCAATGCTAACAAGAGAAATAAAAATAAATAGACACAATTATTTTTATCATGGTTCATTGTTAACAAAGTTACTCCAGTCCACACACCAAGGTGATTTCACCTTAGACAAGGACTTAATCTAATAATCTAGAAAGATTACAACCTCTAAGTTTTAGAAAATAACTTAGCCCTCTCAAGTATCCAGACTAACGACTTAGTCGCTTGAGGAATCTACACTTTGAAAAGTGTTACAAAGATGTGTGCAAGAATTACTTCTAAGCATGTAGGTGACACAATTGAAGTACAATAACACAAAAGTATTTTTAGAAAGATATGAACAATAGCTCCTTGCTAATTTATTAAACTATCTTAAGAATAATCTCCTAGAGATTTGCATCGTATGAGCATGAGTTTCGTGAGCTTAAAAGCTTTTTTTTAATGCTTCTCTCATTTCTTGTAGAGATGCGCTCTAATTTGGTTGAGCTTCAAGCATCCTCTTTTGAGCTTACTATTTGGTGCTTGCTTCTGCATTGCACTTTCACTTTTTATTCAGCTCTTTCACTTTTTATTCTAGTTACTCTCTCATGATTTTCTCTTTGGCTCTTCTAGATTTTGGCATTTAGCACATCGACATTTTAGCATATTCACTCGGCTCGCAGCAGCAGCTGAACTGATTGTTCTTCAAGCACTCATATCTTAAATATATAGAGCTTGAGAATAGATTTTTTGGAGAGTATTATAGGAAACATATTCCAACTGTAATATCCCAACATTCACTTACAGGAACGGTCACATAATAATGCAAAAATCCATCCTTGCGCCACCTAATCTAGGTAGTGGTCATAGACTACTTTTTTATTTTAAATCAAATGAAACATGCAAACCATTCTTGATCTCCTATCTTATAATCTTCAGAGGCTTCAAATGTATATTTGATGAAGCATGTATAGAGAGATCAATAATTGTAACTTCAAAACCTAAGTCTTCAGAATCTCAAATCTTCAGTCAACAGAACTATCTTAAGATTCTTCAGCACTTGGTCTTTAGAAGTGATGCCTTTAGAGACTTCAGAGCTTGTTCAATAGAACCTTGTCTTTAGAATCTTCCAAACTTGTGCAATACACATTTGTCTTTAGAGTCTTAAGAGCTTCGTTCAACAAAACCTTGTCTTCAGAATCTTTAGAACTTGAACTTCAGAATTGATGTCTTAGAATCTTTAGAACTTTGTTCAAGAGAACCTTGTCTTTAGAATCTTCAGAACTTGTAGTGATAGAAGCACATCTTTTAGAAAGCCTTCAAGGCTTACTTAAAAAGTCACAATCAGAAGCTTTAGTACAAATGTTCTTCAGATAACATATGCAATTTTCAGAGATAGATATTGTTTAGCAAAAGCTACGCACTAGATAGAAACCATAAAGTACTGAATTATTCTCTAAGATAACATATGCAATTTTCATCAAAACTTAACGCCAGATGCAAAACTACTCTTGTTCTTACAATCTCCCCCTTTTTTATGATGACAAACCATGTATTTTGATAGAGCAATTCGTATAAGGTAATAACCATAAAACCACATAATCAGAGTTAAGCTAACTAGCTCTCCCTGAATCTGTTACTCTCAAAATTCATTTATACTTGTTCAGAGTCTCCCCATGATCCCAAGATTCACAAAATAATTTTGAAGTACAGAGCATACAAACAGAGAAGGAATACTTCCCAGAGACGTCTCATCAAAATCTGAGTAGAACTGCATGGCCTTCATCTCAGAACCTGGCTTGCTATCAAAATACGATTGACGCAATCAGAACCTGATTTGTAACTCTCTTGGTGCTTCACATCATGTATCAGATCTAGGTTCTCTTAATATCTTTAAGCATGTCAGCAGAAGGTGCAGAAATCAACATGTCATCAGAGGGTTCAAAACTTGAACATTTCCTGAATGACCATTTCTTGATTTGATATCCATAAGGTCCACAATCTTTGAAGTACTATAGTATAGCTACCATACTTTCAGAGAGTTCACAACTTTTGACAAGCCTGAGGTATCCGAGCATTCTCAGACGTTCTTTCAGGTTGTTCTTTTGCTTCTGATTAATGAGTGGCCAAAGCCAATTTTTCATTTAATAACATATTGTATCAGAGCAAACTCATTTAGAGCATTCTTCTTGTTTCTTGAACACATCTTCTGATAACCTGTTCTAACAGATAATGAACTTTTACAAAGTTCTTGATCAAATATTAAATAAAGGTTAGTGGTAAAAGCATTTTGAATAAAATACCAAATATGTATTTGGGATCAAGATTCTTGGAATATGTATATCAAAATCATTTCACTTTCTCCCCCTTTGTCAGAAATAAAAAAGGTATAAAAACAAGAAAATAGTAATTGACAGAGATACCGATAAAGAGTAAAAGACCAAAATATAACAAGTATTCGTTATAATAAGAAGAGTACAAGCGAATCACAAAGCAGTACAACATAACAACTAGGAAAAATAACAACACGACCAAAAATCTTTCAGGGTCTGAGGTTTGTAAGCTCCCCTTGTGTCAAATACTCTTAGAGTCGAGGTTTGTAAGCTTCTCCTATGTTCTATTTGTGAAGTCTAAGATGTGAAGTTAGTTTCTCTAAATAAGAACACAAAACATATTTGAAACAAAAAAAATAATAATCAAGAAAGAAATTAAAGGATAGTTAATAATACAAATAATAAAATAAAAAAATAGAAATTTTCATCCAACTATTAAATAATTAATAAAAATAAAAATAAAGAGAGAAATAATTAACAGAAAATAATAGAAAACTTCATGAATATTATAAAAGGAGTTCATGCCAGACATTTTAAGGGAGTAACAAGGGAAACATGCAATATAACCAAAACCAGATAACAACAAGACCACATGAAAAGGAACATCATAAAAAGCCACCCGACCACAGACAACTTACAGACACAGAAGCCACAAGACCCAGAAGCACCCAAAAAATCTTAAATCCATTCATCAGAAAAGGCTACCAATCTAACAAGCTTGTAACAACTTCACATCTTTCTTCAGCAGCAGCAACATCCAGTCCAAGCCTTTTAGCCAAACCAATGATTTCAGACTTATAAAACAGTTATGATAGAATCCTTCCATAAGGTATGAAGGATTTTTACTGATCTCTTGAGATAATGACTAATTCTCTCAGATGATTGAAGATGGTTTGAGGCAGGTTGTCACGGATATTATTCATAGCAAAGTAGATGAAAAATCTGTCAACATGGGATATACCATTTTTATCTACACCCCGAGGATGGGAGTTAGTTAAGAGGAGGTTAAACCAAGCTTTAGCCATGGGAAGAAGCCTTTTAGGATTGGTGGGTTCAAATATGGGGAAGGAGGTGTCATGAATGTTAACGAGCTTATCAGCAAAAATGCAAGTAAAATGAAACTCGTCCATAATGATACGAGTTTGAGAAAGGCTAATAACTTTAGCAATGGAAGTAGGAGTGCCATAAACACAGAAACAGATGGAGTCACCATCAACACTTACTAAGGCATATTTCTAGAAGGCCTTCACAAGGTTGGGATAAATGGGTCCATGCAACAATGCATAGTATTTCGACCAATCCTGTACATGCATGCTCAAGACAATGTTGTGATCGGTTCCTATAAGATGAGGAAAGTTGGATCGTTTTTCACAGATAACTTCCAGTAGGTCTTAACTACCACAAAATATTTTGACAGACATGGTTGGGAGAAAAGGAGAGAGATGAGAAAAAGATAGAGAAATTTTTTGTAAAGGCGGAAGAGTAGGGAATGACTGTTAGAGGATGAACTGAAGAATATAAATAGAGCAAATGATGAGACGAAACAAGGTAATAAAGACAAAAAACTTAAGACATACAAATTCGAGACACGTAGAGCAATTAATATTTAACCAAGAAAATGGACTACCATCATTTTCAAAAAGAGTATCACATAGGAAATATAAACGCATGAAACATAAATAAAGTGGAATAATAAAGATTGTATTAAATACTTTCGTTATTTTAATAAAAGAATAGAAGAACGAATATCTAAAAGGTATTAGGTGACTGACAAAGTTATAGGAAATAAGTAATAGTAAAAGAAATTAATCTTGACAAAAAGAAAATAGGGCGTGAAGATTTATCAACCTAAAATCAAAAGTCTTCGTCACCCAAAGTGTCACGTTAGGCATGCAACAACGTTCATTAACAAATAGCTGACTTATAATAAATCATAAAATCTTCACTTTTCTGACAACATGTTAATGAAGTAAACTTTCAGTTTCCAACAGTAATAATAAGTCTAAGCTTTTAAGATTGGGATTAATTTTGGTAAAACTAAATTGACAGCAAGATGTTCTAACATGAAGAATAAGATGTTGGACAAGATGTCATATCCTAATGATTCGACATCTTTGTCTGTTACTTTGCAGTTTTGAATATGATGATTTTTTTCCAGATTTCAGAATTTTATGGGAATATTTGGTTATCCTAGGCGGCGTTCAAGATTGAGGAATTAGAGATTCTGTTTGAATTTTAAGATTTCGTTTTATAAGTGTGGAGACATTTTAGGAAACTTTGGATTGAAGAAACTATTCTTGAGAAGAATAAGTTGTAGATTCTGTGTAATAGAATTACTGCATTTTTGAAGCCCAAATCTAGTCTAGTTTATGGTTATAAATAGGATGGATTTAACCTAATCAACGTGTAAAAAAATATTGTTGCTTAGTAAGTTATAGTGTTTGTGTATTTGTAAGCCTCTCTTGTATCGTGTTGATACTAAAGCTAGATTGTTTGCATTGAGTTGTAATTTCTGTCATTGTTGTGATTGAAAGGGAATTGAGAAGGGTCTCATACCTAGGAGAGTCTTAGGTAGAAATTAAGCACGAGTTGTGATTAAGTGATAAGTTGTAAACTGGAGGTTGTTAGCTTAGAATTAATACTATATAGTGGATTTCATTCCTGACTTGGTGGCCCCTAGACGTAGGTGTTGTTGTACACCGAACTGGGTTAACAATTACTGTGTGTTCGTTTAATTTCGACAATTTTTATTGTGCTTCTTTTTGTCATTATGTTTAAAGCAAAGATCAAATGTCTTGACTTTTCTTAGGACATCTGAGATCTGTATACCAAAATTTTAATTGGTATCAGAGCAGGCATCCTGCTTTGTATCTGGGTGAGATCCATGGAATTTTCTTTCTGGTGCAATGGACAAGGAATGAGGAATATTGAACAGACCACCCATACTTGATGGATCAAATTATGAATATTGGAAAGTGCGCATGGTGGCCTTTATTAAGTCCATGGATGGTAAAGCTTGGAAATTTGTGGTCAAAAGATGGGATCCACTAAAGGCTAAAGACCAGGAAGGTAAGATTACTAATATGATAAAGCCTGAGAAAGACTGGGATGATGAAGATGACAAGCTAACTCAAGGTAATTCCAAAGCATTGAATGCCTTATTCAATGGAGTGGACAAGAACATCTTCAGATTGATAAAGAATTGTACTGTTGCCAAAGATGCTTGGGAGATTTTGAAGACTGCTCATGAAGGAACCTCTAGAGTGAAATCATCAAGACTACAACTTCTTACAACCAAGTTTAAGAACTTGAAGATGAATGAGGATGAAAGTATTCAAGACTTTCACATGAAAATTGTTGATATAGCCAATACTTCAAGTGATCTAGGAGAAAAGATTTCAGAAGCTAAGTTGGTCCAAAAAATCCTAAGAGCTCTTCCAAATAAATTTGATATGAAGGTGATTGCAATTGAAGAAGCCCAAGACATAAACATCATGGGATCTCTTCAGACTTTTGAATTAGCAATCATGAGAAATCTGAAAAGAAGAAAAGCATAGCCTTGGTGTCTAATCAAGGTGAATGTTAACCAAATTCCAAGGAATAATTGTCTAAGGTTGTTGTGCTACTCGAAAAACAGTACAACTAATTATTAAAGAAGATGGATGGGGAGTCAAGCTCAAATGTCAAGACTCAGTCATCCGACACAAATAAAAGGAAGGATTTTGGAAGAAGGTCCAAAACTGAAGAGAAAGCTAACAAAGGAAAAGGAATCCAATGCTATGAATGCGAAGGATTTGGACACATCAAATCTGAGTGTCCTACATTTCTCAAGAAGGAGAAGAAAGTCTTTTCTATATCATGGTTTGAAGATGATTATTCAAGTGAAGGAGAATCTGTTAAACAGGTTTCTGCTCTTATTGGAGTATTTGATTTTGATGAAGAATCAGATGTTGGAGAACTCACGTTTGATGAATTGGCTAGCTCATACAGGGAGTTGTGTATCATAAATGCAGAAGTATGTCAGCTATGAGAGGATCAACATAATGTTATCGTTCGACTTGAGGCTGAAAGATTAAAGCACTTGGATACCATCTCTGACCTGAAGGAGGCAGTTATATTGCTCAACTCTAAACTTGACAATATGACTAAAATTGTAAGAATGCTCAATTACAGTTTTAGTGTGTTGGATGAGATTCTTCAATTTATGAGGAGTGTTGGAGATATCAAAGGGCTTGGTTATAATGATCAAGTTGTGATGAATAAAGGAAAGTATCCAGCATTGAATTCTACTTATCCTAAAAGAAAGCATAATCGAAAGATGTCTCAACATCAACAAAGACATCAGAAAAATTCCTTAGGGAACAAGAAGCAAACTTGGAAATGTCATCATTGTGGTAAGTTTGGTCACATAAAACCTTACTACTACAAGTTACATGGCTATCCCAAATCTCCTTCACAACCCATAAAGATGCAAGTTGTTGGTAAAGTAGAAAAAAGTGGATTCTTAAGAATGACACTGCTGCTCTCATAGCTCATACCTCTCTAAGAGCTTCAGCTAGAGAGGAGTGGTATTTTGATAGTGGTTGTTCTAGACACATGACTGGTGTCAAGAAATTTTTTGTGGATATTGAATCACATGCCACTAGCTATGTCACTTTTAGAGATGGATCCAAAGGTGAAATAAAGGGTGTTGGAAAGCTGGACTATACTGGGCAGCCTAGTCTTGATAATGTGTTGCTTGTTAGAGAACTAACTGCAAATTTGATAAGTATCAATTAACTATTTGACCAAGGTCTCAAGGTTAACTTTACTAAATCTGAGTGTTTGGTAACAAATGATAAAGATGAAGTTATTATGAAGGGAGCAAGATCTAAGAATAATTGCTATGTGTGGATTCCTGTAGAGACATAGTGTTTATCCATATACTTGATGTCAAAAGGAGATGAAGTGAAGCATCAGAAACTTGGTCATCTATAGAAGATGAAGACAGTCTTGTCAAATGCAGCAGTCAAAGATACCCCTAATCTAAAGATTGATGGAGGAAAGAGGTGTGTCTATATTGTTGTTGATGACTCAACCACAGAAGCTGATGTCACAGATAATGTTGGAACATCCTATGATGTTTTTGAAGAAATTGCAAACTTAAGTGGTAATCCTAAACCTGCAGAGACTGAGATAGTTGACAAGGGACATTCCATTAGAATTCAAATAGACCATCCTAAGGAGCTTATCATAGGAGATCTGAATAATGGAATAATGACCAGATCAAGAAAAGTTGTTGCTGGTACTTAATTTGTCTTAAATTTTGAACCTAAAAGTGTCAAGAAGGCCTTGGCTGATGAGTTTTAGATCAATGTTATACAAGATGAACTAGGGAAGTTCAAGAGGCATGAAGTCTGGGACTTGGTGCCAAGATCTGAAGGGTCAAATACAAATGGTACATGTGACTATGGTCTATTGTACACTCATAATTCTAATTCCATGTTGATGGGATACTGTGATGCTAACAGTGCTGATGGCAGGAAGAGCACCTTTGAAGGATGTTTCTTTTTGGGAAACAATTTGATCTCTTAGTTTATCAAGAAACAAAATTATGTGTCCTCATCTACTGCTGAAGCTGAATACATAGCAACAGGGAGTAGTTTCTCTCAACTCACGTGGATGAAACAAATGTTGTCTGAGTATAATGTCACACAAGATGTCGTGACATTATTTTGTGATAACTTGAGTGCCATCAATTTTTCCAAAAAACAATTTGAGGTGTTAAGGGGCAACTTAGGGATTTGCCTGTCTGAGGAGTTATAGAAGTTAATTTGTTATGGGAATATTATTCAAGTGTATGTGTTCCTAACAAATAAAGAGAGAGTTTCAAAGTCAATCATTTCAAATATACCTAAACCGCTCTCATGCACACTTCTTCCATACCGTGCCATTCTTCACAAACTGCTTCATCTTCCATCTCAAAGAACGACTTAATCTTGCTTACCTTTCTCCAACTCTCAAGTGCTCAAAGATGTATCACCAACAATGTTCAAAAAGTGTATCCAGGAAGGAGAATGTTTCGTCATCTACATCTAGGGATAAGTCTGTGAAGGTGTCTGTTGAAGACGTGATTGATGTTGCTCTCTTGGCCATGGTTCCTTGCAAGCTTGACAAACTTCCATTGAGAAGATCCAAGAACCTTCTTGTAGCTAATGTCTCAAAGACCTCTGATTCTTTCTCTAACCCTAGGACTGAGAGAGAGAAATTTGACTCTGATAAGAGAATCAGAAAATTGGTAGATAGAACTTTAAATGAAAGGAGTCATCTTAATATTGTTGGGATTACTAGACCCCTTGCTCAAATTCTCCATACTACCACTGTACGTGATACTAAACTAGAGGTAGAAACTGAGAAAAATGTTGATGTTGAGATTGAGGTTGAAAAAGATAGGGTTGAGGTGCCTGATCATGAAGGGTCAAAAGGGAATCTACACACTCTTGCTAATTTTGTAGTAGGAGATGTTGAAATAGATGTTTGAATATCCCCTACGGTAAAAGAATCTCATTCAAAGAGTTAAGCCTCTCAGGGTATTACTGAAGACAGTGGGAAGAATGCTGACCAAGTTATCAATGTAGATGACTTGATATCTAATAATGAGGTTATAACAAAAGAGTCTTCACCTTGGTGTTGCCCAGAGGATGAAAAGCAGAAAAGGTAAGGTTGTGGTTGTGGAAAACACCTCTACCAAGAGCACCAAGAAACCGGTTGCTGGTCCTCCTAAAGCTTGGAGCAAGGTTGTGACTGTGTCCAAGAAGATAAAGGTTGTGCCTAACAATGAGTCAGACTATGATGTTGAAGAAGATGCCTATAACATCACTCAAGTCAAGAAATCTGCTTCTAAGAAGAAGCCTGCTGTTATTCCTAAAACTCTTCTGGACAATATGTCCTTTCATGCTGCTGAAAATATGGAAAGTTGGAAATACGTGTACCAAAGGAGGGTTACTTTGGAAAGGGAGTTAGGGACAAATTCCCTACAATACAAAGATGTGATGAAGCTGATTGAAGCTGCTGGCTTAATGAAGACTGTCACAAAATTTGGTTTTTGCTATAAGAAGCTAGTCAAGGAATTTGTGGTGAACATTCTGAAGGTTGTGCTGATATAAACAATGAAGACTACAAGAAGGTGTATGTCAGAGGAAATGTTGTGACATTTTCTTCCACAGTGATCAACAAGTTTTTGGGCAGATCAGAAGATCCTCAACTTGAGCTTGAAGATACTAATGATCAGGTGTGTCAGAAGATCACCTGTAATACAATGAAGCATTGGCCTGACAAAGGAAAGTTTTCAGTTGGGAAGCTTAGTGTGAAGCATGTAATTCTTCATATAATTGGTACTATCACTTGGGTTCCTACCAACTATAGTTCAACCATCTCCGTTGGGCTTGGGAAGTTCATATATGTTGTTGGTAAAGAGAGGAAGTTTGATTTTGGTGCTTATATTTTTGACCAAATTCTGAAGCAAGCATCATCAACTTCCATTAAGATGCCTATCTGTTTTCCTTCTCTCATTTGTGGTATAATCTTGGATCAGTATCCTGGTATCTTGGTGTCTACTGATTATGCAGTGAAAAGGGAATTTCCTTTGACTTTGCACCATAAGCTATTTGTTGGGGATCATGTCCCATATGTTATTTCAACATATGTTTAAATATCTGCTCCTACAACTCAAAGGATGATACTATTGCTCAGCTGAAGGAGACTTGCAAGGATCTAGATTCCATCATCAAGTCCAACACAGCTAGGAAGGCAAAGCTTGATTAGTTGATACAGGTCTTGACAGCTGAACAGGACAAGGGAATTGAAGCTGCTGGTGGTACAGATAATGCTGAAAAGGATGCAGTAGAAGATGATGAGGCTGATGTCGAAGATATTGGGTCAGATGATGATGATCTTGATGGAGAAGAGGAAGAGGATGATGAGACTACTGAAGGCGATGTCTGTTAGTAGTATTCATTTTTGTGTGGTTATGTTTTGTAAGGGCTAAATGCCCAGGATATTTTTGGCACTTCATGTGCTTGATCTGTACTTTAAACTCTTGTTCTGCTTGTGTTAATGTTTGGTTGTTTGGTTAGTTAACTAACTTTGTCATGTTATGTCTAAAAAGGGGGAGTAATACTAACTTAACTAACCACTGGCTGCTGTTGAGGGGGAGAGTGCTAACCACTTGCTGCAGAAGAAGGAACTGATTGAGGGGGAGGCTATATTATTTCCACTGCTGTTCTGATTTTTTCCTCTAAATTTTTGTGTATTTGTATGCAAAGGTTATTTAGTTAGTTTTATCCAAAATATGGAAAATGGGGAGATTGATAAGTCCAAGCTTTTGAGATTGACATTAATTTTGGTAAAACTAACTTGACAGCAAGATGTTGGACAAAATGTCCTAACATGAAGAACAAATTGAAGAAGATGTCCTATCATGATGATTTGACATCTTTGTCTGTTAATTTGCAGTTTTGATACTGCTAATTTATTTCCAGATTTCATAATATTGTGGAAATATTTGTTTATCCTAGGTGGCGTTCAAGATTGAGGAATTAGAGATTTTGTTTGAATTTGAAGATGCCATTTTCTAAGTGTGGAGACATTTTAGGAAACTTTGGATTGAAGAAACTATTCTTGAGAAGAATAAGTTGCAAATTCTGTGTAACAGAATTGCTACATTGTTTAAGCCCAAATCCAGCCTAGTTTATGGTTATAAATAGGATGGATTTAACCTAATCAAAGTATTTTAAAAAAACATTATTTCTTAGTGAGTTTTAGGGTTTGTGTATTTGTGATCCTCTCTTGTATCGCGTTGATACTAGAGCTGGGCTATTTGCATTGAGTTGTAATTTTTGTCACTGTTGTGATTGAAAGGGAATTGAGAAGGGTTTCATATCTAAGAGAGTCTTAGGTAGAAATTAAGCACGGACAATGATTAAGTGATAAGTTGTAAATCAAAGGTTGTTTAGCTTAGAAAAATATTATCTAGTGGATTTCATTCCTGACTTGGTAGCCCTCAGACGTAGGTGTTATTGTACACTGAATTGGATTAACAATTACTGCGTGTTCATTTACTTTCTTCAATTTTTATTGTGCTCCTTCTTGTCATTGTGTTTAAATCATAGATCAAGTGTCTCGACATCTCTTAGGACATCTGAGATTTGCATACTAGAATTTCAGGTAAAAAAAACTCAATAGAGCATTCTTACCACGGATACTTCAAATACATAAGAACTTCACTTGTCAGAAGCCTCACATCTCAGAAGTAAAACGCTACAACTCAAACATAAAAACTTATTTTTCTATTCTAGAGGACATATATATTTTGAGATACTTCTTTTCATTCTGGACATAGAACAAAGTTCACATGTAAGAATGAAAACAAGTTTATCTTCAACATGGAATTTGAAATGGATAACAACCATCAGAAAAGACTGCACCAAAGGTTTCTAAAAGAATAATTCATTTTTGAACATAATCTCAAAGTTTTAATCCTAGAATATAAAAATAGATTCCTTAGATAATTAAAAAAATAGTAAGAGTTAGAAAATCGTTACTCAATTATATGGTAGATATCCAACTTGCTTCTGTACCTTGAAGGTGTACGTGCTTCTTCAAAATCACCACCCAATTTGCTTTTTCCGTTGAGAACATTGTTGATGATGTCTCTAGTTGGACTGCTAGATCATATTTTCCATATAAAATGTTTTCGTAAGATCTTCTTTCTTCATTTAGATCTTGAATGAGATGCAGAGGAGTCTTTGACTCTTGTGCAGAGACAAAATCATCTTCATAGCTTCTTTGGTCTCCTGAATCTGATGCATGAAACATCTCTTCTGATTTTTATTGAATCTGAAACAATATGCTAAGAGAATTGGTTGAAATCTTCTTACGTCATTTGAGTATAATCTTTGATCAAACGCTTTTCCTTAACAGATGCAGATATCTTCAACACACATTTGTCTTCATAGTCTTAAGAGTTTCGTTCAACAGAACCTTGTCTTCAGACTCTTCAGAACTTGAACTTCATAATTAATGTCTTTAGAATCATCAGAACTTTGATTAACAAAACTCAGTCTTTAGAATCTTCAGAACTTGTAGCGATAGAAGCACATCTTTTAGAAAACCTTCAAGGCTTACTTACAAAGTCACAATCAGAAGCTTTAGTACAAATGTTCTTTAGAATCATTGTATTTAGAAGCATTCTTGAGTATTGGCTTTATCTTGTACGCAACCTATGTTTTCTTCTAGTGTGTTTAGATCAGAGTCTGATGACGTCACACGCCTTTCTATCAGAGACAAATCTTGTTTATAAAAAGCTACACACTAGATAGAAACCATAGAGTACCGAATTATTCTCTAAGATAACATATGCAGTTATCATCAAAACTTAAGGCCAGATGCAAACCACTCTTATTCTTATAATCTCCCCCCTTTTGATGATGACAAACCATGTATTTTTATAGAACAATTCGTACAAGGTAATAACCATAAACCACATAATCAGAGTTAAGCTAACCAACTCCTCCTGAATCTGTTACTCTTAAAATTTATTAATGCTTGTTCAGAGTCTCCCTTGATCCCAAGACTCACAAAATATTTTTGAAGTACAGAGCATACAAACAGAGAAGGAATACTTCCCAGAGACGTCTCAACAGAGTCTGACTAGAACTACCTAGTCTTCACCTTAGAACCTAGTTTTCTATCAGAACACGATTGACATAATCAAAACCTGATTTGTTGCTCTCTTGATGCTTCACATCATGTATCATAACTAGGTTCTCTTAATATCTTTAAGCATGTCACCAGAAGGTGCATAAATCAACATGTCATTAGAGGGTGCAAAACTTGAACATTTCCTGAATTGATATCCATAAGGTCCACAATCTTTGAAGTACTATAGTCTATCTATCATAATTTCAGAGAGTTCACAACTTCTGACAAGCCTGAGGCATCAGAGTGCTCACAGACGTTCTTTTAAATTGTTCTTTTGCTTTTGATTAATGAATGGTCAAAGCCAATTTTTCATTGAATAACATATTGTATCAGAGCAAACTCATTTAGAGCATTCTTCTTGTTTCTTGAACATATCTTCTGATAACCTCTTCTAACAGATAATGAACTCTTACAAAGTTCTTGATCAAATATTTAATAAAGGTTAGTTTTAAAAGAATTTTGAATAAAAGGCCATATATGTATTTGATATCAAGTTTATTGGAATAGGTATATCAAAATTATTTCACTTTCTCCCCCTTTGTCAAAAAAAATATATAAAGAGTGAAAGACCAAAATATAACAAGTACTCATTATAATAAGAAGAGTAGAAGTGAATCACAAAGCAGTACAACATAACAACTAGGAAAAATAGCAACACGACCAAAACCTTTTAGGGTCTGAGGTTTGTAAGCTCCCTCTGTGTCAAATAGTCTTAGAGACGAGGTTTATAAGCTCCTCCTAAGTTTTATTTGTGAAGTCTAAGATGTGAAGTTAGTTTCTCTAAAGAAGAACACAAAACATATTTGAAACAAAAAAAACATAATCAAGAAGAAAATTAAAGGATAGTTAGTAATACAAATAGTAAAATAAAGAAAGAAAATTTTCATTCAACTATTAAACAATTAATAAAAAAATAAAATAAAAAAGGGAGAAATAATTAACAGAAAATTATAGAAAACTTCATTAATATTATAAAAGGAGTACAGTCCAGACATTTTAAGGGAATAACAAGGGGAAAAGGCAATACAACCAAAACCAGATAACAACAAGACCACATGAAAACGAACATAAAAAAAGCCACCAACCAAAGACACCTTACAGACGCAAAATCCACAAGACCCAGAAGCACCCAAAACACCTTAAATCCATTCAGGAGAAGAAACTACCAATCCAACAAGCTTGTAACAACTTCACATCTTTCTTCAGCAGCCGCAACATTCGGTTCAAGCCTTTTAGCCAAACCAATGATTTCAACCTTATAAAACAGTTCAGATAGAATCCTTCCATAAGGTATGAAGGATTTATACTGACCTCTTGAGATAATGATTGACTCTTTCATATGATTGAAAATGGTTTGAGGCAGGTTGTCACAGGCATTATTCATAACAAAGTAGATGAAAATTCTGTCAACATGGGATATAACATTTTTATCTACACCCCAAGGACGAAAGTTAGTTAAGAGGAGGTTAAAACAAGCTTTAGCCGTGGTAAGAAGCCTTTCAAGATTGGTGGGTTCAAATATGGGGAATAATGTGTCATGGATGTTAATGAGCTTATCAGCAAAAATGTAAGTAAAACGAAACTCGTCCATAATGATACCAATTTGAGGATGGCTAATATCTTTAGCAATGGAAGTATGAGTGATAGTGACAGGAGTGCCATAAACACAGGAACAAATAGAGTCACCATCCACACTTACTAAGACATATTTCCAGAAGGTTTTCACAAGGTTGGGATAAACGAGTCTATGCAACAATGCATAGTATTTGGACCAATCATGGACATGCATGCTCAAGACAATGTCACGACCGGTTCCTATAAGACGAGAAAAGTTTGGTCGTTTTTCACAAATAACTTCCAGTAGGTCTTAATTACCACAAAAACGTTTTGACATACATGGTTGGGAGAAAATGAGAGAGGTGAGAAAAATATAGAGAAGATTTTTGTAAAGGCGGAAGAGTAAGGAGTGACTGCTAGAGGATGAACTGAAGAATATAAATAAAGCAAATGATGAGATGAAACAAGGCAATAAAGACAAAACAATTTAAGACATACAAATTCTAGACACGCAAAGCAATTAATGTTTAACCAAGAAAATGGACTACCATCATTTCCAAAGAAAGTATCACATGGGAAATATAAACGCATGAAACATAAATGAAGTGGAATAGTAAAGATTGTATTAAATGCTTTCGTTATTTCAATAAAGGAATAGACAAACAGATACCTAAAAGGTATTAGGTGACTAACAAAGTTATAGGAAATAGGTAATAGTAAAAAAAATTAATTCTGACAAAAATAAAATAGGGCGTGAAGATTTATCAACCTAAAATCAAAACTCTTCGTCACCCAAAGTATCACGTTAGGCATGAAGCGACGTTCATTAACAGACAGATGACTTATAATGAATCATAAACTCTTCACTTTCCTGAAAATTAATGAAGTAAACTCTTCAGTTTCCAACGGTAAAAAACAAACTCAATAGAGCATTCTGACCATGGATAGTTCAGATACATGAGAACTTCACTTGTCAGAAGCCTCACATCTCAGAAGTAAAATGCTACGACTCAAATATAGAAACTTATTTTTCTATTCTAGAGGACATATATATTCTAAGATACTTTTTTTCATTATAGACATAGAATAGAGTTCACATGTAAGAATGAGAACACATTTATCTTCAGCAAGGAATTTGAAATAGATAATAGCCATAAGAAAAGACTGTATCAAATGTTTCTAACAGAATAGTTCCGCTCTGAATATAATCTCAAAGTTTTAATCCTAGAATATAAAAATAACTTTTTTATATAGTTAAAAAAAGAAGTAAGAGTTGGAAAAATGTTACTCAATTATCTAGTAGATATCCAACTTGCTTATGTATCTTGAAGGTGTACGTGCTTCTTCAGAATCACCACTTAATTTGCTTCTTCTGTTGAGGATGTTGTTGATGATGTCTCTAGCTGGACCGCTAGATCATATTTTCCTTAGAATTTGTTTTCACAAAATATTCTTTCTTCCTTTAGATCTTGAATGAGATGTGGAGGAGTCTTTGACTCTTGTGTAGAGACAAAATCGTCTTCATAGTTTCTTTGTTCTCCTCATTCTGATGAATGAAACATCTCTCCTGATGTTTGTTGAATCTGAAGCAATATGCTGAGAGAATTGGTTGAAATCTTCTTGCGTCATTTGAGTACAATCTTTGATCAAACACTCTTCCTCAACAGATGCAGATATCATCATGAACATCAAACCACAAAACATTTCTTCAGAGGGTTTGAATGTTGATCTTGTTTTTACCGGCTTAGTCTTATCACCCATAATCGGTTTTCAGAAGGTAAAGACTCTTGTCTAAGCTTTCTTAGGGGAGTAAGAACTGCGAAGACTTCTGATTTAGCATCTTCTTATTTCTTCATCTTGTACTTCTTCAGCAGCTCTATTACCTTTAGTACCTAAAAAGGTAATTTCCAGATTTGCAATCTTCCACTAAGCTTCAACTTTTAACTACCAAGCTTATCATCAAATCTGACATCAAATTAATTCATCTGCAAAAGTACTTCAGTTCTAAGTACTTTGTAGACTTTGATAATTTTCATTATGATGCATCATAATAGATCTGAAAAGAGTTTTATTCTGAATAGCATGCTATAGCTTCCTTAAAATTACTTTGTCATGATAATTTAAAATATCATGATTTTAGCCATTTCTTTTCAAGATCACGTTCTTTCTTTTAAATGTGTATTTGGTTGTAAAGAACTAGGACATAAAGAACTAATTTTCATCAAATAAATTTTCAAGGTGTTTGTCCTCAGTCTGTTGACCAAAATTATTTCTAACCTTGAACATTCTTAGACAATCACTTTGCTCTTAGAGAGAAGAGAACACAAAAGGATTCATCCTTGTGTCAAAATCCTTCACCCATGTCTATTTTGTAGAAACTAACATTGATTGAATCTGTACTTTATATCATGGTATTTCATTGGTTCAAATATGTCAGTATACAGAAAATTGTGCAAGCAGTCAGAATCATGGTAGCAATGCCAATGCTTTAACTGCACTACTGAGAACTTCTACAACATAGATAATTTCTGATGAATCAGAAATTGCTTCATCTTCTGGAGGGATCTTCTTTATCAGACATTTTAGCACTAGCCAAAAATGCTACGTTAGCTCGTTCTTCATCTTCATCATCTTCTGAGAACTCATAATCATTCCATGTTGACAATAGATTGTCTAGGCGTTTTAGATATGTTTCCATGAGATCTTATTTTATAGCGATCAACTCATCCGAGAGAAGCGACAATACATCTTCTTCTATATTGTTCGATCATTTAGACTTGAAGCCTCTTTGATCTTCTTCAGACAGAGATGATGTTCAGATCTTCTGCAAACTTGAGAGTAAATACCAAAACTCTTTATCTGGACAACGAGCTTCTGATAGCTTTCTTCAAGTGATATGATAAAGAGTAGCCTTAGTTTAGAGCCCAGATTTCTGCAACCGAAGTCTTAAAAATTTGAGAACAACGTCTCAATAGTTTCAACGTTCTTCATCATTAAAATCTTCATGCTTTAGAACCAAAACAAGAGAAATTTTTTTCTTAATTTAAAAGAGTTCTTAATGAGTTATTATGAGAAAGTCAAATAGACATAACAGTTCGGTTTTGAAAACATCTCATACTCAGTAAGAATTAACTTTCAACAATTAAGGAACTTTTTGCTTTCTGATGACTCATCTTTTTCAAACTGATCATTCAGATTTACTTTAAGCTTTTTACCTGCTTCATCTGAGGGAGTTACATAGTTATCAGCTACCATATTCAAATGATTAGTATCACCTTTTAGAAAGAACTTTCTATTTCAACTTTCCAATACTTAACCTTTTCACCAACAATGGTAGAAGATAAAAACTGAGTATTTGAGACTTGGAACAACAGGTGGTGGAGTGGAAACCATCAAGATGTTTCTCAAAGCTCGTTTGGATCTTTATCTGACATGGTTAAGTATTTAATAAACATCAATACCAGAACTGGAGCTCTGATACCAATTGAAGCATTGAGAAACAAGAGAAAGGGGGGGGGGGGGCGGGTTGAGTTGGGTTTCACCAACTATGATATTTTCTGCGGAATTAAAATTTAATGCTAACAAGAGAAATAAAAATAAATAGACACGGTTTTTTTTAATCCTAGCTCACTGTTAACAAAGTTACTCCAGTCCACCCACCAAGGTGATTTTGCCTTAGACAAGGACTTAATCCAATAATCTAGAAATATTACAACCTATAAGTGTTAGAAAACAACTTAGCCCTCTCAAGTTCCATACTAACGACTTAGTCACTTGAGGAATCTACACTTTGAAAAGTGTCACAAAGGTGTGTACAAGAATTACTTCTAAGCAAGCAGATGACACAGTTGAAGTACAATAATATAAAAGTGTTTTTAGCAAGATTTAAATAACAACTCCTTGCTAATTTATAAAACTATGTTAAGAATAATCTCCTAGATATTTACATCGTATTGGCATGAGTTTTATGAGCTTAAAATATTCTTTTGATGCTTCTCTCATTTCTTATAGAGTTGTGCTCTAATTTGGTTAAGCGTCAAACATCTTCTTTTGAGCTTACAATTTGGTGCTTGCTTCCGCATTGCATAGATACTCTCGTGTTTTCTTCAGCTCCTTCACTTTTTGTTCTAGTTATTGTTTCATGATTTTCTCTTTGGCACTTCTAGATTTTCGCATTTAGCACTTTGGCATTTTAGCATATTCACTCGGCTCACAGCAGCAGCTGCACCAGCCGTTCTTCAAGCATTCAGATCTTCAATATATAGATCTTGAGAATATATCCGTTAATGAATAGATCTTCAGAGTCTTTAGAGCTTCATTCAACAGAACCTTGTTTTCAGAATCTTCAGAACTTGAACTTCAAAATTGATGTCTTTAGAATCTTCGGAACTTTGTTCAATAGAACCTTGTCTTTATAATCTTCAGAGCTTGTAGTGATAGAAGCACATCTTTTAGAAAGCCTTCAATGCTTACTTACAAATTCACAACCATAAGCTTTAGTACAAACATTCTTCAGAACCGTTGTATTTAGAAGCATTCTTGAGTATTCACTTTATCTTGTACAAACCTATGTTTTCTTCTAGAGTGTTTAGATCTTAGCCTGATGACGTCACACACCTTTCTATCAGAGACATATCTTATTTAGCAAAAGCTACACACTAGATAGAAACCATAGAGTACCGAATTGTTCTTTAAGATAACATGTGCAGTTATCATCAAAACTTAAGGCCAGATGTGTAACCACTCTTTTTCTTACATAAGTTACTCTCATCCATTTTTTGCATCATGTCCATCATAAAAGTTGTATTTAAATATGGCGTATAATGTAACTTATCCTTCCTGGTCTAGCCATATTGTTAATTGTGGATGCTGAGGCATTGTAAGGATTGCATAATGGCGTCATGGCCACTTTATTTTCACTAAAGGTTGACATATTCGTCTGAAGGTTAGTCATCATCGATGTTGGCATACCATAAGGATAGTCTCTACCACTTGGTGGCATTGAAAACCCAAACAAACTTCTCGCAGTTACAGGGTTAAAAAGGGGATTCCCTGATTGTGGTTTCAATTTTCATACATTCTCTCAGCCATGACTCTTTTCTGTAGACGTTGGTACTTCGAGTTTTAAGTGAGATTTTTGTAGTGAAATGAACAAATGAACTCCTATATATACTAATATAAAAATAACTACTTCTAACGTTCCCCTCTTTAGTGTTCACCACGTGAAAGCCTGCATGTAGTTTGCTTCTGCACTATCTCCACGCGTCCTTCAGAATATAACTCATAAGTAATTATTTATATCTGAACGTGATATCTCCGCGCCCAAATAATCGCTTCTTCTATGCACTTGCTGTGGTCGAACCTAAGGCGATCAAAATGTTTCCACAATATTCCAAAAACTACTAAGTCTCAAATTTCTCCAATTCAAGACCCCTCCTGTGTACACATCATCAATAACTCGTATACCCTTATCTATGTCGTTCGATGATGTTTTTCTCTTGTCGAAAATCTCAGCTAACAAGTATATTACCCTCACTGAAGCAGTGAAAGAAGCATTGTAGCTTGAAGGTTTTGCTAAGGAGATGAAACTTCAAGGCTGAGTTATCACTGTTAAATGTGATAATCAAAGTGCAATACACCTGTCAAAGAATTTAGCCTATCATGAGAGAACCAAGAACATCAATGTGAGGCTTCACTTTGTCAGAAAGATAATCGAGCATGGAGAAGCCCAAATGCTGAAGGTTTCAACTGATGATAATGTTGCTGATATAATCACCAAGACATTTCCATGTAACAAGTTTTTCCATTATATGTAGTTGATAAAGCTGCATGATGAAAGTTAGTTTGTTCCCTTATTAGTATATAGTTTGTTCCAAGGTAGAGATTTGTGGTATTTGGATCGAACTCTAATGTCGACAAGGATAGCTTCACGGTTCGACAGAAGTTGTGCATGCTATAGTCGAAGTCTGTTCAAGCATGGTGTCGAAACATGTCAGCTTTGTTTTTAAGTTAGTATGTCGAATTAGGCCTTGCTTGTAAGCCCAACCGTTAAGTTAGCTTGTAGTCTAAGTTAGCTTAGTAGTCTATTAATATACTAGTTCTCTCAGGTTGTTGAGATAGGTTAATTGTTGTTATTCACTTGTAATATTTGAACCCTTATTGGGTAAGTGAATAGTAAAACAATTTTAACCAATTCTTCTTCTTCTTCTTCCTTCTTCTCTTTCCTTTGTAAACCTAATAGGGTTTCTTGTTTTTGTTCAAGAAACTCAATTTTTATCTCACAACTTTGTTTTGTTATTGACGACATCGTTTCACAACAAAAACAAATAGTGGATCAAATTTCCTTTCAAGAAACATGAACAAACTTTAAACCGAAGTTATTAATCCTGGATAGCGGAATGGAGCGGCCGGCCCCAAAAAAGAGATAGCGGATAGCTGAATAATTTTTGTTGACTTTTTAAAATTTACTATTTTTTAGACTAAATATATGAATAATCTATACAAATAACACAACAAGCATAAATTTTTTATAAAAATCAAATTAATAAAATAAAAATGGATTAAAGACTTAATTATCTTATATAAATTATTATTATTTTTATTATTTAATTGTGGGAAAAAATAAGTGAGTATTTAACTTTTTTGTTTGTTTTAGAATTGACCCTATTTGATACCTTTAGTCCAAATAAGAAGATAAATACATATTTTAAAAATTTTAAATAATAGAAAATGAATAATGAATAATATGCACTAATAAAGTTATAAAGCCACACAATCCTAAGAAAACACAATCCTTTCCAAACTTTTTTACAGCGGTAGATAGCTGTTGTAATGTTTATAAGGCATTGAACAAATTAATTACTCTACTTTTTGATTTTTTATTTTCTCAGTGTTTATTATATCAATAAAAAATAAATCACATTCATCCTCTTCCTTTGCAACATCGTGAATACATATAGAAAAAAACAACAACTCAGTCAACCGTTCTATTCAGGATCGACCCGTGACTTACTATAGCGGCAAAATCGCCCGTGTTTTCAATTACTTAAACGAATCCTGCTTCCCATATGGTGGATGGCTGCTCCGGCCGGACTGCTTCATAACTCTACTTTGAACAAACTTTGAATAAAAAATTCCTTTGTGCAATAGACTTCCTAGTCAAATTAACATTTACTACAATAAGAACAAAACCTACAAAGTTAAAGTGATAATTAACTTTTGTTACAAAATAATGAATATAAAATACAATCAATACTTTATTTGACCATGATGCTTGATATGTGCACTTCTTATTGATATGTGCACTTCTTATTGCTTGATATGTGCATGCTTTTAAATAAGATGGAAATTTGAATCGAAGCACAACCGAAATAATCAATGTATTGTGTGTTAGTGTTAGGAACCTTGTTATGTGTATGTACTATAGTGGGTGCAAGGTGATTTTTTTTATAATAAAAATATATTTATTTTTCTGTTTTGGGTGAATTATTTTTTATAAAATAAAGTCAATATTTGGTATCTAATGTAAATCACTTAAGTAAAGAGAGTAATCATTATAAGAAATATTGTATTTTTCTAAATAATTTTTACGTCACTAACCCAAAAAATATTTCACTAAGCAAAATTTGCGATGTAGGTAAAATACGTCAGAAAAGTAATGGTGGGAACATTTTTCCACGTGAAAAATACGTCACTAAGTTGTGACATAGGATTCACGTCGCAAATAACAAAAATAATAGAAAACGTTCCCACGTGAATATCACGACAATAATTAGTAACTTGGTTACGTGGTTTGCATGCCTCAACTAAAAATATGTTTTATATAGTAACATGATTTACGCTTCACTATAAAATTTAATAATTAAAAAAAGAATTAACTGAAAACAACGAATTAATAAATAATAAAATTAAAAATTAAAATAATTTTCAATTAAATTATTTAATTTTTTTAATATATACATTAAAAAATATAAATTTATTTTTTCTAAAATAATATAATATTATTTAAAATTTAAATCTAATAAAATTATTTAATTTATTTTTTCGACACCAACCTAATAAAATATGTTTACTAAAATCTATTTTAAATCTATTTCGACACAAATTTAAATCTATTTTTTCTAAAATAATATAAATTATGTTTCCTAAAATATACTACATATTCTAAAAATATAATATTCTAAAATATAATATATAATTTGTTTATTAAAAAAAACACATTTAAAATATAATATATATTTATTATTTTTAAAAATCTATTTTTTCTAAAATAATATAAATTATGTTTACTAAAATATAACACATATTCTAAAATATAATATATAATTTTTTTACTAAAAATAACACTTTTAAAATATAATATATATTCATTATTTTTATAAATATGTTTTTTTTCAAAAATAATATATATTATGTTTACTAAAATATAATAAGTATTCTATAATATAATATTTTACAAGATAATATATAATTTGTTTCTAAAAATAACACATTTAAAATATAATATATATTCATTATTTTTTAATAAAAATACTTTTTCAAAAAATAACACATTTTAAATATAATACATATTCATTATGTTTTAAAAAAAATACATTTTAATTTTTCTATTTACAATTTTGTTTACTAAAAATATTTTTAAAATTCTACTTTTTCTAATATAATATATATTCTGTTTTTAAAAATTAAATACATATTTAAATACAACATTACATATTTTGTTTCTAATATATATTCTATTACATATTTTTCTAATATATATTCTGTTTTTAATTCTAAAAATATATATTTTATTTCTAATTTAATATATCTTCTAATATTTTTAATTTTATTTTTCAACAACAACAACAATACATATTTACATACACTAACAACAACAAATCTAAAGTTTTATAATCAATAACCAAACATTTCATATATCACTATAAATATGAAAAATAAATAAATTTAATTGCGTAAATACCTCAATGCAGCAAATTCCTAAAGCTTCAATGGAGCAACTTCTTAATTTTAGATCTGAAAAAAAAAACAATAATTAATAATAAGAAAAAATTAAAATAAACTGTAAAACAAAAACAAAAACAAGGAAAATATCATTTACCTCAAATTTTTTGTGTAGCTTTCGTTCAAAAATGGAGGAGAAACAGGCAAAAGGAGAATGAGGAAAGGAAAGAAAGAAAGAAAAGGAAAAAGAAATGAGGATGCGTGAAAAAAATTATGGGTTTTTAATATATAGCCACACTTGCGACGTGGTAGACATGTGGGAACGTACCCACGTGAAAACCACGTCGGAACCCATTAAAGGCTTGCTCGTTTGCAACGTGAATGCCCCTTGAAAAAGTTGCCACGTGAGATACACGTCGGAACTTTCCCAGCATTTAATATATTAACGTTGCATTATTAAAGGCCAAAGCAACGGTAAAAAATAAAGTTTAAAACATTTATGTGTCCCATTTGCGACATGGGATTCACATGGGAACTCTGTAACGCCCCGATTCTGATTTCCCCATTTTTGTTGAGTCTTTTATTTTATTTGAGTGATTATCATTTTATTTGTGAAATTGGTGTGTTAATATGTTATGTTTGCATATTGGGTTATTTTATCGTTTTGAGAGTTTTCGGAGAAATTAGGTTGAAGGGTATTTTATATATTTCTTAATTAATGATACGTTAGAAATTTTGTGAGAAAATGAATTAGTAGATATTTTGAGAGAAAAAGAAATAGAAGAGAATTGGAAATAGAAAGATATAAGAGGGAAAGAGGAGAGAAAAGAAAGAGAAAGAAGAAAAGAGAAAGAAAGAAGAAAAGGAGAGAAAGAAAGAGGAAGAAGAGAAAAGAGAAGAAAAAGAGGAAAAACTTGTAGATCTTCAAAACAACTTCTAAGAATCAATTTAATCGGGTAAGGGTGTGAAATCTTATTATCTTATCAATGTATATGATTATGTATGTGTTGTTTGGATTGTTTTGGATGTCTTTCCCCATTTTCTATTTTAGGTCGAATTGGATTAAATCGATAGAAACCGATATTTTTACAGTTAGAATTTGAAATAAATTGCGTAGTTTAATCGAGGAATGTTAGGCCGGGACTATGGGAACTTGTTTGAATAAAATCGGGTGATTTTGTGACTTTCTGACATTTTTGGATTATGGAGGGTTTGAGTAGCCAGTATTCGCTAAGCGAGTCACTGGCGAGAGGGGTAGCGAAGGGTTCGTTAAGCGAGCACCCAGCGAGCTGCCAGCGAACACTCCCAGACTTGGACAGAACCAAAAAGACCCAAACTCGCTGGAGCGAGTGGTGTAGCGAAGGGCTCGCCATTCTGCTCGCCTAGCGAACATTCTAGCGAGCATGACAAAACAACATTTTATTTTTGTTTCAATCTAATATCAATTCTTCGATGTGTGGCTTGCGTGCTGTTATATGTTATGCTATGGATAGCCGTATGACGTGAATCCTAGATTGTGGAATGGATTGTGAAATGTGGCCTTTTGGCAAATGAATGCATTGTTTAAATTGAATGCGAATGCATGATAATTGTGACAAAATTCATTACCGTTTGGCGTAATTGAATGTGAATGCATATGGATTGTATGTGATATAATGAAATGAATGCATGAATATATATTGTGAATATGTATGCATTTCAAGAATGTCTGGAGTCATTTTGCATGTGAAGCATAATGATGTGCATTCTTGTGCTGTGGGATTCTAATGAGAATCTGTTGTAACATCGTGTGCCTATGTGAGGTGTGAGCGATGATTACAAACGATTGTATGCCCATGTGGGGTGTGAGCAATCGGATTGTGTGCCCATATGGGGTGTGAGCAATCCATAAACATTGTGTGCCTATGTGGGGTGTGAGCAATGAGTGAACATCGTGTGCCCATGTGGGGTGTGAGCGATGGTTCCAATCAGTTCCTGAGTGAACTTGTGATGATTGAGTCGGTACCGCATTGCATTTGCATAGAGTCGTGAGTCGGTCTCTATGATTTGCATTTATCATCTTTATAATGGTGTATTGGTGAATAAACATGAATGTGTATGTTTATGTGGAATGATGAGAATTGTGAAAGTATTCATGATGAATATGCTTGGTTATATATATATATATATATATATATATATATATATATATATATATATATATATATATATATATATATATATATATATATATATATATATATATATATATATATATATATATATATATATATATATATATATATATATATATATATATATATATATATATATATATATATATATATATATATATATATATATATATATATATATATATATATATATATATTGTGATGTATATGAGTGAGTTGTGATGAATTGTGGTGAGAATGTATATATGTGTAATCTTATGCTGAGATATATGATTATATGCATTGTTATTATGATAATATTTCTCACCCTTCTGTTGTTTTATGATGCTCTATGAGGCATTGCAGAGTAGATTTGCTGGAGGTTCTTGTGAAGCGTGTCTTCTCTCTTTTGGTCGGTTGACTCTGATATGTAGCACCGGGTAGCTAGGATGATTATGATTCTTTTGTGATACATTTGTATATGTATCTTGTTGTTGGATGTTTATGAAAACATGACTTTGTTGTTAAATCTTACTGGATGATATATATATATATATATATATATATATATATATATATATATATATATATATATATATATATATATATATATATATATATATATATATATATATATATATATATATATATATATATATATATATATATATATATATATATATATATATATATATATATATATATATATATATATATATATATATATATATATATATATATATATATATATATATATATATATATATGTTTGATGTTATTCAATGTTTAGATTTTCCGCTTTTATTCTAAATATTGAGATGTGGGTGCAAGGAATAAGTTCCTCTGTTGCATAGTTACCCCATTGTTGCATATCTTTTGTTGAGCAGGTGTTGAATGTTTTAATTTCATGCGTAATGTGACGCGCCTCTTTTATACCATGTTTATAATTATACTCTGATGAAATATTTTTAATATGTGGCTAATTGATTATGTGATTATTTGGGGGTATAGGAAGGGGGTGTTACATTAAGTGGTATCAGAGCCAGTGTTGAGTCAGTTGTGTTTGTCTTGTTGTTGTGTTGGTTGAACGGTTGTTTAACCTTGTTGTTATTTTTGGGAATGGACAGAATATGGTTGGTCGTGACTACATCTTTGGTGTGTGTAAGTTGTCCGTTGACCATGTATGGTAAAGACTTCATCATGGATTTAGTGTGTTTGCCGTTGGAGGGATTGGATGTAATCTTGGGTATGAACTGGATGCAATTCAACAGAGTTCATATAGATTGTTGTCATAAGTTAGTAAGGTTTCCTTCTTTCGAAGATGATGAAGATGCGAGTTTCCTATCCACTAAAGAGTTGAAGGAACTTTTAGCGGACGAAGCTCAATTGTTCGGTTTGTTTGCATCATTGTCGGTGGAGAGTAAAGTTGAGCTTGATGTGTTCCCAGTGGTGTGTGATTTTCCAGAAGTGTTTCCGAAAGATATTAAGGATGTACCGCCGGAAAGAGAAGTTGAGTTTTCTATTGATCTAGTTCCAGGTACTAGACCAGTTTCGATGGCACCGCATCGTATGTCGGCATCGGAGTTGGTAGAATTGAAGAAGTAATTGAATGACTTGTTGGACAAGATATTTGGAAGGCCAAGTGTTTCTCCTTGGGGTGCTCCGGTATTGTTGGTAAAGAAGGATGGAAGTATGCGGTTATTCATTGATTATCGACAATTGAACAAGGTGACAATTAAGAACAAGTATCTGCTTCCAAGGATCGATGATTTGATGGACCAATTGGTTGGTGCGCGTGTTTTTAGCAAGATTGATTTGAGATCGGGATATCGCCAGATTCATGTGAAAGAAGAGGATATTCAAAAGACAGCCTTTAGGACACGGTATGGCCATTACGAATATTCAGTGATGCCATTCGGGGTTTCTAATGTGCCGGGTGTGTTTATGGAATACGTGAATCGTATTTTTCATGATCAGTTAGATCGTTTTGTGGTTGTGTTCATCGAAGATATTTTAATTTACTCTAAGTCTCAAGAGGAGTATGAAGAGCATTTGAGGATTGTGTTACAAATTTTGAAAGAGAAACAATTGTATGCTAAGTTGTCGAAATGTGAATTTTGGTTGTCGGAAGTAAGTTTTCTTGGGCATGTTATTTCCGGTAGTGGTATTAGTGTTGATCCATCCAAGATTGATGCGGTGATGCAATGGGAGACTCCTAGATCGGTTACGGAGATTCGAAGCTTTTTGGGCTTGGCGGGTTATTATCGGAGTTTTATTGAGGGATTTTCGAAGTTGACACTTCCGTTAACGCAATTGACTTGTAAAGGAAAGGATTTCATTTGGGATATTAATTGTGAAAAGAGTTTCATTGAGCTAAAAAGAAGGTTGACGACGGCGCCAATCTTGATTTTGCCGAATCCGACAGAACCATTTGTGGTTTATTGTGATGCTTTTTTGATAGGTTTAGGTGGTGTTTTGATGCAAGATGGAAAAGTTGTGGTTATGCTTCAAGACAATTGAGAGTGCATGAAAAGAATTATCCTACGCATGACTTGGAGTTAGCGGCCGTGGTGTTTGTTTTGAAAATTTGGAGGCACTATCTTTATGGTGCAAGATTTGAAGTTTTTAGTGATCACAAGAGTTTGAAATATTTATTTGATTAAAAAGAATTGAACATGAGACAAAGAAGATGGTTAGAACTTTTGAAGGATTATGATTTTGGTTTGAATTACCATCCGGGTAAGGCAAACGTGGTTGCCGATGCTTTGAGTCGGAAGTTGTTACATATGTCCGCATTGATGATGAGAGAATGGGAACTTTTAGAGAATTTTAGAGACTTGAGTTTAGTTTGTGAAATGTCGCCGAGAAGTGTGAGACTTGGTACACTACATGTTACGAATGATTTTCTTACAACCGTATGTGAAAAGAAAAAGTTGGATTTGAAGTTCGTTGATTTAATGATGAGTGAGAATGAGGATTTCAATGTTGATAATTTTGGAGTTTTGAGATTCCATGGTCGTATTTGTATTCTCGATGATGCGGAATTGAAAAAGATGATGTTGCAAGAAGGACACCGAAGTAACTTAAGTATTCATCCGGGAGCGAATAAAATGTATCAAGATTTGAAGAAAATCTTTTGGTGGTCCGGATTAAAGAGGGATGTAGCTCAATTCGTGTATGCATGCTTAACTTGTCAGAAGTCTAAGGTGGAACATCAAAAGCCTAGTGGATTGATGCAACCGTTGGACATTTCAGAGTGGAAATGGGATAGTATATCGATGGATTTTGTTACGGGATTGCCGAATACGCAAAGAGGTCATAATGCAATTTGGGTAATCGTGGACAGACTTACTAAATCTTCTCACTTCATTCCAATTGATATTGGTTATCTTTTGGAGAAGTTAGCCGAGATTTATGTTCTTGTGGTTGTGAAGTTACATGGAGTTCCTAAGAGTATTGTATCGGATAGAGATCCTAGATTTACATCGAGGTTTTGGGAGAGTTTGCAAAAGGCTTTGGGTTCTAAGCTAAGATTAAGTTCGACTTATCATTCGCAAATGGATGGTCAAACCGAGAGGACAATTCAATCGTTGGAGGATTTATTGCGTGCTTGTGTACTCGAGCAAGGTGGTGTTTGGGATAATTGTTGGGCGTTGATTGAGTTCACCTACAATAACAGTTTTCATTCAAGTATAGGTATGGCACCATTTGAGGCTTTGTATGGTCGGAGATGTCGAACACCTTTGTGTTGGCATGAAGCCGGTGAGAGGTCGATAGTTGGACCGCAGATGGTACAACAAACGACAGAGAAAGTGAAGTTTATTCGGGAAAAGATGAAAGCTTCTCAAAGTAGGCAGAAGAGCTATCATGACAAGATAAGGAAAGATCTTGACTTTCAAGAAGGCGACCATGTGTTTTTAAGAGTTACACCGGTTACGGGTGTGGGTCGTGCTTTGAAGTCGAAGAAGTTGACTTCTCATTTTATTGGTCCGTATCAGATTACTGCGCGAGTTGGTGTTGTGGCTTATCGTGTGGCGTTGCCTCCGAATCTTTCGAATTTGAATGATGTATTCCATATTTCGCAACTTCGGAAGTATGTTTCGGATCCGTCACATGTTATCCCTATGGACGAGGTTGAAGTGAGAGATAACCTTATGGTGGAAGCTTTACCGATTAGGATTTTGGACCGTGAAGTTAAGAAGCTAATAGGAAAGGATATTGTGCTTGTGAAAGTAGCGTGCGGAGGCGCTTCGGAAGGCAATATGACTTGGGAATTAGAGAGTGGGATGCGAGAGTTGTATCCGGAGTTGTTTGAATCAGGTAATATTTTCGAGGACGAAAATTTCTAAAGTGGGGGAGAGTTGTAACGCCCCGATTCTGATTTCCCCATTTTTGTTGAGTCTTTTATTTTATTTGAGTGATTATCATTTTATTTGTGGAGTTGGTGTGTTAATATGTTATATTTGCATATTGTGTTATTTTATCGTTTTGAGAGTTTTCAGAGAAATCAGGTTGGAGGGTATTTTAGATATTTCTTAATTAATGATAAGTTAGAAATTTTGTGAGAAAATGAATTAGTAGATATTTTAAGAGAAAAAGAAATAGAAGAGAATTGGAAATAGAAATATATAAGAGGGAAAAAGGATAGAAAAGAAAGAGAAAGAAGAAAAGAGAAAGAAAGAAGAAAAGGAGAGAAAGAAAGAGGAAGAAGAGAAAAGAGAAGTAAAAGAGGAAAAACTTGTAGATCTTCAAAACAACTTCTAAGAATCGATTTAATCAGGTAAGGGTGTGAAATCTTATTATCTTATCAATGTGTATGATTATGTATGTGTCGTTTGGATTGTTTTGGATGTCTTTCCCCATTTTCCATTTTAGGTCGAATTGGATTAAATCGATAGAAACTGATGTTTTTACGGTTAGAATTCGAAATAAATTGCGTAGTTTAGTCGAGGAATGTTAGGTCGAGACTATGGGAACTTGTTTGAATAAAATCGGGTGATTTTGTGACTTTCTGACATTTTTGGATTATGGAGGGTTTGAGTAGCGCAGTATTCGCTAAGCGAGTCACTGGCGAGTGGGGTAGCGAAGGGTTCGCTAAACGAGCACCCAGCGAGCTTCCAGCAAACACTCCAAGACTTGGACAGAACCAAAAGGACCCAAACTCGCTGGAGCGAGTGGTGTAGCGAAGGGCTCGCCATTCTGCTCGCCTAGCGAACATGCTAGCGAGCATGACAGAACAATATTTTATTTTTGTTTCAATCCAATATCGATTCTTCGATGTGCGGCTTGTGTGCTGTTATATGTTATGCTGTGGGTAGCCGTATGGCGTGAATCCTAGATTGTGGAATGGATTGTGAAATGTGGTCTTTTGGCAAATGAATGCATTGTTTAAATTGAATGCGAATGCATGATAATTGTGATAGAATTCATTACCGTTTGGCGTAATTGAATGTGAATGCATATGGATTGTATGTGATAGAATGAGATGAATGCATGAATATATATTGTGAATATATATGCATTTCAAGAATGTCTGGAGTCATTTTGCATGTGAAGCATAATGATGTGCATTCTTATGTTGTGGGATTCTAATGAGAATATGTTGTAACATCGTGTGTCTATGTAAGGTGTGAGCGATGATTACAAACGATTGTATGCCCATGTGGGGTGTGAGCAATCCATAAACATTGTGTGCCCATGTGGGGTGTGAGCAATGGGTGAACATCGTGTGCCCATGTGGGGTGTGAGCAATGGGTGAACATCGTGTGCCCATGTGGGATGTGAGTGATGGTTCCAATAAGTTCCTGAGTGAACTTGTGATGATTGAGTCGGTACCGTATTGCATTTGCATAGAGTCGTGAGTCGGTCTCTATGATTTGCATTTATCATCTTTATAATGGTGTATTGGTGAATAAACATGAATGAGTATGTTTATGTGGAATGATGAGAATTGTGAAAGTATGCATGATGAATATGCTTGGTTATATATATATATATATATATATATATATATATATATATATATATATATATATATATATATATATATATATATATATATATATATATATATATATATATATATATATATATATATATATATATATATATATATATATATATATATATATATATATATATATATATATATATATATATATATATATATATATATATATATATATATATATATATATATATATATATATATATATATATATATATATATATATATATATATATATATATATATATATATATATATATATATATATACATTGTGATGTATATGAGTGAGTTGTGATGAATTGTGGTGAGAATGTATATATGTGTAATCTTATGCTGAGATATATGATTATATGCATTGTTATTATGATAATATTTCTCACCCTTCTGCTGTTTTATGATGCTCAATGAGGCAGTGCATAGTAGGTTTACTGGAGGTTTTTGTGAAGCGTGTCTTTACTTTGTTGGTCGGTCGGCTCTGATATGTAGCACCTGTTAAATGTAATTCATTGTTTTGATTTGATTTGATATGATTAGATTTTATTTGAATATTTTGGACCTTTTATGTTTTGGGCTTTTGTAAACCTAAAACTATAAATAGGGTGCCTTGCATTGTATTCAAACACAACATAGAACAAATTTCACAGTTGCAGTGTTTAGCAAGTGAAAGTTCTATAAGCAATAAGAAATCCCACAGTTGTGGGTAACGATTTTCTTCAAATATTTCTTCTCTCATTCTTCTCTTTCTTGTGTGTTCTTCTTTTCTTTTGTTGTTCTTGATAATTACTTGTTATTACCATTACTATCATATTGTGGGTTTGTTCATCAATCCTAAGATCAAGATTGAAGGGAATTCTTCATAGGGTGTGAGGTGAATTTCCAACATCTGGTATCTAGAGCTCCGGTTGAGAGATTCAAGGAAGATAGTGATGGCGATGAACTATCCGAACGGCAATTTTCCGACGACCCTGCCAATTCTCAAGAAAGACAATTATGAGAATTGGTGCAAGCAGATTAAGTTGATTTTCTGTTATCAAGATCTTTGGGATCTTGTGAAGGACGGAGTAACATCGCTTGGGGAGAACGCAACGGAGGCGGAAAAGGCTGCGCACAAAGAATTGAAGAAGAAGGACTATAACACACTCTTTATAATTCATCAGTGTGTTGATCCTGAGAACTTTGAAAAGGTTAGTGATGTTGATTCAGCAAAAGAAGTATGGGAGAATCTTGAAAAGTCATTTGGAGGCGCAGAGAAGGTGAAAGAGGTGAGGTTACAAACTCACAAGAGAACCTATGAGTTGTTTCAGATGGAAGACAACGAAAGCATTACAGATTTCTTCACCAGAGTTACAAAGTTGGTGAATCAAATCAAAGTATGTGGAGAAGCACTGACAACGAAAGCAGTTGTCTCAAAGATTCTGAGATCGTTGGCTCCAAAATTCGACCACGTGGTAGTTGCCATAGAAGAGTTGAAAAATCTATCAGTGTTGACGAAGGAAGAGCTTCAAGGGACTCTTGAGTCTCATGAACAAAGGATGGCTGAGAGAGCTGCAGGAAAGTCGAAAGATATGGCTTTGCAGGCACAGACAGAAAAGGAAAGAAAAGGCAAAGGTAGCTGGAATGGAAACAAAGGAGGAAACCAATCGAATCAGAAGAAACCTTGGAACCAAGGCAACCAAAGAGGTGGTGCTGCAGGTAAAGGAAGAGGTGGTGTTCGAAAGACAGACAAAAGCCACATTCAATGTTTCAATTGCCAGAAGTATGGTCATTATGTTAGTGATTATCCAAAAAGGAAGAGAAATCAAGATACTGATGCAAAGCTAGCGAAACATGAAGAAGAAGAAGAAACGTTGCTAATGGTCACAACAAAAGATGAAGAAAGATTCCAAGATCAGTGGTACTTGGACTCAGGATGCTCATCACACATGACTGGAAGGAAAGATTGGTTTGTCAACATGAAGCCCTCGCCGAAGAACACAGTGAAGTTTGCAAATGACAACACTCTAGCAGCCGAAGGTGTTGGTGATGTTCTGATTATGAGGAAAGATGGCAAAAGGTCAACAATTTACAATGTGTTGTACATACCAGGCATGAAGAGTAATTTGCTCAATATAGGGCAGCTTGTCGAAAAGAACTACAAGGTAGTTGTCGAAGACAAGATGATAAGAGTTCTCGACGCAGATGGTAGATTAATTTTGAAGGCTCCAATGTCTCAGAATAGGACCTTCAAGATTGGACTCAATGTGATGGAGCACAGATGTCTAGCAACTGCAGCCAACAGAGATGAGTGGTTATGGCATTTTCGACTAGGTCATCTCAACTTTAATGACATCAGAGAACTGAAGAGAAGAAATATGATTTCAGGATTACTAGAAATTGACATTCCAAGTGAAGTCTGTGAGGAGTGTGTTCAGTCGAAACAACACAAGAATAGCTTCAGCAAGGATGCAAGAAGGAAGTCGAAGGCAATACTTGAAGTCATATACTCTGATGTATGTGGTCCAATCCAGGTGGATTCGATTGGTGGCAATAGATACTTTGTCACGTTTATAGATGATTACAGTCGAAAGCTGTGGACTTACCTCATCAAGAAGAAAAGTGATGTGATTGAGGTATTTTCCAGATTCAAGTCCATGGTCGAAAGACAGAGTTGCCGAAAGCTGAAAATTCTGAGGACTGATGGTGGTGGAGAGTATGTGTCGAAAGAGTTCGATACACTATGTATAAAAGAAGGGATTGTGCATGAGGTGGTGCCACCTTACACTTCACAGCAAAATGGGATTGCAGAACACAAGAACAGAACCATCATGAATATGGTGAGAAGTATGTTGAATGGAAAGCATCTACCTAAATAATTATGGGGAGAAGCAGTTTCGACAGCAACATATATATTGAACAGATGTACGACGAAGAAGCTTGAAGGAATCACACCAGAACAATGTTGGTCTGGTGTCAAGCCTAGTCTCAGTCACCTGAAAGTATTTGGATCCATAGCACATAGACATGTGCCAGATCAGTTGAGAAGGAAGCTTGATGATAAGTCGAATCAGATGATCTTGATAGGATATCATTCGACAAGAGGGTACAAGTTGTTCGACCCGGTGAATAAGCAGGTAGTGATCAGCAGGGACGTGATCATAAATGAGCTTAAAGAATGGGATTGGACTGAGAATGCCAAGAAGGATTCAGTGAGAATCTCTTGTGAAGAACCAGCCACTGAGGTCGAAATAGAAGTTCAACAGGAACCAGTTGCAGATGAAGCAGGTTCAAGCAGACCTCGACGAACAAGACACATGCCTGCAAGGTTGCAATAATGTGTAATTACATCAGATGATGTAGTCGATGAAGAGGGTGAATTGGTACATTATTCTTTCTACGCAGATGTCGAACCAGTCAATGCAGCTGAGGCATTGAAAGATTCGAAGTGGATGAAAGTAATGCCTGAATCGTTGGAGTCCATCGAAGTCAATGATACCTGGTCACTTGTCGAATTGCCGCAAGGCAAGAAGGCAATTGATGTGAAGTGGGTTTACAAGTTAAAGGTAAATCCTAAAGGAGAAGTATCTCGACACAAGGTGAGACTTGTGGTGAAAGGATTTCTTTAGAAGGAAGGAATCGACTTCGATGAAGTATTCGCACATGTTGCTAGAATCGAAACAATCAGGTTGGTTATTGGTCTAGAAAATATGAACAACTGGCACACATGTCAGATGGACGTGAAGTGTGCATTCTTTAATGGCCCCTTAGACGAAGAAGTTTATGTTGCACAACCAGCTGGGTTTGTGAAACAAGGCGAAGAAAGAAAGGTGTACAGGCTTCATAAAGCCCTGTATGGACTTAAGCAAGCTCCAAGAGTTTCGAATTCGAGAAAGGAACCGGTAGTGGCATTATCATCATGCGAAGCAGAATATATAACTGCTTCTCTTTGTGCATGTCAAGCAACTTGGATGGTGAACTTGGTCGAAGAAATCACATGGAAGAATCATGGAGTAATTACCATGAAGATAGACAGCATGTCAGCTATCAACTTGGCGAAGAATCCAATAGCTCATGGTCGAAGCAAGCACATCGAAATGAGGTTCCATTATCTTCGAGAGCAGGTAGCAGAAGGGAAGATGAAGTTGGAACACTGCAGAACTGAGAATCAGATTGTCGATATCATGACGAAGGGAGTGCAGGTCGAAGTCTTCAGAAGACTAAAAGCCATGATGAATGTAGACAGTTTAGACACAATGAATTAGGTGGTGTGTTAAATATAATTCATTGTTTTGATTTGATTTGATATGATTAGATTTGATTTGAATATTTTGGACCTTTTATGTTTTGAGCTTTTGTAAACCTAAAACTATAAATAGGGTGCCTTGCATTGTATTCAAACACAACATAGAACAAATTTCACAGTTGCAATGTTTAGCAAGTGAAAGTTCTATAAGCAATAAGAAATCCCACAATTGTGGGTAACAATTTTCTCCAAATATTTCTTCTCTCATTCTTCTCTTTCTTGTGTGTTCTTCTTTTCTTTTGTTGTTCTTGATAATTACTTGTTATTACCATTACTATCATATTGTGGGTTTGTTCATCAATCTTGAGATCAAGATTGAAGGGAATTCTTCATAGGGTGTGAGGTGAATTTCCAACAGCACCGGGTAGCTAGGATGATTATAATTCTTTTGTGATACATTTGTATATGTATCTTGTTGTTGGATGTTTATGAAAATATGGCTTTGTTGTTGAATCTTACTCGATGATATATATATATATATATATATATATATATATATATATATATATATATATATATATATATATATATATATATATATATATATATATATATATATATATATATATATATATATATATATATATATATATATATATATATATATATATATATATATATATATATATATATATATATATATATATATATATATATATATATATATATATATATATATATATATATATATATATATATATATATATATATATATATATATATATATATATATGTTTGATGTTACTCAATGTTTAGATTTTCCGCTTTTATTCTAAATATTGAGATGTGGGTGCAAGGACTAAGTTACTCTGTTGCATAGTTACCCCATTGTTGCATATCTTTTGTTGAGTAGGTGTTGAATGTTTTAATTTCATGCGTAATGTGACGCGCCTCTTTTATACCATGTTTATAATTATACTATGATAAAATATTTTCAATATGTGGCTAATTGATTATGTGATTATTTGGGGTATAGGAAGGGGGTGTTACATACCCTGTCACAGTCAATTTCATCATTAATGTGTCTGAAAAGTAAAAGTAAAAGCTGACCACCTTTATTATTTATAAACTTGCGACGTGTATCCCATGTGGGTAGTTTGTGACGTGTTCCCCACGTCGCAAATACAAAGACTTTTTTGAATTTTTTGTTCTCATGTGTTTAACACGACACAACTTAATTTTTGAAAAATTCAAATTTTCCTCCCTCTTAAAATTCAAATTTTTCGTTGCAGATTTTAGGTTTACAGAATATATTAATTAAATATGGTAGTGACGTAGTTTACACGTCGCAACCTATTTTTTTTCCCACGTGTTTACCACGTCATTAAATTACTAGGCAAAATCAAAGTTTTCTTATAATGAATATTTAGGAATTTGTGTTTGTTTTTACTGTTTTTGTTAAAACAGGTTGTGAAGAGTTAAAAAAAGAATGCTACAAAAATATAATATGAATCATAACCACAAATTAACCATTACATACACTGCTAGCCTAAAGAATCTTGACTCAATCAACTCATCCAAAATCTAATTTTAACATAAAAGAAACACCAATTTATACATAGGAAATACCATAACACTCGTGGATGCACTCAAATCCACATGATAATGTGAAATTAACAGCAACTTCCTCTCATTTGAGCATAACATGTACTCCTCACCATATGTATGTGTGATTGATCCTCTAAATCAATTTCTTTGACACATCCTCTATTAACAATATCATAATTTTATATTAACCATTATAGTCATAAATAAACTCATGATAGAAACAAGAACATAGAAAACAAGTACCAGACAAAAATAACACAAAGCATATAAATTGTAAAACTATATAGAGAATTGTCCTACACAACAAAAGATTTACATTAAGAATCACGGGTGTAACAAATTACTTACTTTTACATTGTTGTTTTACGGTTTTGAAAATTAGCTAATGAAAAAATTATTGGATGACATTGTTCAGTGTTATGCTAAACAGTTGAACTATCGCGCCGTTTTTAGGATAAAACAACTCAGTTCTGTACTGTACGATTACTAATTGTATGATAGATAATCGGTCTAAAAATACACTCTCTGATAGTACAAAGATCATTCAAAGGATTTGATATAATAATTAGTCGTAATAATTTCTCAAACCAAAAGAAATTCCAATAATTTAAAAAAAAAAATTTGATACTGGTCATTTGATCACTCAAGATGATTTCTCAAACAAAGAGAAATTTGAATAATTCTCTAAAGAGAATTTAAAAATTATACTTGATAATTTCTCAACTCAAACGAAGAGAAATTAACATAACTCTCTAAAGAGAATTCAAGAAAATACTCAGAAAATTCAACAGTAGAAAGAAAAGGGGGAGGAGTTGCCGCTTCAACAATTTAAAAGACGCAGAGCTATGAGAGTGAGAAAGAAAAAAACTCAAAATTAATTTTCTATGTGTTTTTGAATGAAATAGAAATTTTCCTTATATAATAAAGTGAGTGAGAAAATATATCTCACCTAAGCAATGTGAGACTAAATAGGTTTTTCAACTTGAGACTTGACTTAAGAAACTTTTTCAAATTTATAATGTTCCAAAATGCATTAATTGAGTTGGAACCCCTAATCAAATAACAACTAAACAAACAATACAAACACCCCCAAATGGTAAGAAACTTAAATTAATTAATGTATCAACCAAAAAGCATGAATGCAGAATGCAGAAATATATGTTATTGAAAGCTACAATTTGGTAAAATTTGGGGGTGTACATCTAAAGCAATTACAGGTGAAACACTCACCCAAAATATGTTTAATATTGAGACTGTTGTAAGAGACCGACAATTGATGAGCGACACGGCTGAGAGGATTTAGAAGGTTGCTCATGACGATGAACGAAAAAAAGGAAGAAAAAGAAGTCAACAATCATCTATTTTGACTCCAAAATTGATCTAGGGTTTTAACTGTGTTAGCAAACAAACATGAATTTTCAAATGACTGACATCACAAACGTAATGATAAACATCACAACGCCGGTCATCATGCGAAGTAGAATATATAGCTGCTTCTCTTTGTGCGTGTCAAGCAACTTGGATGGTGAACTTGGTCGAAGAAATCACATGGAAGAATCATGGAGCAATTACCATGAAGATAGACAGCATGTCAGCTATCAACTTGGCGAAGAATCCAATAGCTCATGGTCGAAGCAAGCACATCGAAATGAGGTTCCATTATCTTCGAGAGCAGGTAGCAGAAGGGAAGATGAAGTTGGAACACTGCAAAACTGAGAATCAGATTGCCGATACCATGACGAAGGGAGTGCAGGTCGAAGTCTTCAGAAGACTAAGAGCCATGATGAATGTAGACAGTTTAGACACAATGAATTAGGTGGTGTGTTAAATGTAATTCATTGTTTTGATTTGATTTGATATGATTAGATTTGATTTGAATATTTTGGGCCTTTTATGTTTTGAACTTTTGTAAACCTAAAACTATAAATAGGGTGCCTTGCATTGTATTCAAACACAACATAGAACAAATTTCACAGTTGCAGTGTTTAGCAAGTGAAAGTTCTATAAGCAATAAGAAATCCCACAGTTGTGGGTAACAATTTTCTCCAAATATTTCTTCTCTCATTCTTCTCTTTCTTGTGTGTTCTTCTTTTCTTTTGTTGTTCTTGATAATTACTTGTTATTACCATTACTATCATATTGTGGGTTTGTTCATCAATCTTGAGATCAAGATTGAAGGGAATTCTTCATAGGGTGTGAGGTGAATTTCCAACAGCACCGGGTAGCTAGGATGATTATAATTCTTTTGTGATACATTTGTATATGTATCTTGTTGTTGGATGTTTATGAAAACATGACTTTGTTGTTGAATCTTACTGGATGATATATATATATATATATATATATATATATATATATATATATATATATATATATATATATATATATATATATATATATATATATATATATATATATATATATATATATATATATATATATATGTTTGATGTTATTCAATGTTTAGATTTTCCGCTTTTATTCTAAATATTGAGATGTGGGTGCAAAGACTAAGTTCCTCTGTTGCATAGTTACCCCATTGTTGCATATCTTTTGTTGAGCAGATGTTGAATGTTTTAATTTCATGCGTAATGTGACGCGCCTCTTTTATACCACGTTTATAATTATACTCTGATGAAATATTTTCAATATGTGGCTAATTGATTATGTGATTATTTGGGGTATAGGAAGGGGGTGTTACATACTCTGTCACAGTCAATTTCATCATTAATGTGTCTGAAAAGTAAAAGTAAAAGCTGACCACCTTTATTATTTATAAACTTGCGACGTGTATCCCATGTGGGTAGTTTGTGACGTGTTCCCCACGTCGCAAATACAAAGACTTTTTTGAATTTTTTGTTCCCATGTGTTTAACACGACACAACTTAATTTTTGAAAAATTCAAATTTTCCTCCCTCTTAAAATTCAAATTTTTCGTTGCAGATTTTAGGTTTACAAAATATATTAATTAAATATGGTAGTGACGTGGTTTACGCGTCGCAACCTATTTTTTTTCCACGTGTTTACCACGTAATTAAATCACTAGGCAAAATCAAAGTTTTCTTATAATGAATATTTAGGAATTTGTGTTTGTTTTTACTGGTTTTTGTTAAAACAGGTTGTGAAGAGTTAAAAAAAGAATGCTACAAAAATATAATATGAATCATAACCACAAATTAACCATTACATACACTGCTAGCCTAAAGAATCTTGACTCAATCAACTCATCCAAAATCTAATTTTAACATAAAAGAAACACCAATTTATACATAGGAAATACCATAACACTCGTGGATGCACTCAAATCCACAGATAATGTGAAATTAACAGCAACTTCCTCTCATTTGAGCATAACATGTACTCCTCACCATATGTATGTGTGATTGATCCTCTAAATCAATTTCTTTGACACATCCTCTATTAACAATATCATAATTTTATATTAACCATTATAGTCATAAATAAACTCATGATAGAAACAAGAACATAGAAAACAAGTACCAGACAAAAATAACACAAAGCATATACATTGTAAAATTATATAGAGAATTGTCCTACACAACAAAAGATTTACATTAAGAATCACGGGTGTAACAAATTACTTACTTTTACATTGTTGTTTTACGGTTTTGAAAATTAGCTAATGAAAAAATTATTGGATGACATTGTTCAGTGTTATGCTAAACAGCTGAACTATCGCGCCGTTTTTAGGATAAAACAACTCAGTTCTATACTGTACCATTACTAATTGTATGCTAGATAATCGGTCTAAAAATACACTCTCTGATAGTACAAAGATCATTCAAAGGATTTGATATAATAACTAGTCGTAATAATTTCTCAAACCAAAAGAAATTCCAATAATTCTAAAAAAAAATTTGATAATGGTCATTTGATCACTCAAGATGATTTCTCAAACAAAGAGAAATTTGAATAATTCTCTAAAGAGAATTTAAAAATTATACTTGATAACTTCTCAACTCAAACGAAAAGAAATTAACATAACTCTCTAAAGAGAATTCAAGAAAATACTCAGAAAATTCAACAGTAGAAAGAAAAGGGGGAGGAGTTGCCGCTTCAACAATTTAAAAGACGCAGAGTTATGAGAGTGAGAAAGAAAAAAACTCAAAATTAATTTTCTATGTGTTTTTGAATGAAATAGAAATTTTCCTTATATAATAAAGTGAGTGAGGAAATATATCTCACCTAAACAATGTGGGATTAAATAGGTTTTTCAACTAACCCTAAGAAACTTTTTCAAATTCATAATGTTCCGAAATGCATTAATTGAGTTGGAACCCCTAATCAAATAACAACTAAACAAACAATACAAACACCCCCAAATGGTAAGAAACTTAAATTAATTAATGTATCAACCAAAAAGCATGAATGCAGAATGCAGAAATATATGTTATTGAAAGCTACAATTTGGTAAAATTTGGGGGTGTACATCTAAAGCAATTACAGGTGAAACACTCACCCAAAATATGTTTAATATTGAGACTGTTGTAAGAGACCGACAATTGATGAGCGGCACGGCTGAGAGGATTTAGAAGGTTGCTCATGACGATGAACGAAAAAAAGGAAGAAAAAGAAGTCAACAATCATCTATTTTGACTCCAAAATTGATCTAGAGTTTTAACTGTGTTAGCAAACAAACATGAATTTTCAAATGACTGACATCACAAACGTAATGATAAACATCACAACGCCGGTCATTAACATATCTGTTATATGTAAAACTGATATGGAGAATAAGAGTAAGCATGCGGTCGAAGTGATCAAGTTGGCAAGAATATGACTTTGTATTAAAGGTTTTTGTGTTTATCACAATTTCGTTTTGGATTTTGGATATAATAACCTCACTTGGAGGATGGAGTTCAGCATCATTTTAAATTGCAGTTGCTAATTTGGTTGCTTGCGAATTCGGTTAATACGATCCTCTGCAGCGTTTTCTTTGGTGATCTTTTCTCAGCTAATACCGTTGCTATTGTGGGAATTGCGGATAATGTAATTTAGTATATTTATAATATTAAATTTAGCTTTATGACATTGTATCAAATATAATAAATTTAAGTATAGCAAATTTAATAATAAAATAATTATAGATGAGTCAAAATTAATAGTTAATTAAGAAAATTAAAATATATAATACAAACAAACCATAACATATTAATTAAAAGTAAAATAGGCTTAAATATGGTACAATAATAAAATTTTAAATTAAAATTAGAAATTTCTAACAGTATTATTTTAAAAAGTAAATTATTTTTTAAAAAATTAATAGATAAATTAAAAATCTAATAAAGAATATTGAATTCATTTCCACATACTTGTAAAAGTGACATCATCCATATCACACCAGCTTATAAGCATGCAGTTAATACACACAGAAACAAAAACATATATGATTCATTTTTTTTATAAGTAAAAATTTATTTCAACAGGGGCACTAGGGGTGCCCCAACCCAATTATAATACTCAATCGACCAACATTACATCCAAAACATCACCATTAGAAACGTAGGGATGAATTTACAAACCAGTCATAATAAGTACATGTTTTGTTAAAATTAACGTTTTTTATATTCACCACTAAGATAATAATACGATCTTCTGAAATACAGCCTCTGGATCCCCAACTTCATCATTAATTAATAGGATTTAGTTTCTCGTCCACCAAATACTCCAACACGCAATAACCCACAAACTCTCTGCAAAAAGTATTATCTCTTTCCCCTTGAACCTCTTTCTCCAAGCACTAAAATGGGAGTGTCGCACCTCGAAAAATCACGTAGACATTTCAGAGAAACGACCCTCGCGCGAAAGTCGTAGAAATGCGGTTCGACAGAGTCGCCACCGAATTTTATTTATCCCGAATAAACGGGAGAGGAAAATATCGAGAAAACTTTTTAAAACGAAAGGAACACGACCGTCGCAACCGGATGTTCCGGGTTCGGGAGTCGGTTACGTGAAGGAAAGGTATTAGCACCCCTCACGTCCGTTGTACTCAACGGGAACCTCTTAATTCAGACTGTGACGTGCGTTAGCTAAGCTTAGTTGTTCTCTTCTCAATACTAAATGCTAAACGATACTATAAAGGGATAAAGACGCTAGGGAAAATGGGTGGTTTAAAGGATAGGGTGTTCGCCAAGGATTGGGGCCCTTGTGCTTATGTATGCTCATTCGGACGAGAATGAGAAATCAGAGCGTCGTAGTTCGACTATGGAAAAGGATGGGGGAAACGGAATATGAAGGGAATTATGGAAAGAGATAGAAGTGTGGAATAGTGGAGGAAAAGGGAAATGTGCTCGCTAAGATCATCGCAATTTTGTGCCTACGTATCTTACATTCAAGAGTGAATGAAGAATCAGAGCGTCTGTAGTTCATGGTAACAACCACGAAAAGATGAGGGATTGAATTGGTTTGAAATTGGTTGGATGACGATTACTTGAAGCTTAAGAAAGGCTCATCGGCCTCAAATAACCGGGAGAGTGAGTCAAAGACTTGACTATCTCTCTTTTTCATCATGAAGATAAGGTTGTGTTCAAAAGGTGAGTTTTGGGATTGGATGATGATTACTCGAAGCGTAAGAAAGGCTCTTCGGGCCCAAGTAATCGGGAGAAAGAGTCAAAGACTTGACTCTCTCTCTCTCTTTTTCATCACGAAAGAAAATGTGTTTGAATGGGGTTTGAAATGATGAATGGTTGGACGATGATTTAACATTGTCGAGTTGAAAAAATTATTAGAGGCGTCAATTGCTCACACACGAGTAAGATAACCCTCATCCAAACAACTGAAAAAGAGATCAAAGACTTAATTCCCCTCTTTACACCTTGAAAAGAATTAAATAGTTATTAATTGTATTGATAGTTGATTGTGAAAATCCGCTTGATGTTGGATCAAGGGTTTGACCTATTTCCGTGTGCAAAATATGGTGGAATGGAAATGGTTCGAGAAATGGATCGACGACAAGTCGAGAGTTTGGATTGAAAATGGAACCGGCTTGAAGATGAATCAAGGGTTAAGCTGTGAGAAACAATACTAGTCCCCGAGGGTGCTCCCAATATCAAAACCACGATGAAGTATGTGCAATAGGTTGATGGCGAATGCGGACGAACACTCGACTTACGGAGGGTGTTCGAAAATGGTTCGATGACGAATCGAGAATTAGTTTGAAAATAGTTTGATCTACGCTAGTCCCTATGGGTGCTCCTAGAAGATAAACAAATAATCAAAGAAATATGAAACATACATCGGAATGGGAGAGGGGTACACGTAGGTTACACGGGATTGCGCGAAATAAGATGTCTCATTGTCAGGTAGCCCAAGAGAAAGCCGTGTGTGTGCAATGTGTCCTAAACTAAGCCTTGAGCAAAGGTCGGACACAACTTCATGCTAGGGTTCCTGAAAATGACCAATGATCCAACAGTCCACCAATTTAGGCTTTTAGCGTTTCGATCATTTATTAAGTGTTTTAGAATATGGGTGAATGAGATGAATATGAATATGACAATTATGAATAGTATAACAAGATAATATAATCAAGATATAATGACTGAAAGATAAAACAATGTATATTTGACTGAAAAATAAAACAATTGTATATTGTCGGAAATTAAAGTTAGTGGTTAGTCGATTTACGAATTGAATCAGGACGAAATGTTACGCTAAACCGTCGTAGCTCGACTTACGATGAAAGTCGAACTATAGGAGGTCGCGTAAATTGATATTCGTGCTAAAAACAAGTTGGAGAAATGATATTGAGAACCATTCTCCAATTTAATCGTGGCGCACGGACGAAAGAAAAGGTGGAATCTCGTCTTAATCATAAACATCATGTCGATTAATCGAAGGTAGCCTATCACGATCCCAAAGTAAAGAAAATGACCTAAATGGTCATTTTCCATATATTTGAAATTGTGAAGGTTATCGACTTCGATAAATCGACGCTTACGAATTGAAAGACTTCATAGGTCGAGAAAAATTAAATAAAACCAAAAATGAAGAAGAAATTGAAATAGAAATGAAAGTAGTCTCGGATAAATTGTTATCTATCAATAGTGACCGATAACAACTTATGAAATTTCGTCATCAACCGAAAAAGATAAAAAAAAAGAATAAAATCGGAAATGAAAAGTTAAAAAGATGTTTGGTCTCAGATTTATTTGTTTTTTCCTCAATAATTTGACGAAAAACAATTATGAGGTCTCTTCATCGATCCAAATAAAAATTGAAATAAAATAAATAAATTAAAAAATAAGTCAAGGAAACTTTAGGAAACTAATCATATTAACAATTTTTAATATATATATATATATATATATATATATATATATATATATATATATATATATATATATATATATATATATATATATATATATATATATATATATATATATATATATATATATATATATATATATATATATATATATATATATATATATATATATATATATATATATATATATATATATATATATATATATATATATATATATATATATATTAAAAGACTTAAAAGATAAACCTTAATAAGATTCTTTTAAAACTTAAAACATAAAAATAAAACAAAAAGGATAGAGGGGTGCGGTGGAGTCTGGAGGGTGCATGTAGGATACGATGGTGATGATGGCTACATCCACATGGGACCTCCGGCACATTCAATCCAATAGTCTTAGTAAATCAAAATCAATCAGATTCAATTTAGAAATCACACACACCTTTTGATAAAACAAGATAAATAAAAAATGAACAATTCATATTTGGATATCCTAACCAGCCCCCTTTTCAGAACAACTAAACACAAAACTCGTAAAAATCCGCGCGGCCAGGGAAAGAAAAATCTAGACGAAAAAGAACAATCAGCAACAACCTCAATCCAACCTCGAATCGTTCCATTTGTTTTGCTCTCACTCTGGGTTTGTTCGTGATTAAATCCTTCAATCTCTCTCGTGAAGTCGTTCCATCCAGGTTCATATTTAGTTTTCTTGACCTCATTCCCTTTGATTTGGTTTCTTCATCTCTATCTCATCTACTTCTTCTGATTCTACTCTGGTTTTTTTGTTGGTTTGGATTCGCGGTCTGCTTTGTGGGTGTATGCAGTTTTTTTTTGAAGTTTTAATGGGTAAGGGTTTGGAAAAGGGGATCTGGTTTTTTTTGAAGGTGGAGATGGGTTATGGTGAAGCCACTTGACAGAGAGAATGAGCTTCTGGGATTTAAAGGGGTTTTGAAGATGAAGAAAGGAAAAGTTTTGCTGCAGATTGGAGAGTGGGGGTCGAAGGTTAAGGGCTGAAGAAAGGTTTTTTTTTTAGTGAAAGTCTCCATTTTTCATCCTCTCATAATAGGGAAAGATGACTCGCTTTATAATATTATGCTGAGGGTAATTTTGGGAAGCCTCTTGTGACAGGACGGCATTGCGTTTTATAATTATTTTCAGATGGTTTGCAAAATTGTTGTGGCTATGTAAGAATCAAGTTGTTGCTGCCAATACCAATTGTTCACTGCATTTAGGTTGTTTAACAATTTTCATTCGTTTTGCTCGTGACGTGCTCAGGTTGTATGCGGCCAGTTTGATTTTGTTGTACATGTTTTGAAGCCATTTTGGACTTACTCTCATTGAAAACTAGTACATAACAATTGAAGTCGTTTGGAAGAAAATAAATAGTTCTCTTTTTTTGTTGTGCTTTTGAATTTAGTAAAATATATCATAATGGGCCTTGGAACTTCTGGATTTTTTGTGTAGTAATTTTTGCAATTCTAAATGATAATGGACCTTGCAATCATGGACAATGGACCTTTTGAATTATTAGAAAGAAAGAAAAAAGAGATTAGATAAAAAGATTTAGAAACAGATGCTATAATGGATATTGGATAATGACTTAAATTTAGATATGGACCTAAAAATTGATATTGTATAGACATTTGGATATATATATATATATATATATATATATATATATATATATATATATATATATATATATATATATATATATATATATATATATATATATATATATATATATATATATATATATATATATATATATATATATATATATATATATATATATATATATATATATATATATATATATAAACTAAAATGGATTATGGAACAAAAAGATAATTAAGAGGACACTTATTGGGTTTTGAAAAGAAAAGAAAAGAAAAGATACTAAATATGAATAAATGGTATTAGAAAGAATGGATGTGGAAATGAGTGGAAATCCCTTGAGAAATTATGAGTTGAACTTAACCTCTAAAATTTGGCATTACAAATCACCCTTGATAAGCCAAAACTTTATTGCGACTTCTTGATCATGCCTTAAAACAACTCATGTCATATGGCTTGAACCATGTCTTAATCATATGGTTTAGAATCCACCTGAAATCATTCGACCATATCTCGCTTATTCAACCACAAAACACAGGGTTATCTTTCTTCCACCTTCACCTGAGAAATTTTTAGAGGATCATGGCTCAGGGCCAAATGATCATCTTGAAAACAACCATCAAACAACACCATTATTTGTGATAAGACAAGTAAGTAAGGTAGGACAAATTTGGGGTATGACAGATGCCCCTGCTACGGCGTTCTTTCTCCCAAGGTAGAAGTCAATTAGATATGAAGAAAACCCTGAATTTTTCCGGAAAGAAAGGAAAAGCTTGAGAGGTGGGATAATGGATCCAGACCTACCCTCGAGTAGACACTGAGTTGCTAGTAAAAGGTCGCCATCACCAAAAGGATGATGGAACGAAACACACGTCCGCTACCACTAAAAGGATGACAGAGCAACACACTCACACAATTTGTCATCAACGAGATGGCTAACCCACCACCAAAAGGATGACGAAGCAAACTCACACCAGCTGCTACCACCAAAAGGATGATAGAGCAAACACACTCGCACAATCTGGCAGCAACGAGATGGAAGACCCACCACCAATAGGATGATGAAGCAAACTTACACCGGCTACTACCACCAAAAGGATGATAGAGCAAAACACTCGCACAATCTGGCACCGGCCAGATGGCAGACCCACCACCAAAAGGATGACGGAGCAAACTCACATCGGCTACTACCACCAAAAGGATGATAGAGCAAAACACTCGCACAATCTGACATTAACGAGATGACAGACCCACCACCAAAAGGATGATGAAGCAAACTCACACCAGCTACTATCACCAAAAGAATGATAGAGCAAAACACAAATTTGAAGGTCACCAACACCAAAAGGATGCAGGCTAAGTTGAACCGACGAGTGTTACACCCCAAAATTTGCTCAACCTCTTCTTAACTTGGTTTATGTTTCATTTCATTTCATTTTGTTCTAGCATTTGCATTGCATAACATATCGCATTGAACAGGGGATCAAAAGTTTGTTCACCTCAAGAGGAATCTTCTCAGAGTTTTGAGCCTAAGCAGGGGTTATTACTCAAGTTTGATTGGTCATCAGGACATCTTAAAGTGGTCATTGACCTGTGAAAGGACAGATGGATATGCGTGGGATAACCCCTAACTAGGAGGCCAACTGAAAGACATCAGGGGTTTGTGAAGCCATGATTATGGGTATGAGATGTAAAGAAATCTTATTGAGGGCCTTGAGGGTCATTGTGGAGCTTATGCAGGTGGTTGTGTGAAGTGGAACAAGCCACAGTTGAAAGTATTGCAGTTAGGGTTTTCATCTGGTAAATCCTCTGTCAACTGTGCAATTGAAGAAAATAGAAACTCAATTAAAAGTCTCTATGGTCATGGGATGTTGTGTTAAGACATATGAGACATCATTTCAAGTTCAATTCATCAAGGGTTAAGTGTGTGAGAAGTTACTAAGTTAGGGTTCTCAGGGTAAAATCCCCTATTTAGTGCCTGACTTAAAGACCATCTACCTCAAGATAAAAGTCTCATCTCAATTTTTGGCCAACATGAAACTTGTAGAACATGTTCTTAGCTTTAATTTGAGTACTAGAAGTCCTAAATTGGATTTATAGAATTCAAGTTATGATCCGGACATGTTACAGGTCATTTAAGGTATGTGATTTTGGTCAACAAAAGTCAACCAACTTCCAAGCCAGTTTTGACCTAGAAGGGTGTTTCTCCTATACTTTTGGTCAACATTAAAGTTGTAGGTCTTGATCTTAGATTTCCAAATTGTATTAGAAGTATTTCATCTGATTTGTAGAACTCAAGTTATGAGGTTTACAAGTTAGGGGTATTTTGGGAAAGTAAGATTATAGGTCATAAAATTATAGGTCCATTTCACCAACTTGCACACTTCAAATGGAAATCTTTTCAATATTAAACTTGCTTAAAATTGGGTCATTTGCATTACCAAACCATCTCTTGTCATGGTGGGGGCTTGGATTGAGAATTTGGGGTTTGAATTTTTCATAAAGGAGGCTTAAATTGAGAATTTGAGAATTAATGGATTTTAAACTTTTTCAAGGCAAGTTTGTGCATTTTTTGATTGCAAATAACAATTCAAAGACATTTCCATATTCACATTGGAATTTTGAAGTCTCAAAATGGGCCATTTTCATGGTTTCTTCCTCTTGAAGTAACAAAATGAAAATCAACCATAGGATCAAAATTAAACCTCCAATCTCATTCCTTTAATCTACACAACTGATTTGTAGTGGATTTGGATCAAAAAATTAAGTGGTGTAGTGGTAAAAACATGCATGGTATTTTCAAAAAGTGTTGAAATGTGAAAATTGGAAGTGGGCTGTTTTGCATGAATTAAGGCCCCATTTGATCACAAATCCATCATATAAGTATTCTAGATGAATTTTGAGGCAGAGCTAGGTCATTTTGCTGCATAAACAACCATTTCACGTTTTCAAAAAGTGGTGAAAAACTCAAAATCCAAATCTTAGATTCAACCATTTTCAAGCCAAATCAAGCTTTCAAACACCTCAATTGAAATTCATGGAGTGATTCTGGACGTTTTTCGTTAAGCTTCATCACCATTTCAAGGCCCAGTCGAGGCTCTCCACTAGGTAAACTTTATTTCAACTTTACACTCTTAATACTCCAAGATTTTCCACCATTTTCGTTGCATTTGAACCTTTGAGATACATAGATCATTTCTGGATCATTGTTGTTTGTGTTTATGACATTTGTTTTTTTGAGCTCAAAGTTGTGTTGTTTCTTTTTGATGTTTTTTTATGGTGTTTTGCTCTAATTTTCATGGATTCTTACTCCTTGTAGCATGTAGATGATGTTTGGACCTTTTAATTTGAGTTTTGGTGAACTTTATATTTTGGTATGTTTGCTTGTTGTTTGATTTATGGAGTGGTTGTTGAGAATTAGTGAAATTAGAGGTTGGATTCATGTTCCTCTTGGAGAGTAGATGATTTTTCATCTAAAAGTTGTAAGAAACGGTTGAGTTTTGATGAAATCATGTTGGGGAAGATGACCCGCAGCGGCCGACGGCGGAAATGAGGGTGGTCGGCGCTGTTCCGGCGAGCTGGTCCGGCCGGAGTTCATTTGGAGAAGAAGGTGATGATGTGTCAAGCCATGGTTCGTCTGATCGGTTCATTTTTGATCATGTGGTTTGGAATAAGACCTATGTGTTCCCCTTTTCACTTGCTTGCACAAAATTAATACCCCAATTCATTAATTGAGGTGGCACATTCTGGTGCCTTGGATCTGTTGACTAGTATGCAAATCTGGTGGCTGTGCTTTTTTTTTTCCTGCATTTTTGTTTTCTATATTTATTTCTTTTATTTGTTTGCACTTTAAAAATTCGTAAAAAAATAGCAAAAAATGTTTAAAAATTCTGAAAAAAATCATGAACATACTTTAACATGTCTTTTAATTTTGTACATTTTTAATTTCGTTTTTTGATGCATTTTCCATTTATTTTCATATTTTCCTTTTAAATGGTCATTTAATGATGTGAAAAATGTGTGCTGACTTGTTGATTTTATTTCTTGCTCATGGTATGGATTAAACTTCTAATTTTTTTTGAGCATTGTGTTGACATGTTAATTGATACTTTGATATTTTTCCATGATTTTTAAGTGCTGTTTCCATGTGGTTTGAATTTGTTTTTGTTCCCTCTCCATTTCTGCCTTGTTTTGGGACACTCTTGGTGTTTGCGTTCTGTTGAGGCACTTCCCTTTTAGTTTTCAATCTCCCCTTTTGACCTCTGGTTCCTAATACCTTGGGGGTCCTCTGAGATTTTATTTGGCATTTTTAGATGCATTTTCTTATTTTTCATGTATTTTGCAAGTTGCTTCATGTTTGTGCATCTTTGTTGTTGTACTTGTTTTGTTTTGCTTCCAAAAGCTTGGTTGTACATTATTGATGAACCTAATTTTGATTGTTTCATGTTAGGGGCTTGTTATAGGTCTTGTGTGCTAATTCATGGGTCTTTATCATATGCATAAGTTGTTCATTTGATCTCATATTTTCATGTTTGCATATTGTGTTTCCATAAATGATATTTGCTTGCATTCTTTGATGTTATTGTTGGCATTTGCTTATGATGTTGTGCTTTGGCATTTAAGATCTATTCTTCTCATCCCCATTATGTCCAATGACCTTGGAATACTACTTAAGGTCGCTTGTGTGTTTTCTTTTTGGGTGTTTGTATATATGTGCTTTATGTTTATTTATTTCCGCATTTTATTTTTTACATCATATATCATTACTGCTGTACTGTGGGGAGGGAAGTTCCATTGAGTGAGAAGCCGGACCTGAGCTTGAGTATAAACTTAGTATTAGCAGCGAAAATTAGTGGTGAACCTGTATGTTAGGCATGCACTAGTTCTCACGAAATTTGCACTCAGACGAGATTCTCTTTGATGTCTTTCTTTCCAGCCCAGTGGGTCGTTGAGAGAATTGCAGATTTGAGGGTTGTCGACTCTGGGGACCGATCATTTGTGATTCAGATAAGTGAGGCCTCTTCAAGAGATGATGATGCCACACCTTCTGGGTATCGTATCATCGTTTCTTGAAAGTCTGTGACGCTGATGAACGCATAGGATGCCGAACCTTGTCAGTGGATAGGTCCATACCTGTGAGTGGGTGGGTTATACAGGAAACTTTGACTTCCAGACTACCCAGTTCTTGACAGTGTAAACCTGTGTTCATGGTACAAAGGGGTCTTATGTCAGTGATTTTGTCGGTACTAAGGCGAAGCGCTGGTTCTTCTCAACCGACAACACAACAGTCCTGATCCCCTATTTGCATTTGCATGTGCATTTTCATTTGCATTTCATTGACGTGTATTTATGTTGCAGGTGTACATTTCCTCTTCGATTCTGGTGATTCTATTCTATCTCTATTGACATGGAGCCCTTGAGGAGGACCCTGGCCTACAAGTTTCCTACGCCTGACATTAGAGTTTTGCGAAGCCTGATTTCTCTAGCTGACAAGAAAGTTATGGAGGATTTTAGAGAATATCATGGGATGATTTTGAATATTGTCTGCAAACCTTCTTTGGATGAATTAAATGGCCTTCAAACATTGTTACAATTCTATGATCCTCAGTTGCGAGGCTTCACCTTCCGGAGTTTTGTTCTAGCACCTACATTGGAGGAGTTTTCCGATATACTGGGTATACCTATTCTGAACCAGATACCGTTCCATCATGTTGAGGGAGAGCCAGATTTGACTAATATTGCTAAGGCTTTACATTTGGATGTCTCTGAGTTGGAAGGGAAGTTAGCCAGTAGGAATGGAATGTTTGGGTTTCCATTGCCTTTTCTTGCGGACAAGGCTCGAGAGTTTGTTAAGAAAGGTTGTTGGGTGATATTTAATGCTATCTTGGCCTTGTGTATCTATAGAATTATGTTATTCCCAAACATTCCAGATTTTGTAGATGTCGATGCATTCAGTATCTTTGCTTCAAAGAACCCTATACCCACTTTGTTAGGTGATGTTTATCATTCCGTGCATTACAAGAATGAAAACAGGAGAGGGAAGGGTGTGTCTTGTTGTGCACCTTTGTTCTATTCATGGTTCAGGAGCCATCTTCCCAAGACCGGCCCGTCCTCTGCTACTGATGGCACTTTGGAATGGTCTGAGCGATTGATGAGATTGTCTGCCGAAGACATTGTGTGGTTTGATAGAGATGTATTGGGCATTGAGATTATCTATAGTTGTGGAAGCTTTCCTAACGTCCCGCTGGTCGGAAGGAAAGGTTGCATAAACTATAATCCGGCTATTACTATCCGACAGTTTGGGTACGCACTTAGAGGGCCTCCGAAGGAGGAAGAGATACAGGAATCTCTGTATCTCACTGGTTTGCTGGAGGGAGATACTTTGGTTAGGGTTGAACATGCATGGAGAAATGTCCATAGAAGAGGAAAGGTTGCTTTGGGAAAAAGCAATAGTCAGGCATACACTCCATATTTGGCTTGGATTCAGAGTAGAGCCAAAGAATTAATGATTCCATATCCGTCCATTCGGCCTGTGCATCCACCTGAGATTGCAGAACCCGCTACAGTAGATATCCAAAGGTATGAGCATGTATGCCGTGAGAAAGAAGAGTTGCAAAAGACAAATGAAGAGTTAGAGGAAGAGATGGCTCAGCTCCGAAGTGAAAGGAACGAAGCGAGGTATTCTTTGAAGAAACAAACCGAATTGGTGAATAAGTTGGGTACAAACTTAACTCAGGAAACTAGTGAGAGGGAGCACATAGGCAAAGACTTGAATGCCACCTACGGTGTGCTTGCCACCAAAAAGGAAGAGTTAAGTAAAGCCTACTTGCGGATTTCTAAGTTTGAGGCTCAGTGGAACGCTGCCATGTTTACTAGCAAGGAGCGTGAAGACAAGTTGAAGGCGCATATCATCAAATAGAAGGCCCAGCTCAAAGCTAAAGATGAAGAGATCTCAAAGGAAGCCGCACTCAGAAGACATAGTGATTGCAAATTGTATGAAGCGCTTGCAACCTTGGAGGAGCATAGAGAGGAAGCTAGTGCTAAGAGGCGTAGGCTTGAGAAGGCAGTTGGGAAGGAGGACTCGGTTGAGGATCTTCAGTCTACTATCAGTTAGCAGGAGTTGCTCATACGTGGTTTGCTCACCAGGCCAGATCATCCAGATACACAGGCGTTGTTGAAGGATTTCTAGTCTCGCCACCCAGTTTGATTTTGTTTCTTTGTATTTTGTAGCGTAGACTTTTGTATGGACCATCACTAGACCTGTTGGTTGAGGTCCCTTTCTGTTTGTACTCATTTGTTGTTTATACTTTGCCTGTGGGCTTTTGTTTATATATGAGGAGTTTCTATTATGTGCTTGCCTGCGGGGCTCTCCATCCTCTTGGTTGTTATCACGAAACTAGAATCGAGGAGGAAATGTCCCTATTTGCATAAATACATGTCTGCATTTTAGCATATTTCTCGCATTTGCAGATGCATCGGAACTGTTAACCTTATCTTGTTTCTTGTGCCACTAGTGTTTCAGGATTGCTGAACAGATAACTCACCGCTACGGTACTAGAGGTAATCAGAGAAGGATAATGGATCAAATGCAAGTGGAAATGCAAGAAATGAGGGACCGTATTGCGCAGCTGATGGATTTGATGCAAGGAGTTGCTACTGGGCAAGCTCAACTTCAGACTATGGTGCAACCCCTGTTTACACGAGTTGATGAGGATAGGGTACTACATGGTGGGATTCCTAATAACCATACTCAGGTTGAAACCCCTCAGGGGGACAATTCAATACCAACTTTAGTCATCCCTACTGCTAGAGGGGATGGACACACTACTGGTGCTGGGAATACAACAGGTCTTAATCGTGGTGGCTTTGCTGATGGGGGTAAAGGGAATGACCATGGCTTCGGTTTTGATACTACAGGTGACATTCATGGTAGTTTGGACCATACATGGAACGAGGATCGGCAAGAGGATATATTCACTCCTAGGTTTGTAAATGCTGCAGGACCTTCTGAGGCTGACAGAAGGATTCAAATGATTGAAGAAAAGATGCGATCTCTAGAGTGCCAAAATTCCATGGGGTTAGATATGTCCAACCTGGGGCTGATCCCAGGCTTAAGAGTGCCACATAAGTTCAAAGTGCCCGACTTCGATAAGTACAAAGGCACTACTTGCCCAAGGGTCCACCTGCGCTCGTACTACAGAAAGATGTCCGCGTACTCGGACGATGAAAAACTCCTGATGCACTTTTTCCAGGATAGTTTGTCTGGCCCCTCTTTGGAGTGGTACATGGGGTTGGAGCCCGCAAACGTCCGCAGCTGGAAAGAACTCGCCGAGGCTTTCGTAAGGCACTATTAATACAATAGTGACCTCGCACCGAATAGAGTCCAGTTGCAAAATCTCTCTCAAAGGAGTAACGAGTGCTTTAAAGAATAAGCCTAAAGGTGGCGAGAGCTTGCTGCTAGGGTGCAGCCACCAATGGTAGAGAGGGAGCTGGTGGACATGTTCATTGCTACTCTACCAGGGGTGTATTATGAAAAACTGATAAGCAGTATTGTCATACCCTAAATTTGTCCTACCTCTTTTCAAATTTTTTTTCCATTTTTTAAACTTAATTTCATGCCGTTTAGACACGTATCCACTCCCGATTGGGCGTTTTTTTAAATCTCGACTATTTTTGTCCAGTAGGAATGTGACACGTGGTCTAAGGAGATTTTGGTAAATTTTGTTTCTATTTTCATTTTCTCATTTTTCTTGTCAAATATTAAATTTTTGTTCATATTTTTATTTTTTAATTCAAATAGTTTGTTTTATTACTTTTTTTAGAATTAGAATAGTTATTTATTTATTTCTTTAGAATAGATTTTTTTTAATAATTTTTATATAGAATTTTTAATTTAGCTAGAATTTTTTAGAAATAATTTTTTTTTTCTTATTTAGAATAGAAATAGATTATTTTTATAGCATAGAATTAATTTGTTTTTAGAATCATTTTAGTATTAGAATTAAATAGATTTTTATTTTATTAAAATAGAATAGAACTAGAAAATGGAATTAGAATTTTAGAATTAATTAGATTTGATTTAGTGTTAGAGATATTTTAGGATTTTAAATTTAAGTTAGTAATTTTAGAGATATTTTAGGATTTTAGAATTAAGTTAGTAATGTTAGAGATATTTTAGGATTTAAATAGTTTTTAGATTTAGATTTTGATTTTAGAGTTTTAACCATTTTTAATTTTATTAGAAATAGTTTTTATTTTAAATAGATTTAATTATATAGTTTAGAAATAGCTTTTAGGGTAAATATAATTTTTAGTGTATTTTTTATTAGGAGCTAAATAGAGTTTTATTTTGTTTTTATATAGAATTTTGTATTGTGTGAATTTTATTAAGTTTTTTAAAATTAGTTAGAGTTATTCTGAGTTTTTAGCTTATTTATTTATTATTTTATTAGAATATTTAGTTTAATTAGAATAGAATATTTGATTAGGATTAATTGTTATTTATCATTTAAATTTTTATTTTCTTTTTAAATATTTATTTAGATTATTTATTAATTAGGATTTATGGTATTTATTAGTATTATTAAATTAGGATTTATGGTAATTATTTGTATCATTAAATTAGAATTAATTTGTTTTATTATTAATAGCCAGATTTTATTTAGTTAACTTTTAATAATTTAGATTTTATTTTATTTGTTTATTCAGTTTAGTTTTTTATTTTTTTATTTTTTATTTTTTAAAGATTTTATTTTATTAGTCAGAATTATTTAGAGATTAGATTATTTTTGTTAATTATTAGATATTATTAGTTAGGATTTGTAATTAGTATTAGTCTTTATTCTTTAATTGTCACCAGTTTTTTCCTAACTAACTTTTCCTGCTTTTTTTTAGGCAAATTAATCAGCACTTTAATAAGTTATTAATCTCAAATCAGGCCACGTGTTAACATTTGAGGTATAAAGGTCCTATTCACCTCCTTCTCTAGGGGAACCCTAATCTAATCTGAAAGGGGCAGCCTCCAAACCTGAGGACACACCTCTCAGCAACCTCCAAACCCTACTCCCAAAGAATCTGCAGCCGCCTACCAATCTCCATCACCCTCCATCCTCCATCCGAATTCAACAACATCACCATCCTCACCGTTTTCGAAACTTCAACACGAACCCTCCGACTCCCATTTTTCAACCCAGATTCAACTGTTCCACCATCACCTTCATTTTACCAGCTCCACCAACACAACAACATCAACAACCTCAAATCTCCTTCGAATTCAATCAACCTCAAAACCCATCTAAAACAACTTCACAACTCAACTCTCAAACAACTTCAAATCTAGAATAACAATATACCTCCATTCGTAAACCTTCAACTCTTTCCACTCTCATCTACACGAAACCACCGTGAACCTTCAAACAAAGTCATCTTCTCCAAATAACCCACACCCACAGATATTTCATCCCTTTCCTCAATCAGTTTCACAAGCTCTTCAAACCTCCACTCAAAACCTCCTTTTCAACCTACAATACAAAAAAAAAACAGAAAAGATGAAGAGAAATCGAGCGAACAAATCAAATCCCAAAAAGAAACGAAACCCAAACCGGATAACACAAACTTGAATTTGATACACGAACTAGATCGGAGAGATGCCGCAAGTTGTTCCGTTTCCGCTGTTGTGTCTGTTTTATTTCCATTTGAGAGTGGGATTCGCTTTTGAGAGAAGAGAAAGCATTTGAAGCTACATAGAAGTTTGGAGCCATGGCCATTTTTTTCTCACGCAGATGATGATGGCGTTATCGTTTTTTTCACAAACCCTGTTTTACCGTCATCAAGCCAAGTCTTCCCTTTTCTTTTTCTTTCACGTGAGGCAATGAGGTTGGGCCTGCAACCCCTTTTCATATCCATTCTGACCCACCACTCACACATATTATTACTCCTCTGTTTTGTTAAAAATGTAAATATCATTATTATTATGTAAATATTATTATTATTATTTATAAACAGTCTGTTTAGGTTATGTTTATATATTATATTTCTGTTTTAATTTTCTTTTTGTAAATATTATATATATTTTTTACTTTATTATGTTTATAATTAGTATATTATGTATATATTGGTTTAGTTTATTACTATGTAAATATATTACAGATTTATTTTACAATTATTTCTTTTAGAGTATATTATGTATATATTCCAAGTTCCTATATTTTGTATATTAACTTCTTTAGAGTCTTGGTGAATATAATATTTAGAAGTTTATACTTTTAGAGTTAAATTTTATTTTTCATTTGTTATTGGACATTTTTGTCTTTTTGGTCGATGACGATACTCCAAGTTATAGTTTTGTCAAATTATTGACAAACAATAACAAACCCGAGACCAACTTGCTTTTTTTATTTTTTTTTCATTTTTCAATTTTTATCGATTTCTATTCATTTTTATTCGATTCTTACTCATTTTAGTCAATGACAGTTTTTTAGGAATTATTATCGGTCAAAATATTGATAGATGATGATTTTTTCGAGACTAATCCATTTTTCTATTTCATTTTTTCTCTTCATTTCTTTCTTATTCATTTTATTGAATATTTGAAATTTAGCATTTTTGAACAATCATTATTGAGGTGTACACCTTAAAATAATGTGTTTACCGAGTTTTCGTTCTAATACACTCTTTTTGAACAAAGAAGTATCATGGGAATCAAGCATTCTGTGTGATATTTCTGACGTTCATCCAATCATTTTTCAAATGAAAAAGGCGTTGTCGAGATCTAGCATTTCGATAATACCCCAATTAATTGGTTGTGAGGCCTACGTCTCATTTATCAAATAATTGTCATTTCTCTTATTTTAAAAATCCAATCTTGCGTTCTCACCTCTCACACCACAATCCTTTTTCATACCCTCGATTCAATTCTTCAAAATATCTTTCTCGACCGAAAGAAGAAGGTTCTTGGAATCTAGCATTCCTTGAATTTTCGAGTGAATAGTTCTCGAGGCACGCTCTTGAGTTGTTATTCACTCAACCTTTCGACTTTTTTTCAAACTCAAACATTTTCAAACATCCTCCTAAGTCGAATGCTCGTCCACATTCGCAACCCACATTTCATTCACAACTCCTTGTGGTTTCGATATTAGGGGCACCCACAGGGACTAATATCGTTTCTCACAATCTTAACCCTTGACACGTCGTCAAGTCGGTTCAATCTTCAATCAAATCTTCGACACGTCGTCGAGCCAGTTCAAAACAACTTCCTTTTGGCCTCGCATGCCATTTTCCGATTCGATCCTTTCATAACATTTCCAAAACTTACGAAAGAGGAATATTCTCAGAATCTAGCATTCTTTGAATATTCGAATGAGTAACTCTCGAGGCGCGCCCTTGAGTTGTTATTAGTTCATTCTTTCAATTTCAAAACATCCAACTTTTTATCTTCAACTTATTCAGTCAATTCCCGAAAGAACTGAGTTCTTGGAATCTTGCATTCTTTGAATTCTTGAGTGACAGGCTCTCGAGGCACGCTCTTGGGTTGCTTGTCAGTCACCCTTTCGTCTCAGACTCAAACTTCAACCCTTTTCAAACCTCATCTTTTCGTGGTTGTTGCCACGAACTACGGACGCTCTGATTCTTTATTCATTCTTGAATATAAGATACGTAGGCACAAGATTGCGATGATCTTGGCGAGCACACTTCTACCTTCCTCCATTATTTCGTCCACACATTCCCAACCTTTCCTGTAGTCGAACTACGACGCTCTGATTTCTCATTCTCGTCCGAATAAGCATACGTAGGCACAAGGGTCCCAATCCTTGGCGAGCACCCCATCTTCTAACCACCTATCTCTCCTTTGCGTCTCTATCCTATTAACCTACCAATTCTACCTTTAACAACGAGAAGAAAACAAGTAAACCTAAACAACACTCCCTACAATTACCTTAAGAGGTTCCCGTCGAGTACGACGGACGTGAGGGATGCTAATACCTTCCCCTCACGTAACCAACTCCCGAACCCGGAACTTGGTTGCGACAGCCCTGTTCCTATCCTTTCGTTTCAAGAGGTTTTCTCGATATTTTCCTCTCCCGTTTATCCGGGAAAAATAAAGTTCGGTGGCGACTCTGTCGAACCGCATTTCCGCGCCTTTCGCGCGAGGGTCGTATGTTCGAAATGTCTCCGTGATTTTTCGAGGTGCGACAGGTGGCGACTCTGCTGGGGACATTTTGCTCCATGCAAAGAGAGAGTCGAGCCTATCTTTTGGTTTGTGAGGAGTGTTTGTTTTTATTTGTTTCCTTTACGTATTTGTTCTCTTGTGGATTTTTATTTATGTTTGTTATCTTAGCCTGTCGGTTCTTGGGATGACATCATGAGTAAGGCTCTACGCCCGAGCTTTGGTAAAAGCAGAGAGAACACATAGTTTAGAATTGGCAGTCGAGTAGTGTTAGTCTCCGAGGACTTTCTCCTTGTGGGCCTAGCATGAAAGCTCCTCCAGAAGAGACCTATTCGTAGATCTCGTCGTAACACAGCTAGCCTGTTGCACGACTTGATTAATGAAGGGTCCGTGATTCTAGGAACCTTTTGTTAGCTCCAGTTCCGATATTGGTGGTCGTGTAGTGTTAGTCTCCAAGGACTCGCTCCTTGTGCGCCTAGCACGAGGACCCCGCTCAGGAGAGACCTTATCGTTATTATCGTCGTAATACAGCCAGCCTGTTGCGCGACGCTAATACGACTAGTGTCCGTGATCCTGGGAACCAAACGTAGAAACCATCCCGTAAGTGGGTTTATGGGTAGAATGTTTAGATCTTCCCGCATAGGTCGTACCTGTCAATGTTCTTTGAGCAGGAATTATGTTTACAGTTACCAACTTCAGGAGCTGTCCGAACTATGATCTTGGGATCCTGGATCTTGTATCTTGCATTGCATCTTGCATATCATTCGCATTGCATTTCATATGTTGTGCATTGTGCATTTCCAGTCTTCCAACATAATCTTATGTCTTCGTTCCTTCCTCTCCAATAAATCAAGCTGATTCCTCGACACCAATACGCAACTAGAGCCAATACCAGACGAATGATGGAGCAGATTCAACAGGAGCAAGTCGCCTTCAGGGAAGAGTTGGATTCTATGAAAGGAAAGATTGACCAGATCCTCGAAGCCATCCTCGCGGCCAGGAGAGAGGAAGAACAGCGTGAAGCCGCTGCTGTCGTCAACAATGGTCAAGGACAGGGGTCTACTGCCATCCCTTTGGTTCCAATTCCAAATTCTCATGGGATGCCGTTGAAATTCAACAACGCAGTCGAGGGAAACACTTCTCAGCCAATCCCAGCGCCTGGAGTTACCGTTGGAGTTATCCCGCACGCCCAGCCTGCTGCTGTGCAAATCCCGGTTCCTCATATCGAAGATACTCTGATGGATCAGTATGACGAAGTTCAGAACTATCATGCTGCTATCCCCATTGCCAGTCCTGTTGCTGCTCAGGATTCTGAAGCCATGAAGATGTGCCGAGATCTAGCCGAGAAACTCCGAGCCATGGAGGGGCACAATTCAAATTCTTTCAGTGCTTTAGAGTTATGCCTGGTGCCTGACGTCGTCATTCCTCCCAAGTTCAAGGTGCCAGAATTTTCGAAGTACAAAGGTCTCAGTTGCCCAAACATTCATCTGAAGATGTACTGTCGCAAGATGGCTGCTTATGCCAGAGACGAGAAGCTCGTAATCCATTGCTTCCAAGACAGCTTGTCTGGGGCATCACTCGAATGGTATATGCAGCTGGAGCGTAATAGTGTGCGTACTTGGGCCGAGCTAGCTGATGCATTTGTCAAGCAGTACAAGTACAACACTGACCTTGCTCCTAATCGTACTCAGCTTCAGAGTATGACTCAGAAGGATAGCGAATCCTTCAAGGAGTACGCGCAACGATGGAGAGAGTTAGCCGCAAGGGTGCATCCACCTCTTGTTGACCGTGAATTGATTGACATCTTCATGGGTACTTTACAAGGCCAATACTACGAAAAGCTGATCGGTAGTGTCTCCGCTGGATTCTCTGACTTGGTGATCGTTGGTGAGAGAATTGAAGAAGGGCTGAAGAGTGGAAAGATCCCAGGAGGTTCTAACAACCAGGCCAATGCCAAGAAACCTTTCAATGGATACAAGAAGAAGGAGGGCGAAACAAATGCCATCTTTTTGCAGAAAGGGCAAGCTTCTCAACAAGCTCCTGCTCCTATGCCTTATCAGGTTCCTTAGTACCAGTATCCGTATGTTGCTGCTGCGCAATATGCTCCAATGCCTTATCAGCCAGCTGTTCAAGCAGTGCAAGCTCAGATGCCACGGCAACAGGCTCCTCAGCAACAGGCCTACAACCAGCAAGGATATCAGTATCCTCCTCAGCAACAACAGATGCAAGCTACTCAGCAACGACAAGGTGCTCGCCCACAGCGTCCGCAGAGAACATGGAGACCAGATAGAGTCTTTGATCGTCTACCAATGACATATGCCAAAATCTTTGCTCAGTTGATGGAGAAGAAAGCTGTTGTTCCGAGAGATTTGGCTCCTCCAACTGTCATTCCTGCCGATTACGATGCAAATGCTTGTTGTGAGTTTCATAAGGGCGCTCCAGGTCATACCATTGAGGACTGCAGGGCTTTCAAGCACATAATTCAAGACATGATCGACATGGATGCTATCAACTTCAATGGGAAGTCTCCAAATATCATCAACAATCCGATGCCACCAGTCAACTAGTACCAACATCAGATCGATTCCAGTCAAGTCCATTCTCTGAAGAAGGCCGTCACGCTGCCATTTAATCTTTCGCATTTCTTATATTTTGTCTTTATGTGTTTAAGTATTGTATGCTTTGAACAATTGTCATTTGAATTTGGTTTCATTAATGTATCGTTTATGCATGTTTTGAATCAGTTATGTCGTATTCACTCATTTTCTACTTATCACCGACACATTCACTCCACTCTATTCACTGTTGTTTAGCATGATTTGAGGGAGGATGATGAAAACGAGATACCCATAATTGCAAACTGTATGCTTTCAGACTGAATCTCGTCAATAATGTACAGGCATTGTTTCAATTCCCCAAACACCGGAGAGATAAGGAGTTAATCCCTAGTAAACCACTTCGAGCTTAGAAGTAGCAGTTTCCTTCGGATATTCAAACCTTTTACACTCAACCTGGGGCAGGGTAATGTTCAGTTAATCCAACCCCGCACTCGAATCAACAAAGTAAAATCCAAAAGACGGTTGTTCACAAATGACCCATAACATGGCAGTCACAACCTCCCAACAAAATCCAGAAAAAATCAAAAGCCTGCTAAGTCAAACACCTTAGAGGGGACTTAGGCAAAATCAGGGCAATCCCGATGGATCTGACGAGCAAAGTCAATCCATGCAAAAGTTAGGGATCAAAAACAAAAGTAAAAGAGGACCCCGAAACCCTCAACAAAAACAAAAAAGATTCAGTGGTCACCCAGATCAAAGGGGCACTAACATCAAAAACCAAAATAAGGTGACTGCCATGTCGAGCAAACCTTGAACCTTCAAGCTTACACCGTCCAGACAAGTGTAGAATTAACTGAGCGTAGGACTGGAGATCATTACGAAGAGGGGGTGGGTACAAATCATACTTTGAGCCTAATAACCTTTTGTTTCATAACCGTGAACCAGACCACGTTACAACCCTTGAAAGACCTAATTGAGACGTGTTTTATTCTGAAAGCATACTATCGCAAGGTTGCGTAACCTGACTCCTCACATGATTGTTAATCATTAACATTGGTGTCATTATTCTTGCAAACATCTTTTCGCACCAATCAAACAGCACAGCGTCTGGGCTAGCAGTCCATTCGTCTCACTATCACGACACTTCAATAAAAGACACTTTTTCAAAACTTACATTGAACTTTGCATTAATATTACCGTTTATGAATGTACAATTTTAATTGCAAATCAGTGCTAGGTATTCAAAGACACTCTAGCAAGGAGCGATTGAGGAGGAACTTGACTTTCAGTGGTGTACACGAAGCAAGATTATTTCAAAGCCCACAGGCTGGGGCAAACCATTTAACAGCTCGAGCAGGGGCATGTCGTTACCATATTCAGACTGGGGCAAGACCAAGTTACCCTAATCATCAGGCAGAGTTGCAACCTCCTCTGAAGCAAATTGACAGTAAACCGCAAAGTACCCAGACTCGGGGCATCCGGAGCATCATCTTCTGCTTCAATCGTGACGTCTTCAACAAACTGCGTGTCGAGGAAGTCAATCCCTCCCACCACCCGAAGTCCAATATGCATTGGCAACTACCAGAGGCCACCGCACTGGCGTCTCCACCGGCATTTCTAATTACCCGTCTGCAATCATAGGCATCACGCGCATTACATTCGCTATTATAAGCATCTTGCATCATATGCATACTCCAATCATACTATACTTCCCCAGCTCTTGCATCTCCGCGCGTCAGCATCCGCATTTGCACTCCCATCCGTTATGGAATATCATTTATTATCCAGCATTCATATATGCAAGTCAAGGTCCAGGATCAATCTTGAAGATTTCCAAGGCCATCATCAACCCGGTCCGGAGCATCCTCCGCAAGACGGTGGGTTTGTCCCACGATTTTCAAGAGCTTCAAGACAATCATCAGCCCAGTCAGGGGCAATCTTTTGCAATTGTGGGTTTTTCCCACAAAATTTGAAGTTATTCAGAGCAAGATTCAACCCAGTCAGGGGCATATTTTTCAAAGACCATGGGCATCTCCCATGACGTATTTCAACCTCGTGGTTGATCAAATATTCAAATCAACATTCAGCCCAGTCAGGGGCATACCATTCAAGACCGTGGGCGTTCCCCACGAAGTCGTTCAACCTTTTGTTGGGCAAATCCAAGAAGTTCAGTGCAAGATCCAACCTGAGCAGGGGCATCTTCAGCAAAACCGTGAGCGTTCCTCATGAAGTCGGTCAACCTTTTGTTAAGCAAACCAAGACATCAAGACAAATTCAGCCCAGTCAGGGGCATCCTCTTCAGAATTCATGGGCGTAACCATGAAATCATTTCAGCAAAACTATGATCTCCAAACAAGACGGTGGGTGTACCCCGTTGACTCATTTCAATTCAATCTTCTTCTCAGGGGTTCCCTAATGAGTTGTACCCAGCAAGCGTGACCGTTGTCAATTGCCTTACTATCATCCTTTTGGTGATAGTCGAACTTCGTCAGTTCAACCTAGCCTGCATCCTTTTGGTGTTGGTAAACTTCAAATCTGTATTGTCCTATCATCCTTTTGGTGATAGCGACCTGTGTGTTGTGTTTCGCTCTGCCATCCTTTTGGTGGTGGATCTGGCATTTCGTCGATGTTAGATTGCGCGATATTTTGTTTGTGTTTTCGCTCCATCATCCTTTTGGTGGTGGGTCTGGCATTTCGTCGATGTCAGATTGTGCGACATTTTGTTTGTGTTTCGCTCCATCATCCTTTTGGTGGTGGGTCTGGCATTTCGTCGATGTCAGATTGCGTGATATTTTGTTTGTGTTTCGCTCCATCATCCTTTTGGTGGAGGGTCTGGCATTTCTTCGATGTCAGATTGTGCGACATTTTGTTTGTGTTTCGCTCCATCATCCTTTTGGTGGTGAGTCTGGCATTTCGTCGATGTTAGATTGCGCAATATTTTGTTTGTGTTTCGCTCCATCATCCTTTTGGTGGTGGGTCTGGCATTTCGTCGATGTCAGATTGCGCGATATTTTGTTTGTGTTTCGCTCCATCATCCTTTTGGTGGTGGGTCTGGCATTTCGTCGATGTCAGATTGCGCGATATTTTGTTTGTGTTTTGCTCCATCATCCTTTTGGTGGTGGGTCTGGCATTTCGTCGATGTCAGATTGCGCGATGTTCTGTTTGTGTTTTCGCTCCATCATCCTTTTGGTGGTGGATCTGGCATTTCGTCGATGTCAGATTGCGCGATATTTTGTTTGTGTTTCGCTCCATCATCCTTTTGGTGGTGGGTCTGGCATTTCGTCGATGTCAGATTGTGCGATGTTTTGTTTGTGTTTTTGCTCTGCCATCCTTTTGGTGGTAGGTCTGGCATTTCGTCGATGTCAGATTGCGCAATGTCTTGTTTGTGTTTTCGCTCCATCATCCTTTTGGTGGTGGGTCTGGCATTTCGTCGATGTCAGATTGCGCGATATTTTTGTTTGTGTTTCACTCCGTCATCCTTTTGGTGGTGGGTCTGGCATTTCGTCGATGTCAGATTGCGCGATGTTTTGTTTGTGTTTTCACTCCATCATCCTTTTGGTGGTAGGTCTGGCATTTCGTCGATGTCAGATTGTGCGGTATTTTGTTTGTGTTTCGCTCTACCATCCTTTTGGTGGTAGGTCTGGCATTTCGTCGATGTCAGATTGTGCGGTATTTTGTTTGTGTTTCGCTCTACTATCCTTTTGGTGGTAGGTCTGGCATTTCGTCGATGTCAGATTATGCGATATCTTGTTTGTATTTCGCTCCATCATCCTTTTGGTGATGGGTCTATCATAGTCATTAATGATAGATTGTGCGATATTTGTGTTCCGCTCCGTCATCCTTTTGGTGATGGGTCTATCATAGTCATTAATGATGGATTGTGCGATAGTTTATTTGTGTTTCACTCCGTCATCCTTTTGGTGGGGGGTCTATCATAGTCATTAATGATGGATTGTGCGATAGTTTATTTGTGTTTCGCTCCGTCATCCTTTTGGTGGGGGGTCTATCATAGTCATTAATGATAGATTGTGCGATCGTTTATTTGTGTTTCGCTCCGTCATCCTTTTGGTGGGGGGTCTATCATAGTCATTAATGATAGATTGGGCGATATTGTTTTGTGTGTTTCGCTCCGTCATGCTTTTGGTGGGGGGTCTGTCACTTGGATTGGTGTCAGATTGGGCGATATTGTTTGTGTGTGTTTCGCTCCGTCATCCTTTTGGTGGGGGGTCCGTCATAGTCATTAATGTCAGATTGTGCGATTGTGTTTTGCTTTACCATCCTTTTGGTGGTAGTAGCCGCGTGTGTTTCATCCCATCATCCTTTTGGTGATGACGATCATTTTGCCAGTTATCTACAGTTTACTCAATCATCTGCATTTATCAAGAATTTTCAATTCTCAAACATCCCTTTTTCTTTCGGACAAATTCAGGGTCTTCTTCATATCTAATTGACTTCTACCTCAGGAATATGAACGCTGCAGTAATTCATTTCCCTAGTTTTAAGCCAATCAGATAGGGGCATCTGTCATACCCTAAATTTGTCCTACCTCTTTTCAAATTTTTTTTCCATTTTTTAAACTTAATTTCATGCCGTTTAGACACGTATCCACTCCCGATTGGGCGTTTTTTTAAATCTCGACTATTTTTGTCCAGTAGGAATGTGACACGTGGCCTAAGGAGATTTTGGTAAATTTTGTTTCTATTTTCATTTTCTCATTTTTCTTGTCAAATATTAAATTTTTGTTCATATTTTTATTTTTTAATTCAAATAGTTTGTTTTATTACTTTTTTTAGAATTAGAATAGTTATTTATTTATTTCTTTAGAATAGATTTTTTTTAATAATTTTTATATAGAATTTTTAATTTAGCTAGAATTTTTTAGAAATAATTTTTTTTCTTATTTAGAATAGAAATAGATTATTTTTATAGCATAAAATTAATTTGTTTTTAGAATCATTTTAGTATTAGAATTAAATAGATTTTTATTTTATTAAAATAGAATAGAACTAGAAAATGGAATTAGAATTTTAGAATTAATTAGATTTGATTTAGTGTTAGAGATATTTTAGGATTTTAAATTTAAGTTAGTAATTTTAGAGATATTTTAGGATTTTAGAATTAAGTTAGTAATGTTAGAGATATTTTAGGATTTAAATAGTTTTTAGATTTAGATTTTGATTTTAGAGTTTTAACCATTTTTAATTTTATTAGAAATAGTTTTTATTTTAAATAGATTTAATTATATAGTTTAGAAATAGCTTTTAGGGTAAATATAATTTTTAGTGTATTTTTTATTAGGAGCTAAATAGAGTTTTATTTTGTTTTTATATAGAATTTTGTATTGTGTGAATTTTATTAAGTTTTTTAAAATTAGTTAGAGTTATTATGAGTTTTTAGCTTATTTATTTATTATTTTATTAGAATATTTAGTTTAATTAGAATAGAATATTTGATTAGGATTAATTGTTATTTATTATTTAAATTTTTTATTTTCTTTTTAAATATTTATTTAGATTATTTATTAATTAGGATTTATGGTATTTATTAGTATTATTAAATTAGAATTTATGGTAATTATTTGTATCATTAAATTAGAATTAATTTGTTTTATTATTAATAGCCAGATTTTATTTAGTTAACTTTTAATAATTTAGATTTTATTTTATTTGTTTATTTAGTTTAGTTTTTTTTTTTTTTTAAGATTTTATTTTATTAGTCAGAATTATTTAGAGATTAGATTATTTTTGTTAATTATTAGATATTATTAGTTAGGATTTGTAATTAGTATTAGTCTTTATTCTTTAACTGTCACCAGTTTTTTCCTAACTAACTTTTCCTGCTTTTTTTTTAGGCAAATTAATCAGCACTTTAATAAGTTATTAATCTCAAATCAGGCCACGTGTTAACATTTGAGGTATAAAGGTCCTATTCACCTCCTTCTCTAGGGGAACCCTAATCTAATCTGAAAGGGGCAGCCTCCAAACCTGAGGACACACCTCTCAGCAACCTCCAAACCCTACTCCCAAAGAATCTGCAGCCGCCTACCAATCTCCATCACCCTCCATCCTCCATCCGAATTCAACAACATCACCATCCTCACCGTTTTCGAAACTTCAACACGAACCCTCCGACTCCCATTTTTCAACCCAGATTCAACTGTTCCACCATCACCTTCATTTTACCAGCTCCACCAACACAACAACATCAACAACCTCAAATCTCCTTCGAATTCAATCAACCTCAAAACCCATCTAAAACAACTTCACAACTCAACTCTCAAACAACTTCAAATCTAGAATAACAATATACCTCCATTCGTAAACCTTCAACTCTTTCCACTCTCATCTACACGAAACCACCGTGAACCTTCAAACAAAGTCATCTTCTCCAAATAACCCACACCCACAGATATTTCATCCCTTTCCTCAATCAGTTTCACAAGCTCTTCAAACCTCCACTCAAAACCTCCTTTTCAACCTACAATACAAAAATAAAAAAACAGAAAAGATGAAGAGAAATCGAGCGAACAAATCAAATCCCAAAAAGAAACGAAACCCAAACCGGATAACACAAACTTGAATTTGATACACGAACTAGATCGGAGAGATGCCGCAAGTTGTTCTGTTTCCGCTGTTGTGTCTGTTTTATTTCCATTTGAGAGTGGGATTCACTTTTGAGAGAAGAGAAAGCATTTGAAGTTACATAGAAGTTTGGAGCCATGGCCATTTTTTTTCTCACGCAGATGATGATGGCTTTATCGTTTTTTTCACAAACCCTGTTTTACCGTCATCAAGCCAAGTCTTCCCTTTTCTTTTTCTTTCACGTGAGGCAATGAGGTTGGGCCTGCAACCCCTTTTCATATCCATTCTGACCCACCACTCACACATATTATTACTCCTCTGTTTTGTTAAAAATGTAAATATCATTATTATTATGTAAATATTATTATTATTATTATTTTTTATAAACAGTCTGTTTAGGTTATGTTTATATATTATATTTCTGTTTTAATTTTCTTTTTGTAAATACTATATATATTTTTTACTTTATTATGTTTATAATTAGTATATTATGTATATATTGGTTTAGTTTATTATTATGTAAATATATTACAGATTTATTTTACAATTATTTCTTTTAGAGTATATTATGTATATATTCCAAGTTCCTATATTTTGTATATTAACTTCTTTAGAGTCTTGGTGAATATAATATTTAGAAGTTTATACTTTTAGAGTTAAATTTTATTTTTCATTTGTTATTGGACATTTTTGTCTTTTTGGTCGATGATGATACTCCAAGTTATAGTTTTGTCAAATTATTGACAAACAATAACAAACCCGAGACCAACTTGCTTTTTTTATTTTTTTCATTTTTCAATTTTTATCGATTTCTATTCATTTTTATTCGATTCTTACTCATTTTAGTCAATGACAATTTTTTAGGAATTATTATCGGTCAAAATATTGATAGATGATGATTTTTTCGAGACTAATCCATTTTTCTATTTCATTTTTTCTCTTCATTTCTTTCTTATTCATTTTATTGAATATTTGAAATTTAGCATTTTTGAACAATCATTATTGAGGTGTACACCTTAAAATAATGTGTTTACCGAGTTTTCGTTCTAATACACTCTTTTTGAACAAAGAAGTATCATAGGAATCAAGCATTCTGTGTGATATTTCTGACGTTCATCCAATCATTTTTCAAATGAAAAAGGCGTTGTCGAGATCTAGCATTTCGATAATACCCCAATTAATTGGTTGTGAGGCCTACGTCTCATTTATCAAATAATTGTCATTTCTCTTATTTTAAAAATCCAATCTTGCGTTCTCACCTCTCATACCACAATCCTTTTTCATACCCTCGATTCAATTCTTCAAAATATCTTTCTCGACCGAAAGAAGAAGGTTCTTGGAATCTAGCATTCCTTGAATTTTCGAGTGAATAGTTCTCGAGGCACGCTCTTGAGTTGTTATTCACTCAACCTTTCGACTTTTTTTCAAACTCAAACATTTTCAAACATCCTCCTAAGTCGAATGCTTGTCCGCATTCGCAACCCACATTTCATTCACAACTCCTCGTGGTTTCGATATTAGGGGCACCCTCAGGGACTAATATCGTTTCTCACAATCTTAACCCTTGACACGTCGTCAAGTCGATTCAATCTTCAATCAAATCTTCGACACGTCGTCGAGCCAGTTCAAAACAACTTCCTTTTGGCCTCGCATGCCATTTTCCGATTCGATCCTTTCATAAACATTTCCAAAACTTACGAAAGAGGAATATTCTTAGAATCTAGCATTCTTTGAATATTCGAATGAGTAACTCTCGAGGCGCGCCCTTGAGTTGTTATTAGTTCATTCTTTCAATTTCAAAACATCCAACTTTTTATCTTCAACTTATTCAGTCAATTCCCGAAAGAACTGAGTTCTTGGAATCTTGCATTCTTTGAATTCTTGAGTGACAGGCTCTCGAGGCACGCTCTTGGGTTGCTTGTCAGTCACCCTTTCGTCTCAGACTCAAACTTCAACCCTTTTCAAACCTCATCTTTTCGTGGTTGTTGCCACGAACTACGGACGCTCTGATTCTTTATTCATTCTTGAATATAAGATACGTAGGCACAAGATTGCGATGATCTTGGCGATCACACTTCTACCTTCCTCCATTATTTCGTCCACACATTCCCAACCTTTCCTGTAGTCGAACTACGACGCTCTGATTTCTCATTCTCGTCCGAATGAGCATACGTAGGCACAAGGGTCCCAATCCTTGGCGAGCACCCCATCTTCTAACCACCTATCTCTCCTTTACGTCTCTATCCTATTAACCTACCAATTCTACCTTTAACAACGAGAAGAAAACAAGTAAACCTAAACAACACTCCCTACAATTACCTTAAGAGGTTCCCGTCGAGTACGACGGACGTGAGGGGTGCTAATACCTTCCCCTCACGTAACCGACTCCCGAACCTGGAACTTGGTTGCGACAGCCCTATTCCTATCCTTTCGTTTCAAGAGGTTTTCTCGATATTTTCCTCTCCCGTTTATCCAGGAAAAATAAAGTTCGGTGGCGACTCTGTCGAACCGCATTTCTGCGCCTTTCGCGCGAGGGTCGTATGTTCGAAATGTCTCTGTGATTTTTCGAGGTGCGACAAGTATGTCCAGAAGTTTCTCAGATTTGATAATCACTGGTGAAAGGGTGGAGAATGGCATCAAGCTGGGAAAAATTCAGGTGGGAGATGTACCCTCAGCTGGAGGAGGAGGAAAAAAGATGTTTGGAAACAAGAAGCGTGAAGGTGACGTCAGTTCAGTGGCATGTTCTAGAGGAAGAGGAAGGGGTCAGCCCCAGAATCAATATCACCAACAGCAAGTGGCTAGTGTCACTATTCCTGTGCCACAGCAACAGAGACCACAACAACAACAACAACAAAGACAGTATCAGCCGCAACAGCAAAACCAACAGGGTTATAGGAGATATCCTGATAGGGGCAGGCCGAACAGAGTATTTGACACTCCACCAATGCCTTACTCTCAGGTGCTGCAGACTTTATTGCAGCTACAATTAATTCAGAAAAGGACTCTCGCTCCTTTGACAGGTGATCCCCCACCCGGCTATGACGCAAATGCACGTTGCGAATTTCACTCAGGGGAGCCTGGTCACTCTATCGATGATTGTAAGGCTTTTAAACAAAAGTTGCAAGATCTCATTGACAATAAAGCGATAAAATTTTCTCATGATGCACCTAACGTCGTACAAAACCCTATGCCAAACCATGGGCAGGCTAGGGTTGGTGCTATTTTGGTGGAGGAGGATTTAGACTTGATAATGGATGTGAATGAATTGAAGACTCCGTTGAAGTTTGTGAAGGACAAATTGCTGGAAGGAGGTGTATTCCCAGGCTGTAATGAGGATTATGTTAATTGCTTGAGTCATCCTGAGGGATGCGTTGATCTGAGAAGGTGTATCCAAGGAATGATAGACGAGGGGATGTTGCAGTTTGAGCGGACTGCAGAAAAGAAACCTATTGAGGAAGTAAGAGAGGAGAGGGATGAGGTTGCTACGATCTCGATCCCATATAAGACTATAACTATTTCAGCGCCTCCTAGGCCACCAACAATCACTATTACCAAAGCAGGACCTGTGCCTTATGAGAGCACCAAAGCCATCCCATGGAGCTATGGGGCTGAGGTGTATTGTAACGGTCAGAATATAGATTTAAGAAGTTTTCTTGTAGAGTCTGCAGAGAATATTGTGGGAGCAACGCCAATTACCCGAAGCGGTAGAGTCTTTGCATCGCCCGAAGTAGTGGCTGAGAAAGCAGATAGAGGGAAGGGTAAGATGGTAATTGAAGAAACCTCCCAGTCTGGTGAAAAAGGATCTTTGGAGAATGATATGGAGGAGGTCATGAGGCTGATACGCAAAAGCGACTACAAGATAGTCGAGCACTTGCAGCAGACACCTTCCAAATTTTCGATATTATCGCTGTTGTTGAGTTCTGAAGCTCACAGAAATGCGTTGATGAAAGTGTTGAGCACCGCTTTTGTGCCTCAAGAGATATCAGTAAATCAGCTTGAAGGGGTTGTTGGGCATGTAAGAGCGGGAAATGGCCTTGGATTCACAGATCTAGACTTAACACCAAGGGGTAGAAACCACAATTGTGCACTGCATATTTCTGTTGAATGTAGAGGAGTGGTTATGTCTCATGTCCTTGTTGACACAGAGTCATCTTTGAATGTGCTGTCGAAGAAGGCACTTATGAAGCTGGATACTAGGGGCATTACATGTACACCGAGTGACTTAGTTGTACGTGCTTTTGATGGTACTCGGATGTCTGTCTTCGGGGAGCTGACCTTGCCTATCCAAGTGGGCCCATAAGTTTTTGATGCTGTATTTTATATCATGGAAATTCAGCCTGCTTATAGTTGTTTGCTAGGCAGACCATGGATCCACTCAGCTGGGGCTGTCACATCGACTCTGCATCATAAGTTGAAATATATGGTCGGTGGTAGTGTTGTGACAGTATGTGGAGAAGAAGACATCATGGTTAGTCACCTGTCTTCTTTCAAGTACGTTGAGGTAGATGGGGAAATTCATGAGACCCTGTGTCAGGCTTTGAAACTGTTCAGTTGAAGGATAAGGCACCAGTGGTGAGAAAAGAGCCTGAGGTGGCTATGTCCTCTTTCAAAGAAGTGCAGGCGGTGGTACAAGCTGGCTCAGCCCAGAGATGGGGGCAAGTGATTGATATCCCTCAAAAGCAAGACAAGTTCGGCCTGGGGTACCACCCTTCTTCTTCACAGAATACACCGAAGTTTAAAGGGCCAATCAGGTTTACCAGCGGGGGTGTTTTCTTCGAGCATCTCAATGCCATTTCAGATGATGAGGCTGGAGACTGCGACTGCGACATGGATGCTTGGATCAAGCCATGCCTTCTAGGACAACGCTTATGCAACTGGTCCAGCGAGGAATTTGTCCAAGTGACCCATGAACAGTAATACTTTGTTTTTCAATTATTGCACGACCCTATGTTCTACCCGGAGCATAGTGGTTTGTTATTTCAGGGCTTGTCTTGTTTATGTTTGAAAAATGTTTCATCTATTAATCAAAGGGCGTTTTTCCATTCAAATTTTGAGATCTCTGTCTTTCTTGTTTTATCTTTAACAATAAAATGGCAATGTGTTTGTTTGCATATCATTTGAAGCACTTAACCATTTTCATTGCATGTCTCATATCATTGCAGATGACACCGACCAAGAATCTTCTATGACTCGCTTCGACTTTGATAACCCGGTATTCCAAGCTGAAGAAGAGATTGATGAGGATGAATACTTGCCTGAGGAATTGGCTAGACTCTTAAGACAAGAAGAAAAGGTCATTCTGCCTCATGAAGAAGAGATTGAGATCGTCAACTTGGGTTCTGAAGAGGTTGTTAGAAATGTCAGGATAGGGGCCGCATTACAAGAAGACGTCAAGCAAAGGTTGATAGAGATGCTTCGAGAGTACAATGACATCTTTGCTTGGTCCTACGAAGATATGCCCGGGCTTGATACTGACATTGTGGTTCATCGATTGCCACTTCGGGAAGAATGTCCACTCGTCAAGCAGAAGCTTAGGAGGACAAGACCAAACATGGCGGTAAAAATCAAAGAAGAAGTTCAAAAGCAGTTGGACGCTGGATTTTTAGCCGTGACAACTTACCCTCCGTGGGTCGCCAACATTGTACCCGTACCTAAAAAGAATGGTAAGGTACGAATGTGCGTTGATTACAGAGACTTAAAAGATGATTTCCCGCTCCCCCACATTGACGTATTGGTTGACAATACGACTCAATTCTCGGTGTTTTCCTTCATGGATGGCTTCTCCGGTTATAATCAGATAAAAATGGCACCAGAGGACATGGAAAAGACAACATTCATTACACCGTGGGGAACATTTTGCTATAAGGTGATCTCGTTTGGGTTGAAAAATGCAGGGGAAACTTATCAACGGGCAATGGTGACTTTGTTTCATGATATGATTCATCATGAGATCGAGGTTTATGTTGATGACATGATCGTGAAGTCCCAGACGGAGGAAGAACATCTGGTCAATCTATTGAAGCTGTTTGAGAGGTTGAGGAAGTTCAAATTGAGGTTAAATCCAAATAAGTGCACTTTCGGAGTTTGGTCCGGAAAGCTATTGGGGTTTATTGTCAGCAGAAAAGGAATCGAGGTAGATCCTGCAAAAATAAGAGCTATTCAAGAAATGCCAGCACCGAAGACTGAAAAGGAGGTCCGTGGCTTCTTAGGGAGGTTGAACTACATCGCTCGGTTCATATCTCATCTAACAACCACATGTGAACCAATGTTTAAGCTGTTAAAGAAAGATCAGGTGGTGGTCTGGAACAAAAATTGTCAAAGAGCATTCGACAAGATAAAACAGTATTTGCAGGAGCCTCTGATACTGATACCCCTAGTGGCTGGAAGACCATTAATCATGTATTTAACGGTTCTGGAGAATAGTATGGGTTGTGTTCTCAATCAACATGACGAGACGGGAAGGAAAGAGCATGCGATTTACTACTTGAGTAAAAAGTTCACAGACTGTGAGTCCCGCTACTCAATGCTTGAAAAAACGTGTTGTGCACTCGCTTGGGCGGCCAAACGTTTAAGACAGTACATGCTCGATCATACAACCATGCTAATTTCAAAGATGGATCCGATTAAATATACCTTTGAAAAGCAGGCACTTTCTGGAAGGATTTCCAGATGGCAAATGATATTGACAAAATACGACATCCAATATGTTTCCCAGAAATCCATTAAAGGGAGTGTTCTGTCAGAATACCTGGCCGAACAACCAATTGATGATTACCAACCGATGAGATTCGAATTTCCTGACGAGGACATTATGTACTTGAAAGCAAAAGACTGTGATGAGCCATTACCCACTGAAGGACCAGAGAGGGGATCTCAATGGCAGATGATATTCGATGGTGCGGTTAATTCATATGGTAGCGGAATTGGGGCAATTATCACAACTCCTCATGGAACTCATATCCCTTTCACTGCCAGATTAACTTTTTCCTTGTACCAACAATGAGGTCGAGTACGAAGCATTTATCATGGGGTTGGAAGAAGCTATTGATCTGAGGATCAAAAATCTGGATGTATATGGCGATTCAACGCTAGTTGTTAATCAGATCGAAGGAGAATGGGAAACTCGACAGCCCAATTTGATCCCTTATAAGGATTATGCAAGAAGACTGTTATCATTTTTCGACCGTATAAACTTCCACCATGTGCCAAGAGCGGAGAATCAAATGGCAGACGCTCTGACTACACTGTCTTTAATGTACAAGGTCAATTTTTGGAATGAAACACCAAGGATTGTTATCTCACACCTCGACAGGCCCGTTTTCATATTTGCTATTGAAGGAGATTCCGATGGTAAACTGTGGTTTCATGACATCCAAAATTTCCTTAAGAACCAAGAGTATCCGCCAGGGGCATCGACTCAGGATAAGAAAACTCTTAGGAGATTGTCTGGAAACATCTACCTCAACCCAGATGGTGTGCTGTATAGGAGGAATCATGATCTGGTTCTACTCAGTGTGTGGACGAAAAAGAAGCAAGCTTGCTTATGGAAGAAGTCCACGAGGGTACTTTTGCCACGCATGCCGGCAGACATGCCATGACTCAAAAGATCCTATGAGCTGGTTATTTTTGGCTAACAATGGAGTCGGATTGTTTCAAATTCGCGAAGAGATGCCATAAATGCCATATTTATGCTGATAAGATTCATGTGCTGTCGTGCCCGTTGAATGTAATGTCATCCCCTTGGCCGTTCTTCATGTGGGGCATCGATATGATTGGGAAGATCGAGCCCACAGCTTCCAACAGACACCATTTTATCCTGGTAGCCATCAATTACTTTACCAAGTGGGTAGAGGCAGCATCGTATGCTAATGTGACCAAGCAAGTGGTGACAAGATTTATAAAGAAGGACATCATCTGCAGATATGGAATCCCCGAGCGATTCATTACTGACAATGGTTCAAATCTGAACAATAAGATGATGAAGGAGCTATGCCAGAGCTTTAAGATTGAAGATCACAACTCATCACCCTATCGGCCGAAGATGAATGGCGTTGTTGAAGCGGCCAATAAGAACATTAAAAAGATAGTGCAAAAGATGGTTGTTACATACAAAGATTGGCATGAAATGTTACCTTTCGCCTTGCACGGTTATCGTACGACGATACGCACATCAACCGGGGCAACTCCTTTCTCACTAGTGTACGGTATGGAAGTTGTCCTACCGCTAGAGGTTGAGATTCCTTCTTTAAGGGTTTTGGTTGACGTAAAACTTGATGAGGCAGAATGGATCAGGAATAGATTGAATCAACTTAGTTTGATGGACGAAAAGAGGCTAGCATCGATTGCATATGGTCGTTTGTACCAGAGTCGGACAAAGAAAGCTTATAATAAGAAGGTGCGCCTCGAAGCTTTCAGACAGGCGATCTTGTGCTGAAAAAGATTCTCCTACCATAATCAGATCACAGGGGCAAGTGGACTCCCAATTATGAAGGTCCATTTGTTGTACGAAAGGTTTTCTCTGAGGAGCCTTAGTATTATCCACTATGGACGGTGAGGACTTTGCATCCCCAGTGAATGCAGACGCAGTTAAAAAATACTTTGCTTAAAAAGAGACCCGCTGGACACAAAAAGAAAAGTCCAGGCAAAAATGGGGCATCCTGGCGAACCATAAAAAAGGAAAAAGGTTCAGGCAAAAATTAGGGATAAAAATTGAAAAAAGATGTAAACCCGCAGAGTCGAAAACCTGAAAAGGCGACTTTGGCAAAAATGGGTATCCCGGTGAATCGAAAACCCGAAAGGGCGGTTCAGGCAAAAGTTAGGGATTGAAAAGCAAATGACTGCGGTCTGCGTATTGAACTTCATTGCTTAGTGGATTGGGAGAACCTGAGGGCCGTTTATCCGAATCAATCTCTTCTGAAGACGAAGCGTCGGGAAAGCGTCAGGGTCAAGCGAGTCATAGAGGAATCAGCTTATGGTGTTTGTCTGTGCCACATTGCCTACATTGATGTACTTTTTGATTAAAATGTACACTTTTGTATTTGCTTTTATGCATACTTGTAGTTTTTGCGCAGCTTCCTCTTTTCAGGAGTTGCATCTGTTGCAAAAACTTTGCCTATTCACAGGCCGTTATCAATAAACATATACTATTCAGTACTTTGTTTGTGCACTTTATTTTATGTTTTTACTGTTTTATTTGTGAAAAACGCCCGATGTTTTTGATGAACTTACATACATAAACTCGCAGGCCTTGGCCAATAATTGCTAAAACTTTGATATTAATTGAACAATGTTACGAATGATGACCAAGATAGGCTTGTTGTATAGGTTGTCTTGTCTGTTTGTCTTTTGCAGGGTTGTTACCCTTGGGGCAAGGTTTATGAATATGATTGGATTCATCTTTTCCCCCAGACAGTATTGTTCTCTAGCAATCGAGGTTGCATCTCTCTCTCAGTAGAGTTACATACAGTGTGTAGTATTCCCCTGGCAGTTTTTCAGTGCGCTTCTAATCCCCGTAAAGTGCGAGTTTGTATTCACTCCCTAGCGAGTCGAGATTCGGACATATCCCCACAAGTAGGTGCCAGGTTTTCCCCAGCAGTGGCCTGGTATTTCTCCCTCTTACTTAGTCTGATTGAAGGAACTCAGTTTTCGGCAGTACAGACTGAGACATCTGATAGAAGTTTTGTTCTCTATCAGGTAAGTTAGGCTGTTTAGCCTATTCGTTTTAAGTACTCAGTGAGTTATCTGTTCTTCAGAGGGTTTTATTTTCTGGAGAGTCAGCCTGGACATTTACCTCAGCGAGTGTTAATCTGCATCCTCGATCGATTTTGGATTTTCTGTTCTCATATGAACTTTATCCCCGGTAGGTGAGCCTTTCGAGGCCCTTTTGGTGTAAGTCCAATCGTTATTGGCATGGGTAAGCTTTTCCCTGCAGGGGTTGTTTGTCATTCCTGACAGGACGACTTCTATTCCTTTAGCATTTATTTTGCTATTTCAGTTCCAATGCATCTGCATGTGTGCATAGCATCTACCCAAACGCGTAGCATTTCCATTTCGTATGGAGCATCCATTTTCAAACATTTGCATGTGAAACATAGTCCGGGTTATTCTCTCTTTGTTTCAGGTGTTTTCTTTGGAGGTTTGATTTTTCCTTGTGGTATCCAGACCACGTGATCTCTTTTAGCCCGTGTGGTATCCAGACCCTGGCACATGTTATTCCCCAACAGTATCTTCGGATTTGAATGGGACATGATAAGTATGGTGATGATCACCTCTCCCTGTTGAGTATCCAGACTCCGGCCCATACCCGGTTGATGAGGTTTTGCTTTTTCCGTCGAGTATCCAGACTCCGGTAAAGATGGTTGTGGTATCCAGACCACGGTGGCTGATATTATTTTGCTTTTTCCGTTGAGTATCCAGACTCCGATATTTTCTCCAACTAGTATTTTCTTGATCCGTTGAGTATCCAGACTCCGGTCAAATTCCTTTGTGATATCCAGATCACAGCAAGTGTGTTTGTACCTTATGGTATCCAGACCATGGCTTATGCTCGTTTTATTACGCTTTCTCCGTCGAGTATCCAGACTCCGGTAAAGTCAGTTGGGTGTCCAGACCTTGATGAATCTTGTTTGTACTTTCTCCGTTGAGTATCCAGACTTCGGTGATGGCAGTTATGGTATCCAGGCCATGTTAGTTTATTTGATGCTCCGTGATATCCAGATCGCAGTAATTATGGTTATCTCCTATTTCCGTGTGGTATCCAGACCTTGGCACGTGATTTTTTTCTCAGCCTATGTGGTATCCAGACCATGGCTAATTTTGTTTCCCAACAACATCGTTTGACTTGAACTCGTAGGATATCCAGATCCTGATAAGTATATTTCTATTCGCATAGAGCATCCAGACTCAAATTACATCGAGCGTCCAGGTTCCAATTTTTGAGTATCCAGACTAATATTTATTAAACCGAGTATCCAGACTCAGGTTATTTGCATAGAGCATTCAGGCTCAGATTGCATTGAGCATCCAGGCTCTAGATTTTGAGTATCCAGACTCATATTTATTAAACTGAGTATCCAGACTCAGGTTATTTGCATAGAGCATTCAGGCTCAGATTGCATTGAGCATCCAGGCTCCAATTATTTAGTATCCAGACTCATATTTATTAAACCGAGTATCCAGACTCAGGTTATTTGCATAGAGCATTCAGGCTCAGATTGCATTGAGCATCCAGGCTTAGGTTTTTGAGTATCCAGACTCAGAATTATTATTGAGCATCCAGGCTCAGGTTAACTGAGTACCCAGACTCAGGATATCCGCATAGAGCATCCAGGCTCAGATTGCATTGAGCATCCAGGCTCAGATTTTTGAGTATCCAGACTCAGATGTATTCTTTGAGCGTCCAGGCTCCAACTTGTGTTTTTGAGCATCCAGGCTCCGATTCATCGAGCATCCAGGCTCAAGATATTGAGTAGTCAGGCTTTAATCCTTGAGTATCCAGACTCAGACTTGTGTCTTTGAGCAATCAGGCTCCGTTTATCGTGTATCCAGACTCAGAGTTATGTTTTGAGCATTCAAGCTTTGATTTCTGTGGAGTATCCAGACTCCGGTAACTTGGATTATTACTTTTTACCAATATGGTATCCATACCATGGCGTCGTTTTTGACGTTTGTATTCTCTTTCCCCAACAGGGTGGCTTTGAGATTAATTCTGCTATATTCGGATTTTCTGCGATTGGCAAATTTCCGGGTTCTTTGGTATTTAACCGTCTTTTACCTTGATTGCGTGAAAGTCGTTCGTTTTTCACTCATTCAGGTCCAAGTCGTTTGAATAGGGGCAGCTGTTGCACCCCAAAATTTGCTCAACCTCTCCTTAACTTGGTTTATGTTTCATTTCATTTCATTTTGTTCTAGCATTTGCATTGCATAGCATATCGCATTGAACAGGGGATCAAAAGTTTGTGCACCTCAAGAGGAATATTCTCAGAGTTTTGAGCCTAAGCAGGGGTTGTTACTCAAGTTTGATTGGTCATCAGGACATCTTGAAGTGGTCATTGTTCTGTGAAAGGACATATGGATATGCGTGGGATAACCCCTAACTAGGAGGCCAACTAAAAGACATCGGGGCTTTGTGAAGCCATGATTATGGGTATGAGATGTAAAGAAAGCTTATTGAGGGCCTTAAGGGTCATTGTGGAGCTTATGCAGGTGGTTGTGTGAAGTGGAACAAGCCACAGTTGAAAGTATTGCAGTTAGGGTTTTCATCTGGTAAATCCTCAGTCAACTGTGCAATTGAAGAAGATAGAAACTCAATTCAAAGTCTCTATGGTCATGGGATGTTGTGTTAAGACATATGAGACATCATTTCAAGTTCAATTCATCAAGGGTTAAGTGTGTGAGAAGTTACTAAGTTAGGGTTCTCAGGGTAAAATCCCTTATTTAGTGCCTGACTTCAAGACTACCTACCTCAAGATAAAAGTATCATCTCGATTTTTGGCCAACATGGAACTTGTAGAGCATGTTCTTAGCTTTAATTTGAGTACTAGAAGTCCTCTATTGGATTTATAGAACTCAAGTTATGATCCGGACAAATTACAGGTCATTTGAGGTATGTGATTTGGGTCAACAAAAGTCAACCAACTTCCAAGCTAGTTTTGACCTAGAAGGGTGTTTCTCCTCAACTTTTGGTCAACATGAAAGTTTTAGGTCTTGATATTAGCTTTCCAAATTGTATTAGAAGTCTTTCATCGGATTTGGGAAAGTAAGATTATGGGTCATAAAATTATAGGTCCATTTCACCAACTTGCACACTTCAAATGGAAATCTTTTCAACATGAAACTTGCTTCAAATGGGGCCATTTGCATTACCAAACCATCTCTTGTCATGGTGGGGGCTTGGATTGAGAATTTGGGGTTTGAATTTTTCATAAAGGAAGCTTAAATTGAGAATTTGAGAATTAATGGATTTTAAACTTTTTCAAGGCAAGTTTGTGCATTTTTTGATTGCAAATAACCATTCAAAGACATTGCCATATTTACATTGGAATTTTGAAGTCTCAAAATGGGCCATTTTCATGGTTTCTTCCTCTTGAAGTAACAAAATGAAAATCAACCATAGGATCAAAATTAAACCTCCAATCTCATTCCTTTAATCTACACAACTGATTTGTAGTGGATTTGGATCAAAAAATCAAGTGGTGTAGTGGTAAAAACGTGCATGGTATTTTCAAAAAGTGTTGAAATGTGAAAATTGGAAGTGGGCTGTTTTGCATGAATTAAGGCCCCATTTGATCACAAATCCATCATATAAGTATTCTAGATGAATTTTGAGGCAGAGCTAGGTCATTTTGCTGCATAAACAACCATTTCACGTTTTCAAAAAGTGGTGAAAAACTCAAAATCCAAATCTTAGATTCAACCATTTTCAAACCAAATTAAGCTTTCAAACACCTCAATTGAAATTCATGGAGTGATTCTGGACGTTTTTCGTTAAGCTTCATCACCATTTCAAGGCCCAGTGGAGGCTCTCCACTAGGTAAACTTTATTTTAACTTTACACTCTTAATACTCCATGATTTTCCACCATTTTCGTTGCATTTGAACCTTTGAGATACATAGATCATTTCTGGATCATTGTTGTTTGTGTTTATGACATTTATTTTTTTTGAGCTCAAAGTTGTGTTGTTTCTTTTTGATGTTTTTTATGGTGTTTTGCTCTAATTTTCATGGATTCTTACTCCTTGTAGCATGTAGATGATGTTTGGACCTTTTAATTTGAGTTTTGGTGAACTTTATTTTTTGGTACGTTTGCTTGTTGTTTGATTTATGGAGTGGTTGTTGAGAATTAGTGAAATTAGAGGTTGGATTCATGTTCCTCTCGGAGAGTAGATGATTTTTCATCTAAAATTTGTAAGAAACGGTTGAGTTTTGATGAAATCATGTTGGGGAAGATGACCCGTGGCGGCCGACGGCGGAAATGAGGGTGGTCGGCGCTGTTCTGGCGAGCTGGTCCAGCCGGAGTTCATTTGGAGAAGAAGGTGATGACGTGTCAAGCCATGGTTTGTCCGATCGGTTCGTTTTTGATCATGTGGTTTGGAATAAGACCTATGTGTTCCCCTTTTCACTTGCTTGCACAAAATTAATACCCCAATTCATTAATTGAGGTGGCACATTCTGGTGCCTTGGATCTGTTGACTAGTATGCAAATCTGGTGGCTGTGCTTTTTTTTTTCCTGCATTTTTGTTTTCTATATTTATTTCTTTTATTTGTTTGCACTTTAAAAATTCGTAAAAAAATAGAAAAAAATGTTTAAAAATTCTGAAAAAAATCATGAACATACTTTAACATGTCTTTTAATTTTGTACATTTTTAATTTCGTTTTTTGATGCATTTTCCATTTATTTTCATATTTTCCTTTTAAATGGTCATTTAATGATGTGAAAAATGTGTGCTGACTTGTTGATTTTATTTCTTGCTCATGGTATGGATTAAACTTCTAATTTTTTTTGAGCATTGTGTTGACATGTTAATTGATGCTTTGATATTTTTCCATGATTTTTAAGTGCTGTTTCCATGTGATTTGAATTTGTTTTTGTTCCCTCTCCATTTCTGCCTTGTTTTGGGACACTCTTGGTGTTTGCATTCTGTTGAGGCACTTCCCTTTTAGTTTTCAATCTCCCCTTTTGACCTCTGGTTCCTAATACCTTGGGGGTCCTCTGAGATTTTATTTGGCATTTTTAGATGCATTTTCTTATTTTTCATCTATTTTGCAAGTTGCTTCATGTTTGTGCATCTTTGTTGTTGTACTTGTTTTGTTTTGCTTCCAAAAGCTTGGTTGTACATTATTGATGAACCTAATTTTGATTGTTTCATGTTAGGGGCTTGTTATAGGTCTTGTGTGCTAATTCATGGGTCTTTATCATATGCATAAGTTGTTCATTTGATCTCATATTTTCATGTTTGCATATTGTGTTTCCATAAATGATGTTTGCTTGCATTCTTTGATGTTATTGTTGGCATTTGCTTATGACGTTGTGATTTGGAATTTGAGATCTATTCTTCTCATCCCCATTATATCCAGTGACCTTGGAATACTACTTAAGGTTGCTTGGTTCCTCCTGAGGAGGAACCTGAAGCTTGCCTAAAGTAATGAATCCATGAGGATTTTTTCTCATTGTTTTTGTTACTTGTTTTCTATGAATCTTCTTCTCCTCTTCTCTTGTGTTTATTCATACCATGGCTTTAGGTTGAGATGATCATGTGGAGTTTCCATACCCACACATATTTCCTCCCTCACTTGCATTGCATCTTTGTCTTCCTTGTTGCATTTATGTTTGCATCCTACATTTGCATTGTTTCTTCTTATTGTTTCTTCTTCTTTTGTCTTCCTTCCCTTAGGATTTCTAACCTCTCTTGTCCAAAAGAGGTTATGATAGACATTAGGGTTCTAACCATGCATGATAACATTAGGTAGTACCCTTTCAAACTCAACTTTAGGTGCACATTGCATGACAACTTTTAGGGTTCGGACTAGTCCCCCTTAGTTCGTCCTCTTTCTCTTCTCATCTTCAAACAACTTCAATCCACTTAATAAAGCATGACCATTGTTGCACGCTACGAGCCTTAAGCCATTTGGGAAATGATGATTGGGTGGTTGCCTCTCAATTATCTAGAATTTTAGTGTATGTCCTTCGGACGATATACGAAGCATTCGCTCCTAGATCATAGTCTCTAGTGTAGCATGAGTCGCAAACCAAATTCAAAACACTTCTTCCTTAAAAAACACAAAAACAATTCAAACTCTTTTTCACCCCTTGGGGTCTTAATCAGGGAAACTCTTTTCATAAACAAGAGTGTTGTTAACTTTCATTCCTATCACAAACGGTAACGCCTAAGTCTCCAAAGGTTGAGCTGCATACACCAACTGCTAGAACTGTCTGTTAACCCTACTTGGGTAAAACTTTTGAACAGACTGTGTTCTCGTAAGCCCGAACTACGTTTGCTCTGATCTTTCGTACCAGACGAAAGTACGTAGGCACAAGACGCGATGTCTTGGCAAGCAACCTCCCCCCTTCTTTAGCCATAGTTAGGCGAACTACGTTGACTCTGACTTTCCCATTGCATGAGGGAGTACGTAGGCACAAAGCGGCGATGATCTGCCGAGTCAGTTCTTTTTCTTTCTCTTTTGTCCATAAGCCTTTAGCGTAGATAGTTTACACACCCTTTTATCTAGACAACACATGCGTGGATCCCGTCGAGTACGACGGACGTGAGGGGTGCTCATACCTTCCCCTTGCGTAACCGACTCCCGAACTTAGGACTTGGTTGCGATGACCTCGTCTTTTCCCGTTTTCGTCAGGTTTTTCCGATCGTTTCCTTTCCCTCTCTTTGGGATAAATAACGATAGGTGGCGACTCTGATAGTCATTGTCGGCCTCTTTTTTCGCAGTAGCGACAACGAGGTTCGGCTATCACCAAAAGGATGATAGCAAAACAAACGACAAAAGGTCATGTTTATTGGATACAACTCATTAGGAATGCCCAAGAGGAAGATTGGATTAAAACGAATCAACAGGGTACGCCCACCGACTTGCTTGGAGGTCACAATTTTGACCAAAAAAGGTTGAAATAACTTCATGAGGAACGCCCATGAACTTTGAAGAGGATGCCCCTGTTTGGGCTGAGTTTGTCTTTGAAGTTTTGTCTTGGTTGCCAAAAGGTTGAACCACTTCGTGGGGGACGCCCACGGATTTGCTGAAGATGCCCCTAGTCGAGCTAAATGTTGCACTGGAACTCTTGATCTTGCCCAACACACGGTTGAACAACTTTATGGGGAACGCCCATGGTCTTGAATGATATGCCCCTGACTGAGCTAAATGTCAACTTGGAAATCAAACACGAGGTTGAAATAATGTCATGGGAAATACCCATGGTCTTGAAAAAGATGCCCCTGATTGGGATGAATCTTGTTTTGATATTCTTGAATTTGATCAACAAAAGGTTGAATAACTTCGTGGGGAACGCCCACGGTCTTGCGGAGGAGGCCCCTGACTGGGCTGTATACAGTCTTGGAAATTTTCGAGATTGATCCTGGACCTTGACTTGTATATGCGAATGCTTGATGATAAAGATGATCCATAATGAATGGAAATGCAAATGAAAATGCTGACGCAAGGGATGGGGAGATATGATATGGTTTGGTATGCATATGATGAAAGGTGCTTATGTGTCGTACCTCGAAAAATACGATCCTCGCGATGGACGCGAAAAATAACGTTCGAACAGAGTCGCCATCGAACTTTATTTATTCCAAGGAAGGAATAGGAAAATATTGATAAAACCTTTAAGGAGATAAGAACATGGTCATCGCAACCAATATTCTAGGTTCGGGAGTCGGTTACGCAGAGGGAAGGTATTAGCACCCTCTATGTCCGTTGTACTCAACGGGAACCTCTTGATTCGATTCGAGAGTAAAGTTAGCTAGCTTGTTAGTTTTCTTCTAAGATTTCTCCTATAGGGGGAATGGGTGGTTTTAAGATAGGGTGCTCGCCAAGGATTGGGGCCCTTATGCCTACGTATCTTCACTTATAAGAAGTGGAAAATCAGAGGATTCGTAGTTTGTGGGACTACGGGTAAAGGTTTGGAATTGTGGGGAATGTGGGAAATATGCTCGCCAAGATCATCGCAATCTTGTGCCTACGTATTCTCATTGATAAATGAGAAATCAGAGCAGCCGTAGTTCGACTAACTACGGTAAAAGGGTGGTAAACGAACGAGTGTTTAGGTCACATTTTAACTGCTAAACATTGGCTTGTCTGCTTACTAGGGGAGGCTGAAGCACGAGTTCATATGCGCGGAAGAAAGGACTAAACAATGTTCTTTGAGAAAAGGTGTATTTGAGTCGAACGAGAGTTTAGGTCGCATTCTAACTGCTAAACGTTGGCTTGTCTGCTCGCTGGGGGAGGCTGAAGCACGAGTTTGTTATGCGCGGAAGAAAGACTAAACAATGTTCTTTGGTAAAAGGTATTTGGATTGGAAATCGCACGAGGGCGAGGAATTTAGTGTTTAAGAAAGATTCAATCGCACGGGGCGATAAAGAGGAGTTGGAATGGTTGAATATTTTAGGGGAGAATGACGACTACTCGATAAACAAGATGTCAGCCTCGCAATCAATTAATCGGGATATCATTGGAATGCTAGATCCCAACGATACCTTTTTCATTCAATTTCGAAGGTTGTGTTTGATGGACAATTTAGACGCGAAAAAGTTTGAATTGAAGGAGATTTAGATTCAATCACACGAGGGTGAGAAACGAGGTTAGAGAGGTTGTATGTTTAGGAGAAATGACGACTATTCGATAAACGAGACGTCAGTCTCATAACCAATTAGTCGGGGTATCGTTGGAATGCTAGATCCCAACGACATCTTTTTCATCCCATTAATTACGAAATATATTTGTTGGACAGTGAATGCTTGTCCAAATATTTAGAGGAAGTGTTTTAGAAACGAAAGTTCGAATGAAACGCTAATCAAGGCGTACACCTCAATAGTTGTCGCTCTCGAATTCAAGGAATGCGCGACTCCAAGAACTCGATACTTTCGTAATTTAATTAAGAAAAATGATTTGAGTAGGTTAGCATGTTCGGATTAGGCGCACTAAGTATTCTAAAAATATAAGATTGAAAGTAAGGAAAGTTACCGAACAGAGTGGTTCCGTTGACCTTTGAAATTGCGTGCAAGCTTTAGTTCCAAGCTCCTCCTCTTTGATGTTTTGAAATATGGCTCGAAAGGAGTCAAGGTTTGAATTCGAGTTTTAAATGTGTGCACTAGCAAAGTGGACTAGTCTTCTAAGTGACCAACTAAAAATAAATGATCAAATAGGTGTCACTGTAAGGAAGCCCAAGATTAAGCTTTAAAATGTTGTGTATGGTGATCAAAGGTAGAGAATGGCTCGACTAAATCGTGAAATTTATTTTTGAAAAGAATTTAAAGGTTTTGAAAAGAATTGAACATTTTAAAAATGAACAACGAAACGACCGCAACTCAAGGCGTACGCCTCGAGAGTAGTCCCTCGGAAATTCAAGGAAGGCGAGATCCAAGAATTCAATTGTTTTGAAATTTGATTAAGAAAAATAGTTTAATTTTCATATATAAAATAAATTAATCAATTGCTTATAAAAAGATTTTGAGAAAAGCTAGTCATATTTAATCGTTTTGAAAAAAAGTTTAATATCTTAGAAAAATATTTTAACTTTAATAATAAAGTATATATATTTTTTTAAAAGTTTAATATTTAAATTTTTTATTTAGTAATAATTTTGAAATATATTTAAAAGAATAATTTGAATTTTCTTATAAAAATATCTAAGAGTAATTAAAGCCTCCACACAACAATCGTGAATACAAGCGAGATCAAAAGAGTACATAATTTCGAATGAATTTGCAACTTCACATAAACTGAGTTAAATATGCAGAACAACGGAGAGTACACCGAATTGAAAATGAACTATGTAGCAATTCAATTTCACATGTATGTATTCAATCAAGCAGGAATCACAAACCAAAGCAGGAATCACAAACCAAACAATTATACTCCAAAATGAAACTTCACTGTTCTAAGCATGAACAAAATTGCTACGGTAACTATGACAACAACACTAACACGTTTTTATCATGAATTTCTAACAATTAAGACATGCATAGAATCCAAAACAATTGCAATGAGGTCAAAATAAATAATAAAGTTAAACATCATATGTAACACAACAAATTAAATTGACAACATGCTCAACATCAACTCACAATGAAACGTCATAATTGAATCATCACAATAACAAACAGCATAAACGGAAACCACACAGATAGAAGAACAGAATAACAGCACCACATTCTCATAACAGGAACCACACTAAACATAATAACAACGAAATGTCTTGACATAAAATCCCAACACAATATTAAGCGTTTAAACGCAAACGGCATTGAAATTATTGACAAACAACAACACCAGAACTTCTAATAACAACAGTACAAAGTCATAACAGATACAACTTAAATTTACTACAAAATCCAGAAACAACAAAACAAAGTCAAACCCACACATCAGCATGCAATTCATCACGGTATTAATCCAGCATAGTATGATTTCAATTAAAGGTGTAATAAAATACAAAACCACACTAACAGTAAATTTCTAAATTAGAGGGTTACCGAAACCGCTTCATTGTCGCTGCAAATCCATGGCTGGTGTCTTGCAGAACTTCTGCTGAAAACAGAAATGACGACAAGAATGACTTGGGCCATGTTGCCCAGGTTATGTTGTTGAAGAACTGAGTCATTGCCGAGGCGATTAGAACATTCTCGCCTAAGGTTGTGACCGCTGAAATGAAAATGTGAACGAAGACCGTGAGTTGTTCACTATGGTGTCGGCACCAGAACTCGTTGTTGGCTCAAAACAGGGGAGCTCGTCGGAATCATTATGTTGTTGCTGACCCGAGCCACAACTGCGATGTGCGTAAGCTAGTTTTGTCGCCGCACAGTAACCGTAGTTGTTATGAATGAAGTAGTGTTGTCGGAATAAATTGAGAAAGAAGTCCAGCTGCTATAGAAATAGAACCGCGTGATGCGATATGATTGTTGAAGAGCTGTTGAAAATATTACTTCTTGAAGACCCGCAGATTACTTCTCGAATGTTTAACACGAACCGGTTGCAACATTCATCGATGAGATTAAATCCGTCAATTTTCCTGTCAAAAGAAAACTAAAAGCACACCAGCAGCAGCATAAAGTCATGAAATACATTATTGTCGTACTGCACGAATTAACTAAAACAGCAGGCGGGAAATCATTAATCACGGTTCGAATCATCAACGAGAAACACTAACAAATAAGAGGAATCAAGCTTAAATTAACAGCTAATGTAGCCGCGGTGTGTAATTCACGAATATGCAAGAAACCGTGTGAAAAAGAAACCAAACAACCAGTATAACCAATCATTACCGACATCGTAATCAAATACATAAAAGCATCAGCAATAGCATTCAAACAGGGGCATAAATAAAAAGTAAAAATAACTGAAGATTTAAAGCGGACTACGTAGCCTGTACTGGGTCAGCTCATGCCTTGGTGATTAGCAGAACTCTGTATCATTCCTTGCTACACTTGTTGTGTTGACTCATGGAGGGACTGCAACCTCCTTCGGTTTAGCTTTTCCGAAAATCAATTGACAGATGTGAAGAAAATATATATTGATGTTATTGATGTCTAAGCTGTGATAGAAATAGCTCGGGGTACGTTTATTAGTGACTGTTAGTTGGTTGAGACTGAATGAAATACACGGTGGTGTTCGATTTCTCAATGAGAAAAAAACCTATCGCTGATTGATGGTAAGTTGAGCAGCAGACCAGAGGGTTTGAATCGACGATTAGTTTGTGGTTTTTGAGTAGTTTGTATGTTACTTAGCTAGGAGCAGATACGAGAATATATGAGGGTTGTGAGGGGTTTGTTTTTGCCGGAAAATTAGAGAGAAGCAGGAGGAGTTTAGGGTGGCGGCAGTGATTTTGGAAGAGAGGTGATGATGGAAGATGAAACGCGGCAGAAGAAAAGGAAGGGTCTATGGCGATGAAGGTTTGGCGAGAGGATATTTAGGGTTTGGGCGGGCGTTAATTTGGGGAAATTGGAGAGATGAACAGTAGGTTCTTCTCCATAGAGTTCTCGTTTCCACTTCTTTTAAAGCCAGATGAGGCTCTCCCCTCTCAGCCTTCCAATGGGCTCCACGATGGACCTTCACTCACGGTCCATAATCCATTTCCCTTGACCACTGATTCTTTTCAATTTCACTAATAATTAATATTAACAACCTAAATAATGACAATAATAATGTAAACTAAATATGATAAATAAATCATTAACATAAAATAAACTTATCATTAGCATAAATAAAATATTATTAGAATAAATAATCTAACATAAAATAATATAATCTCTAATAAATAGAATATTAACAAATACAATTAAATATAAACAAATATAAATAGAACAAACTAAAAACAAAAATAAATATTAATTACTAAAAAATATTATTAGTAATATTTTAAAAAAGAAAAAGTTTAAGAAACTAAGAAAAAAAATTAATATTCACATGAAAAAAAACCTTAAGCCACGTGTCACCTCTTTATTGGGCGAAAAAATATTGGAAAATCCCCCAATGGCAAGCGGACATGTGTCTAAATAATCAGAAATTAAACGGGTAATGCACAAGTGAAAATAGAATCGAAAAAAGTGAAAGTATTTAAAAATGGGTAGGAAAAATTTAGGGTATGACATTATGATATCGAATGCAATGCGTATGATGCACATGATTGCAGTTAGGTAATTGAATATGCAGGTGGGAGACGCCAGCGAGGTGGACTTTTGTAGTTGCCAATGCATATTGGACTTTAGGTGGTGGGAGGGATTGACTTCCTCGACACGCAGTTTCCTGAAGACGCCATAATTGAAGTAGAAGATGCACTTGATGCCCCAAGTCTGGACACTTAGTGATTTGTTGTGAACTTGCTTCAGAGAAGATTGCAACCCTTCTTGATGGTCAGGATGACCTGGTCTTGCCCCAGTCTGAACATGGCAATGGTCTACCCCTGATTAACCAATTTTGACATATAGAAGTGGAACTCTGATGACTTGCCCCTGCTCAAGCTATTGAATGCTTTGCCCCAGCCTGTGGATTTTGAGGTAGCCTTGCTTCGCGTCTGCTACTGAAAGTCAAGTTCCTTTTTGGTTACCCCTTGTTGAAGTGTCTTTGATATCTAGCACTGATTTGCAATAAAATTGTACATTCGCAAATGATAATATTAATGCAAAGTTTATGCAAGTGTTGAAAAAGTGTCGTTTATTGAAGTGTAGTGATAGTGTGAAACGAATAGACCGTTAGCCCAAACGTTGTGCTAATTTTGATTGGTGTAAAAGATGCAGCAAGGAAAGCGACACAAATGCTGATGATTAGCAAACATGTGAGGAGTCAATTTACACAACCTTACAATATTATGCTTTTTGAATAAATCTCGTCTCAATTAGGTCTTTCGAGGGTTGTAGTGTGGTCTGGTTCATGGTTATGAAACAAAGGATATTAGGCTCAAAATATGATTTGTACCCACCCCTTCTTCTCGATGATCTCAAGTCCTACATTCAGTTAATTCCGCATATGCTTATCTTGACGGAGTAAGCTCGGTGATTCAGGTTTTGCTCGACATAGCAGCCACCTTATTTTGGTTTTGATGGATGTCAGTGACCTTTTTGGGTGACCACCGAATCTTATTTTGTTTTTGTTGAGGGTTTGAGGACCTCTTTTGCTTTTCATCCCTAACTTTTGCATGGACTGATTTCACTCGTCAGATCCATCGGGATTGCCTTGATTTTTTCCTAAGTCCTCTTTAAGGTGTTTGACTTAGCAGACTTTCGATTTTTTTTGATTCTGTTGGAGGATAGTGACTGTCATGTCATGGGTCATTGATGAACAACCGTCTTCTAGATTTCGCTTTGTTGATTCAAATGCGGGATTGGATTAATTGAACACTACCCTGACCCAGGTTGAGTGTAGAGGTTTTAAATATCCGAAGGAAACTGCTACTTCTAGGCTCGAAGTGGTTTACTAGGGATTAACTTCGTATATCTCCGGTGTTTGGGGAATTAAAACAATGTTTGTACATCATTGAAGAGATTCTATCTGAAAGCATACGGTTTGCAATTATGGATATTATGTTTTCGTCATCCTCCCTCAAATCATGCTAAACAACGGTTAATGGAATGAAGTGAATAAACGTGTCAGTGTTTGTGATAAAAAAGAGTGAATACAACATAACTAATTCAAAACATGCATAAACAATACATTAATGAAAACCGAATACGAATGGAAATTGTTCAAAACATACAGTATTGAAACAAGCAAAGACAAAATGTAAGAAAAGCGAAAGATGAAATGGTAACATGACTGCCTTCTTCGGGGGATGAACTTGACTTAACTGGATTTGATTTGATGTTGGCATTAGCTGGCCGGTGGCATAGGATTGTTGATGACATTTGGAGACTTCCCATTGAAGTTGATAGCATCTTTGACAATCATGTTTTGAACCTTGTGCTTGAAAGCCCTGCAGTTCTCAATGGTGTGACACAGAGCGTCCTTATGAAACTCACAATGAGCATTTGCATCGTAGTCAGTAGGGATGACAGTTGGAGGAGCTAAATCTCTCGGAATGACAACCTTTTTCTCCATTAACTGAGCAAAGATACTAGCATATATCATTAGCAGACGATCAAATACTCTATCTGGTCTCCACGTTCTCTACTAGCGCTGTTGGCGAACACTTTGCTGTTGTTGAGCAGCTTGCGTTTGTTGTTGCTGAGGAGGATACTAGTATCCTTGCTGATTATAGGCTTGCTGCTGAGGAGCCTGTTGCTGTGGCATTTGAGCTTGAGCTGCTTGAACAACCGGAAGATAAGGCATTGGAGCATATTGCACAATAGCAACATACAAATACGGATAGTAAGGGATTTGATAAGGCATCGGAGCGGGAGCTTGTTGAGAAGCTTGCCCTTTATGCACAGAGACGACATTCGTTTCACCCTCTTTCTTCTTGTATCCATTGAAAGGCTTCTTGGCATTGGCTTGGCTGTTAGAACCTCCTTGGATTTTTACACTCTTCAAACCTTCTCCAATTATCTCACCGACGATCAACAAGTCAGAGAATCCAGCAGAGACACTACTTATCAGCTTCTCGTAGTATTAGCCTTGCAAAGTACCCATGAAAATGTCAATTAGTTCACGGTCAACCAAAGGTGGAGTCACCCTTGTGGCTAGCTCTCTCCATCGTTGTGTGTACTCCTTGAAGGATTCATTGTCCTTCTGAGTCATACTCTAAAGTTGAGTACGGTTCGGAGCAAGGTCTGTGTTGTACTTGTATTGCTTGACAAATGCATCAGCTAGCTCATCCCAAGTGCGCACGCTGTTATGTTCCAACTGCATATACCATTCGAGTGATGCCCCAGACACACTGTCTTGGAAGCAATGTATCATTAGCTTTTCATCTCTAGCATAAGCATCCATCTTACGAAAGTACATCTTCAGATGTATGTTCAAGCAGTTGAGGCCTTTGTACTTTGAGAATTCAGTCACTTTGAACTTGGGAGGAATGACAACATCAGGTACCAAGCACAATTCCAAAGCACTGAAAGAACTTGAGTTGTGCCCCTCCATGACTCAGAGTTTCTCAGCTAGATCTCGGCACATCTTGATAGCTTCTGAATCCTGAGCAGCAACAGGATTGGAAATGGGAATAGCAACATGATAGTTTTTAACGTCATCATACTGATCCAACAGATTATCTTCGGTATGAGGAACGAGGATCTGAACAACAGTTGGTTGGGCTTGCGGGATAGCTCCAACAGTAACTCCAGGCGCATGGATTGGTTGATAAGTAGTTCCTTCAACTGCGGTGGTGAAGTTCATCGGTATACCATTGGGGTTGGGAATAGGAACTGAAAGTCTGGTGGTAGACCCTTGCCCTTAACCATTATTGTTGACGATAGTAGTTTCACGCAGCTCTTCTTCCTTTCGGGCCGCAACGATGGCTTCAAGGATCTGGTCAATCTTTCCTTTGAGAGAATCCAACTCTTCCCCGAAGGCAACTTGCTCTTGCTGAATCTGCTCCATCATTTGTCTTGTATTGGCTCTAGTTGCGTACTGGTGTCGAGGAATCAGCTTGATTTACTGGATAAGAAGGAAGGGAAAAATGAGAAACCGCTGAAGGAAAGAAAATGCAAGATGCACAATAGATGAAATGCAATGCAAATGACATGCAACACAAGATGCAAGATCCAGGATCGCAAATTCAAACAGTTCTGAGGTTAGCCGGGTGGACAGATCAAGGACCACAGTCACTACTCAAAAAAACCCCACGGGTAGGATTCTAAAACGGGTAAGTGCCAGGAGCCATGGATATCTTTCAGAGATATCACAGCCATGACAAAGCCTCATCACGACAATAATGTCCCCAAAAGAATCTCCTCTAGGTGATGTTTTCATATCTTCCGCACAAGAAAGACTTCTCAGAGGCATCAACTACATAACCATCGACACACGGGTTCTAGAACAGGTTCTCAGAGTCCTAGACCGAGGTTGAAAATATTATTGTTAAGAAGTAATACGCTCAAGGGATCTCATCTGATTGTGGCGTTCGTATTAATCCAAAAAGGAGTTAACACTATCAACCATCATGGATAAAAAATGGGTTAATGGTCTTTGGGATCGATGATTGAGGCTCGAAAACATTATTATTATGGCAAAGACTTACCATAACAATAACATCTCTAAGGTAATCTACTCCAAGCAGTGTTTTCGCTTGAACTTCATGTGGAAGAACTCACGCAAGTCTCCACTACACAACCACCATACTAATCTTAGGGTTTTACTCGGACTCGGGGATAGAGCCACCTCACAAAGTACCCACAAGTAGAATAACCTAACAATGCCACAAGCACAAGCAATAAAGATAAGGATACAAATAAATAAACGAACAAACGAGAAGAGAAAAACTTTAAGCAAAGCTAACAAGCTCACAATCCAAACTAAGATAGGATCGACTCTCTCTTGCATGGAGCAATTATCCCCAGCAGATTCTCTAGTTGTCGCACCTCGAAAAATCACAGAGACATTTCGGAGAAACGACCCTCACGCGAAAGGCGCAGAATACGGTTCGAAAGAGTCTCCACCGAACTTTATTTATCTCGAATAAGCGGGAGAGGAAAATATCAAAAAAACCTCTTAAAATGAAAGGAACACGACCGTCGCTATCGGATGTTCTGGGTTCGGGAGTCGGTTACGCGAAGGGAAGGTATTAACACCCCTCACGTCCATTGTACTCAATGGGAACCTCTTAATTCGGATTGTGGGGAGCGTTAGCTAAGCTTAGTTGTTCTATTCTCAATACTAAATGCTAAACAATACTATAAAGGGATAAACACGCTAGGGGAAATGGGTGGTTTAAAGGATAGGGTGCTCGCCAAGGATTGGGGCCCTTGTGCCTACGTATGCTCATTCAGACGAGAATGAGAAATCAGAGCGTCGTAGTTCGACTACAGGAAAGGATGGGGGAAACGGAATATGAAGGGAACTATGTAAAGAGATAGAAGTGTGGAATAGTGGAGGAAAAGGGAAATGTGCTCGCTAAGATCATCGCAATCTTGTGCCTACGTATCTTACATTCAAGAGTGAATGAAGAATCAGAGCGTCTGTAGTTCGTGGTAACAACCACAAAAAGACGAGGGATTGAATTGGTTTGAAATTGGTTGGATGAAGAATACTTGAAGCTTAAGAAAGGCTCATCGGGCTCAAATAATCGGGAGAGTGAGTCAAAGACTTGACTATCTCTCTTTTTCATCATGAAGATAAGGTTGTGTTCGAAAGGTGAGTTTTGGGATTGGATGACGATTACTCGAAGCGTAAGAATTGCTCTTCGGGCCCAAGTAATCGGAAGAAAGAGTCAAAGACTTGACTCTCTCTCTTTTTCATCACGAAATAAAATGTGTTTGAATGGGGCTTGAAATGATGAATGGTTGGACGATGATTGAACATTGTCGAGTTGAAAAAATTATTAGAGGCGTCAATTGCTCACACACGAGTAAGATAACTCACATCCAAACAACTGAAAAAGAGATCAAAGACTTAATCCCCCTCTTTACACCTTGAAAAGAATTAAATAGTTATTAATTGTATTGATAGTTGATTGTGAAAATCCGCTTGATGTTGGATCAAGGGTTTGACCTATTTTCGCGTGCAAAACATGGTGGAATGGAAATGGTTCGAGAAATAGATCGACGAAGAGTCGAGGGTTTGGATTGAAAATGGAACCTGCTTGACAAAGAATCAAGGGTTAAGTTGTAAGAAATGATACTAGTCCCTGAGGGTGCTCCCAATTTCGAAACCACGATGAAGTGTATGCAATAGGTTGATGGTGAATGCGGACGAGCACTCGACTTGCGGAGGGTGATTGAAAATGGCTCGATGACGAATCAAGAATTAGTTTGAAAATAGTTTGATCTATGCTAGTCCCTATGGGTGCTCCTAGAAGATAAACCAATAATCAAATAAATACGAAACATACATCAGAATGGAAGAGGGGTACACGTAGGTTACACGGGATTGCACGAAATAAAGGGTCTCATTGTCAAGTAGCCCAAGAGAAAGACGTGTGTGTGCAATGTGTCCTAAACTAAGCCTTGAGCATAGGTAGGGCACAACTCCATGCTAGGGTTCCTGAAAATGATCAATTATCCAACAGTCCACCAATTTAGGCTTTTAGCATTTCGATCATTTATTAAGTGTTTTCGAATATCGGTGAATGAGATGAATATGAATATGACAATTATGAATAGTATCACAAGATAATATAATCAAGATATAATGATTGAAAGATAAAACAATGTATATTTGACTGAAAAATAAAACAATTGTATATTGTCGGAAATTAAAGTTAGTGGTTAGTCGATTTACGAATTGAATCGGGACGAAATGTTACGCTAAACCGTCGTAGCTCGACTTACGATGAAATTCGAAATATATGAGGTCGCGTAAATTGTTATTCGTGTTAAAAACAAGATGGAGAAATGATATTGAGAACCATTCTCCAATTTAATCGTGTCGCACGAACGAAAGAAAAGGTGGAATCTCGTCTTAGTCATAAACATCATGTCGATTAATTGAAGGTAGCCTATCACGATCCCAAAGTAAAGAAAATGACCTAAATGGTCATTTTCCATAGATTTGACATTGTGAAGTTTATCGACTTCGATAAATCGACGCTTACGAATCGAAAGACTTTATAGATCGAGGAAAATTAAATAAAATTAAAAATGAAGAAGAAATTGAAATAGAAATGAAAGTAGTCTCGGATAAATTGTTATCTATCAATAGTTTGACCCATAACAACATATGAAATTTCGTCATCAACCGAAAAAGATTAAAAAAAAGAATAAAATCGGAAATAAAAAGTTAAAAATAAGTTTGGTCTCGGATTTATTTGTTTTTTCATCAATAATTTCACGAAAAACAATTATGAGGTCTCTTCATCGACCCAAATAAAAATTGAAATAAAATAAATAAATAAAGAAAGGAAAAAAAGTCAAGGAAACTTTAGGAAACTAATTATATTAACAATTCTTAGAAAAATAATATTAATAGACTTAAAACATAAACCTTAATAAGATTCTTTTAAAACTTAAAACATAAAAAAAAAGGATAGAGGGGTGCATGGGGGATACGATGGTGATGATGGCTACATCCACGTGGGCCCTCCGGCCCATTCAATCCAATAGTCTTAGTAAATCAAAATCAATCAGATTCAATTTAGAAATCACACACACCTTTTGATAAAACAAGATAAATAAAAAATGAACAACTCATATTTGGATATCCTAACCAGCCCCCCTTTCAGAACAACTAAACACAAAACTCATAAAAATTTGTGCGGCCAGGGAAAGAAAAATATCGACGAAGAATAACAATCAGCGACAACCTCAACCCAACCTTGAATCGTTCCATTTGTTTTGCTCTCACTCTGGGCTTGGTTCGTGATTAAATCCTTCAATCTCTCTCGCGAAGTCGTTCGATCCAAGTTCGCATTTAGTTTTCTTGACCTCCTTCCCTTTGATTTGGTTTCTTCATCTCTATCTCATCTACTTCTTTTTATTCTACTCTGGTTTTTTTGTTGGTTTGGATTCGCGGTCTGCTTTGTGGATGTATTCAGTTTTTTTGAAGTTTTAATGGGTAAGGGTTTGAAAAAGGGGATCTGTTTTTTTTTAAGGTGGAGATGGGTTGTGGCGAAGCCACTTGAAGGAGAGAATGAGGTTATGGTATTTGAAAGGGTTTTAAATATGAAGAAAGGAAAATTTTTGCTACAGATTGAAGAGTGGGGGTCGAAGGTTAAGGGCTGAAGAAATGTTTTTTTTAGTGAAAGTCTCCATTTTTCGTCCTCCCAGATGAGGGAAAGATGACTCGGTTTATAGTATTATGCTAAGGGTAATTTTGGGAAGCCTCTTGTGAAAGGATGACATGCGTTTTATAATTATTTTCAGATGATTTGCAAAACTGTTATGGCTATGTGAGAATCAAGTTGTTGCTGCCAATACCAGTTGTTCGCTGCATTTAGGTCGTTTAACAATTTTCGTTCGTTTTGCTCGTGACGTGCTCAGGTTGTGTGGGGCTAGTTTGATTTTGTTGTAAATGTTTTGAAGCCATTTGGACTTACTCTCATTGAAAACTAGTACATAACAATTGAAGTCGTTTGGAAGAAAATAAATAGTTCTCTTTTTTTGCTGTGCTTTTGAATTTAGTAAAATATATCACAATGGGCCTTGGAACTTCTGAATTTTTTGTGTAGTAATTTTTGCAATTCTAAATGATAATGGGCCTTAGAATCATGGACAATGGACCTTTTGAATTATTATACAAAAAAAGAGATTAGATAAAAATATTTAGAAACAGATGTTATAATGGATATTGGATAATGACTTAAATTTGGATATGGACCTAAAAATTGATATTGTCTGGACATTTGGATATATATATAAAAAAAAACTAAAATGGATTATGGAACAAAAATATAATTAAAAGGACACTTATTGGGTTTTGAAAAGAAAAGAAAAAAAAATACTAAATATGAATAAATGGTATTAGAAAGAATGGATGTGGAAATGAGTGGAAAGCCCTTGAGAAATTATGAATTGAACTTAACCTCTAAAATTTGGCATTACAAATCACCCTTGATGAGCCAAAACTTCATTGTGACTTCTTGATCATGCCTTAAAACAACTTATGTCATATGGCTTGAACCATGTCTTAATCATATGGTTTAGAATCCACCTGAAATCATTCGACCATATCTCAATTATTCAACCACAAAACACTGGGTTATCTTTCTTCCACCTTCACCTGATAAATTTTCAGAGGATCATGGCCCAGGGCCAAATGATCATCTTGAAAATAACCATCAAACAACACCACTATTTGTGATAAGACAAGTAAGGTAGGACAAATTTGGGGTATGACAGGGAGCATCAAGAGTTACCAACAAACGAAAATATCCCCACCCATCAACACACGACATCCTAGATGATTTTTGTTTTAGAACAATTGAATAAGAGGTGATTAGAATTTTCAACAGCATTGAAACAATAAATACATACTTGTTCATGAGAGTTAAGAATAATCCCACGCCTGAGTAGATTATATCGCGTAGGCAACCGATCTAGTGCTAATGTCCAACCAAAGGCTTTAACCTTCACTAGAACCACAGAGTTCCACTGCCTCTTCAGCAGGACTTTCATGTTCTCTTCTACCTCTTCACTTGCCGATGTGCATAATAACAAGTTGTAGTAGGACTTAACCGTGTATGCTCCCGAAACATGAAAAGGCCAAATGATGCAGTCTACTTTATTCCAAACAGGTTTCACCTCCAAGAGAATTTCATACAAATGATGGTGTTCCTGTTGCAACTCGGCCTCATTGAGACCAATATCAAAATCTATCTAATCAGTATACCACATTCCCAATTCCGCCATCATTACCAATTTTGTGCCAGTTTTGTTCCATAAGCCAGGAAAAATTTGAAATAGAGGCCTATCCCCAATCCACTTATCCAGCCAAAACAGAGTGTTCACTCTATTTCCCAACCTCTCCTTTCATCTTTGGATTTCACAGCATTGAAATCCCCAGCAACAATCCACTCCCCATATTGTAACTTAGGTTTCCAGCCTAATAACTCTGACCACATTCGTCTCTTCTCAAAAGCAACACAAGACGAATATATATTAATGAGATAACAATTGATCTCCTTCTAAACCATATTGATACCCAAGTAACCTTTACCATAACAACTGAAAACAAGATTCAAGATATCTGATCTCCATATCATCAACAACCCACCAGATTGTTCGATCGAAGGAGTAGCAGACCACCTGCAACCCATAAACTCTTCATGTAAGCCTCATTCATGTTCTTCTGTTTAGTCTCTTGAAAAAAACAAATATCTATCGCGCCTTTGGTAATTGTTTCTTTGATTATTCTTCGCTTTTTAGAAGTGCCACCTCCTCTAATATTGCAGGTTATACAATTCATGGTGCACTCACTTCAACCCCTTTCTTAATTTTATTTGTCACCTTTGCTTCTAATTTTCTAACAATACCTTTGAAAACTTCATCATCCTTTTCACCTTCAATTCCAAGTTTCTTGATTGAATCCCAAACCTTTGCAGGAACACTCTCGATAGCCATTCTAATATGTGATTTTCTTTGATTGACATCCGCGTCTTCAATAGAATCGCAACATAAGACCGATCCTCTAGAAAAACTTAATATTGAGTCCCCTTCATCTAAACTGCTACCAACATTGTTATAACAAAGTTATTGCTCCGGATCACCCACAAAAGAAGTTGGAGTATGATTGTTTGCAAGGATAAGGGCCGAATAACATGAAGGGCTGAAAGGGATTTTTAGGTTTTCGTATACATCGCACATCTGCTTCTTTTTCCTTGGCTTAGACTTCACAATTGAACCCCCTAAATCCTTTTTCAAATCAGAAATCGGGTCAAAGCAAACAAGGGCTAGATCCAGGTTGGTAGGCCCATTTAGCGAAAGTCCACCCAGGTTATTGTCAACATCAAAAACACATGTCCCACAACATTTGTTTATAAGCCTGAGACCCACATCTGCAGACAATCACACCTCCACCTTAATTGGACTAGGCACCTTGTTGAGATTTACATAATCTTTTGTCCATATCCCCACTTTCAATGTTTAGATTTTTCGTATTCTCCCTCTGAAAGAGACACGTGCCTGCTATCGCAGACCTACACCAATATGTTTATCATTACCATTATGGTGCCTTTTTGTATCGCCTGCCTCCCTATTCTCCGACTCAGGTACCATAACATTGAAAGATTAATTAGGTATATCTCTAGAAAAAGTAATTTTTATTTCGTCTTCCTCATCCTCATCTGAACCTTCTCACACGCTGATATCAGAATCAAAACTATCATTTTCTGACGAGCTTCCTCCCATTTTGTTCTTAGAATCCAAGATCCTCAACGGGCCGTGTGAGTCTTCAACGAGTTTAATTCTATACACACTTCCATTAATCTCGGTGTTAAATACTTCGTTCATATTAATAGCAAATTTTGTTTTCACAAGGAATCTTGCAACATCAAAGCACGCATGATTCTCTGTATCCTCATGTGATCTGATGTATTCACCTACTCTCCTAGATAAGAATTTAAAGAATTTTGCAGACCACACATGACAAGGAAGACTGTAGTAACGTATCCAAGTGAGTATCTCCTTATGCACGTCCTCCAGAGAACCATCAGGATGCCTAAGTTTCTACCTCTTTGATTAAGGTTGTGACTTCACCAATATCCTCTTCTTATAGCAGGCACATATTCGCTCCCATGGGTGTCGCCTTTATGTTAGAAATACCTTCAACATGAAAAGCCTCATACACCTTATAGGTTGAACCTGAAGTTTCCACTACCCCCGCAAAGGCTCTTTCGAACCTCGCCAGCTTTGACTTTTCTATGTTAAACTACAAATGTGCGAAACAAGGTCTTGCTCCCAGCTGATCTTTATCTTGATCTTAGTTCTTCATCCTTGGTTTATGTCTAGTAAAATTTTGGGGAAAATACCCAGTGACCTTCCTAGCACCCAGAACTTAGCGTAAGAAAGGTTTGGATAATCTTGACGTAACATCTCCCATCTCGTCCTAATCGAACTCTTCTACATAACTCCAGGTTTCTAATGCATTTGTAGATTGGTTCCATCATTATTTCTAATGCCGCCACGATGAAACCTCCGTATGTTAGCGTGTATCTTCTTTCCTCCGATCATAATGTTATCCAGTATGATTGCCAACACCCTTGCATCTTCAACATCTCTAAATCTGACAAAACCATAACGTTTCCCCTTCTTGTCTCTCTTAGGGGGGACGACAACTTCCTTCACCAAGCCAAAATGTTTAAATTCCTCAAACATATTCTTAGCTTTAAAACCTTCTAGAAATTCCGTAAAGAAAAACGATGAGATGTTGTTCTTCTCATTTTCTGCTCCATTTCCATTTTCTGCACATTTGCCGTTCTTCGCACCCCATATTGACCTTGTATCTACCTTTTGTCTGTTTGATTTGGTATGCCGAACCTCCGTCCATCTCTCCTCTCGTCCCATTCCTTAAAGTTAGGAAAACTTTTTGTCCATCCTTCCTCTAGTGCCAAATTCACTTATTCTTTTTATCTAGATTAAAAATATGCCATTCTCCCATAAATTTTAAATAAGAACCTTTCCTCATATTTAAAAACGAATAAGACTTCTTGTTGGGATGTTGATGCGGTTGAATGCAGTTGTGATACTGTGTATTGCGGCGGTGATGCGGTCTAGTGTGACAGAGATATGGTTTGGCGCGGCGGCTATGCGATTTTGTTGTGGCAATTCCATGTCATTTCATTTTACATTGCAATGTTGTTTGCGCTGCCATCTACATCTGCAATATTGTGGCCACATCAAGTGACGCGGTCTGCAATTTCAAACCATAGAGTTGAGGATTGATTTATGCTTTCTAATAGAAATTAGGGTCATAATTGTGGAGTCGAAAATAGAGGAGAAAGAGATGTCCGGTGCCAAATAAAAAAGAATAAGGTGGAGCAACATTGAATTTGTGTGAATAAGATGAGAATTACATTAGAAATAGAGATAATAGGGTTTAATTAATTAATTAATTAATAATAAAAAAAAATTAAAGAGTTGAATAAAAAAATTATAAGAATGAAATTTTATTAAAATATTAAAAATCATATCATAATAGTTTTTTATTTTTTACTGTTGTTAAAGACTATGCATATTTCCTTGTCATTTACAAAAATGGAATTTTATTAAAATTGGTTGTGTATACACTTTATCATAATGAAATTCTCATAGGAAAGGTTTTTGTATCTCTAAAAAGAATTAAACATGAGTGTCATCATGTTTCAGAAGTTAAAATATTTGCGCCGTTTTCCTTCATACCATGGATTCATTGCGCTGTGTTTCCGTTTATACAATTGATTTAATGAAGGTCCATAAACATTGTATTTGACCTGCCGATTTGGTTCATACCATAGATTCATTGCGCTGTGTTTCCGTTCATACAATGGATTTAATGAAGGTGCATAGACATTATATTTGAAGGTCAAAGACCGATAATATCATTTCAAAGATTTTAAGTAAAGTTTTATCACTTTAAATAATAATGTATGATATTGATATGGTAGTTAAAAGTTGATAATGGTTTAGATAATAATGTAGGTGATATTTATTTGGTAGATTAAATTTGATACTGAAATAGGTTAAAAGTTAATTTGTAAAAACTATTATTTTATTTAGATAATCATGTAAATATAACTGAAATACAGTTGTAAAAATCATATTTATAATAATTTTTTTTTTTAAAATTTAATTCCATTTGAGAAATTTTTTATGAGGTTAAACAATGCAGATGCACGGGTTTTAACTAGTTTTTCTAATAAGATTGTATTTAAGTTTGAAGTAATTTTTTAATAAATATAATAATTTATGTTGACATTAAAATAAAAAAATGATTATATTAAAATAAAATTTTGATTATGTCACATAACATGTGACATGTTACAATTTAACGACCACATCATAAAAAGTGAAACACAAATGAAGCAAGAAATTAAAATTGGAGAAAAAAATTAATGAAGGACTAATAAATTAAATTTTAAAATAGAAAGATTAAAACTTAAAAAATAAAAATAGAGGACTAAAGTTCCAATTAAACGTATAAAATTTAATAATCACACTTTATTCGTATTTTACATACACATTCAATTTTTTAAAAATAATTTATACTACAAAATTATTTATAAAAATATAATCTATTTAAGTTTAAAATATTGAAACAAAATAATTAATTACCAGTTTTTTAAAATAGTTGTACATTATCATTCTCAATCATGTTTTGAACCTATAAGATAAAAATATGAAGATAAAAAAATGGAAAAAAAGTAATGAAGGGAACTTGTTTCCACGTGAAGAGAGGTAGAAGTAGAAAGGTAAATTTATTGAATGTGAAGGACGTTGTGTGTAGAGTTGTATGTGAGGAGAGGTTGAAAGACATAGTTTATGTGAAAGAGTATTAGATATAACTTATTCCTATATAGAGTAGGTGAAGATTTTAGATATAACTAATTCCTATAGAGTAGGTGAAGATTTTAAATGAAACGATTAAAATCTCATTTTAAGTTAAATATCATGATTAAAATTTTATTTTACCCTTTTCAAAATAAAATAAAAATTTTATTTTCCATTTATGACGTGGTCTTAAGAAGTACAAATTGAAATTAATAAAAGGAATTCAGATTTTATTCCTATAGGAAGGATTTCAAATTAAGAATTGAGTTCCTCAAAAACATGGTATCACATACAACAACAAGAAATCATGAAAAGTCTCTTGTTAGAATAGTCATCACTAACAAGAGCATTTTAAATGAGTTTCCAAAAAAAGTAAGGATTTGATATAGGAAAAATTTAAGCAGGTAGGTTAGTGAAATTAAATCTCTATAGAAATTATTAAGTTAATTAACTTTTTCATTTTTATACTTAAAGTGGAATAACTTTTGTATGAGTATATTGGTTCCTTAATTTATTTATAAATAATTTATACAATATATAAAGAGAATATTTTGTTTTGGTGTGGTTTAATTTTTTATCATTTTTACCCTTATTTTATTGTGTATTTTTCTTAATAATTTCATATTATTAACTTTCACATAACTTCTTATTATTAATTGATCTTACCTGATTAGAAAGGAATCAGTGATCTGCCACGCGTCGTTGATCTGCTAGCTGTTCACCGAAGGTATGGAAGAGGAGGGAAGGTGTACCTGCAACACACTCCGGTGCCAAAGTAAGCGACGAGCAGAGCAGTAACAAGTACAGAGAGAAGAGTGAGAAAGTTAAGTTACCTGACCCTCTAGTGAAGAGGGTATTTATAGTGAGCCCCCAGCGCAGGGCCAACGGTTACCTAGCACTGGGCTGGGCTACCAGGCCCAATTTAGTAACTGCTAGGGATGACGTGGCGTCGTGAAGACCAGCACGTGGTCTTCGCCCTAGGGTAACTGTTCCGCACTATCCGGGAGGAGGAAGACCGAATCTCCAGGACGTGGATAGTTACTTTATGACGTGTCCCTGTGTGAGGGACACGTAAAGAACGTGGGGGAAGGTCCGAGGAGCTCCCCGAGCAGGTTGGACTCTGTCCGACGACGGGGAAGGAAGAGGCTGGCTGGTCGGCTGCGATGGTCCTGCCCGACGGGTCTTCTGCCCGTCAGCGTGGTCCTATTGGGCCCAACCTCAGTGAGGTTTGGGTCTGCTTGGTTGTGGGTTAAGCGTCGGCCCAGTCCAGAACATTAACTTTCACATATTGTATTTTTTTTAAAAAATTATTTAAACAAAATTATCGTTTATATTTTCATCCGTACGTATTAAAAAAGCGGACAAACGGGCACGCGAGTGCCCGTCTGGACGCTAGTATTTATAGAGAGAGAAAGTAAAATAAGATACTACTTTCGTTCCTTTATATAAGAGATAATTTAATCTTTAGATTTATTGAATAACTAATATATTTGGTTAGTTTATAGAGTAGATATATTAATTATTCAATGAATCTAAAAAGTAATTTGTTTCTTATATAAAGAAACAGAGGTAATATACAATAGCAAAGCTATTAAGGAGCCGAAGGGTGCCGCTACACCCCTAAAAATCCATATTTTAGTTTAATATGATACTAGTATTCCTTAAGGAAGTATTTGAGGAGGAATTAGTTTACAGGGGTAAAATTTAAGAAGATATATGGCATGGCTTACTGTATAAGGAGAGTATGCTCAAACAAAAATTTAGATCAAAATGGGTGACGAAGGGATATAAATTCTAGTTTCTTCTATTCTATGATGAAGATTAGATTCAGAAGTAACGCAATTTCGTCAGCTATGGTTGGCCTTGGATTGGATGTCGACATCATGCGTATTAAAGAGGCTGTCAAATATGCTTTTAAAGCTAGATTTATGAAACCTTGTACTCCTTCTGTTAATATGCAGCTGCGTGATCTACCTAAGCTGCCGGAAGAAGAAGCTGAGATATTGCAGAAGCCGTTTACAATGAAGGATATTTTGGAAGCGACTAGAGATGGCGACGGCAATAAGAGCCCGTGTCAATATGAATTCAACCTTGAGTTTTTAATCGTTGTTGAGACATTGTAGGTGAAGACATAACGAAATGTAATCAAGAATTCCATCATACTATTAATGTCCCTAAAGCGTTCAACTAATCTATCATTGCTTTTATCCCTAAAAAAGCCAATCTGCAATGTATGGACGAATTTTGGCCTATCAGCCTTGTAGGTAGTATATACAAAGTAATTTCGAAGATTCTTGCTGGAAGGTTGCGTAAGGTTATTGGTAGTCTTATCTCGAACTCTCAGATAGCCTTCATCCCTGGTCGTCAAATTCTTGATGGTGTCCTTGTGGTTAACGAGCTTATTAACTTAGCTAGTAGAAGTAAGAGAGGGTGTGTCATGTTTAAAGCTGACTTTGCTCAGGCCTACCATTGTGTTGATTGAGACTTTTTGGTGAAGTTGTTGAAGGTAATGGATTTTGGCGACAAATGGATTCATTGGATCAAGGGTGGTTTTATGGATGTTCATCTGTTCGTCCTAGTGAGTGGTAGTGCGACAAGAGACTTTAAGGCAAGTAGGGGTCTTAGACAAGGGGACTCCTTTTCTATTTTCTATTATTGCTGAGGGTCTTGCTGTGTTGGTTAGGAGGGTGGTGTTGAAGCAATTATTAAAGGGGTTTAAGCTCATTGGGGTAGATGAGATTAACCTTGTTCACTTCGCCGATGATACTATTTTGATTTATGAAGATAATTGGAGCAACTTATGGGGAATCAAAGTGATTCTAAGAGGATTCGAGTTGGTCTCTGGATTGAGAATTAACCTCGTGAAAAGCTGTTTATTTGGCATTTGTGTAGAGGATTCGTTTTTACATGCTGCTTCTCAGTTTTTTGCTTGCAATTTGGGTATGTTTCCTTTTAAATTCCTGGGCATTTTTGTTGGTGGGAATACATATGAGTTGCATTTTGGAAACCGGTTGTTGACATATTCAAAGCAAGACTCTCAACTTGGAAAGGAAATTTAATTTCGATTAGAGGAAGGGTAACGTTGATCAATTACGTATTAACGAATCTACCGGTTCATTATCTTGCTTTCTATAAATCTCCTCTTAAATATGTGAATCAACTAGTGGCTATCCAACATAGATTTCTTTGGGTTAAAAATTCATAATCGAACTCGATGGCTTGGGTTCAGTGGTCGAACGTGTGCAAACCAGTTGAACATAGGGGTATCGGTATCAAAAGTATCTTTGAGTTTATCGTTGTGTTATTGACTAAATAGTTGTGGAGGATTATTCAAGAACCGGGAGCAATTTGGCAGAAATTGTTACATTTCAGGTATGGTAATATTGTAAAACAAATTCGTTTAAAATCTGATGGTTCGTCTGCTAGGTTGAATTCGCTTTGGTGGAAAGATGTATTACTGTTGGCTGACTCTACGGATGTTGCAGTTTTTTTGGGGACAATTATCTTGCAAATTGGGCAATGGTTCTCTAGTGTCCTTCTGACATGCTAAATGGGTGGGCAAGCTGTCTTTGAAAGTTGGTTTTCCTGCTGTTTATGCTGTTTCAGAAAGTAAATATGCTGCTACGTGTGATTATGGCATCTGGTATGAAGAAGTCTGACAGTGGAAAGTTGGGGGCGGTGGAATCTTTAGAAGTCGAGGTGTCGGTTGAACTGTTAGATATCCTTGTTGTGGTGAGTCCTAATCCTCTTATGTAGGAATGTTTCGTTTGGTCGGGTGCTTCACCTCATCTTTTTTCGGTTTAATCGTGCTATGATGGCTTATTGAGGTTCTGCAATTTAGTTATGCACCTGCTGATGTGTATGGTGGGCGCGAAATCAAGTTATGCTTAACAATGCCTTTTGTGTTGTTGAGAATATTTTTCATAGTATTGTGCAATATCCGTGGTGGTGGCTAGGAGTGTCTTCAAAACGTAGATTTTGTGGTAATTATTATGAGTGGTCTAAATGCCCCTCCAATTTTTTGAAGGCGTGGCGTCTTAGTTTTGTCAAATCCTTATTATTCAAGACAATTTTTATATTAACATTGTTTAGTTTGAAATACACCTACTATTCCCCTTATCGCAATTGCTTTATATATATATATATATATATATATATATATATATATATATATATATATATATATATATATATATATATATATATATATATATATATATATATATATATATATATATATATATATATATATATATATATATATATATATATATATATATATATATATATATATATATAATATAGAAAAATTCTTAAGTAAAGAGGGACATAACAAATAATTTTATACCCAGTCAATCACAACTTTTTTATTAATTAAAAAATAAAAATAATTATTCTCTCTCCTTCATAATCATAACAATTCCATAAATTTAATTAAAAGATAAATTAAATTTAAAATAAATTTAAATTTCTTTTTTTTTTATTGGATGTGTCTAAGAATGTTGATTTATGTACGTTTCTATACAAAAATTTCTCTATAATATAAATGAGTATTGTCGTATCAAATTTGTATATTCTAATAATTTATTTTAAAAGCTTAATATTCTTTTGATAATTTCAAGATTTATTTTGATACTTTAACACAAGAAATGTTCATATAACAAAAAAGACTAACTAATATATTTAAATAATTTAATTGATATATATGGTAAATAATTTTTTCACTATCAATTAATATAACCGTTGAATTTTTTAATATATTGGATTTTTTTTAATCACATACAAATTATCATCTATGAATGATTATGATGTATGGATGGTGTAAAGTTTTTTACACTCTCAATACATACTAATTAATCTCATATTTTAAAGATTTAAATATCAATATAAATTAAAAGATCAAAATGAATTTCGAAATTAACATACGGAATTAAAAAAAAAATAGTAAATCTATTTTAAAAATACTATTTTTAAAATAAAAAGTCATATTTTAATCAAATTTATACAATATAAAATACTATTGTCATGTTATTTTTTTAATTTGCAAGATTAAATTGTTTAAAATAATTAATATTTTTTATTTTTAGTATAACATTTATTTTTTTAACTGTGCCGTCTAACTAATACTATTTGCATCACTTTTGACTCAATAGTTATTACTTGATATTTATGATAAAAGTCAATATATCAATACATGATAAATACATTCTAATAAAATTACTCTTTTCTCTTTTTTATTTCTACAATTTTTTAATGTATGTAAAATAATCAACTAAATTATTAATTTTAAAAAGAAATCATTTTTAATTAAAAACATCATTAAGAAACACATATTAAAATTTTATAAATTACAAATTTAAAATTAATTCAAACCACATGTCAATATGTATAATACAAAATACACTAATTGCAACTCTAAATGTAATAACTATTTAAAATTATAGTCTATTTACTGCTCCCCTTAATATATTAGACAAGATGCGTCACTGAAGATATATGCTATCAATATAATAGTTTATACTTGGCTTTCTAAATAAAAATTGAAAATATATGTAATTTTTCAAAAAATAAAATTCTAATAATACTAAAAATGGTAAAGAAAACAAAAAAATGTAGAGGAATAATACCTATTGAAGGAAAAAAAAAATGTAATGTATATAAAGAGTATAATGTATACAAGTTAGTAAACTTAATGGAAGGAATCTGAAAGATGGTAATCCACACTTTTTTCTGAAGACTTTTATGTTCAATATAATTTGGTAAACTATCTCATCAAATGAAAGTATCATAATCAAAAGTGTTAGCAACTACACAAATATTTCCTTCAATGTATATATGAGAGACTTTAAAATGAAAAGTTTTTAATATATAAGGACACTTAGATCATCTAGTTTGAAGTTTCTATTATACCATTTTTTATTAGAAAATGCTTAATAATCAAGCATAAAAAGCTAGATCATCCTTTGTTTTGAGCAATCTCTATGGATAAAATGACACTTATTTATTTTAAATAGACACTTATTAATTTAAATTACAAAAAATCACATAAAAATCCCTCATCTATCATAAAAAGGAGATAAAGTATGTATCGACATTTTAACTTAGTTATTTATGAGCGAAAGGGAAAATACCCATTAAAATCACAAAGATTGAAGCTAACTAGTGAGAATTTTGTGGGGAAGCAGGGACTCACCTAGGAAATACAGGATAAAAATAAGACATTTTTTCTGAGACAATCTCGCCAAGTGAAGACAAAGGCTCTTTGGGCGAGCATAGACAGCTAAAAAAGACTTCTAGACCAATTTACTTCATGAAGAAGAAAAGAAGCTCGGTGGGAGAAGTGCCAACCTCGTTGGGCGAGACAGGACGGTTCAGAGACCCCTTGGCTAAGTAACTTCAAGGTGAAGGAAGAGTTTGCTCACTAGGAAAAATAAGGAGGGCAAAAGCCACTTGGATGAGTTGGACATAACTTTTGGTGAAGAAAAAGAGGCTTGTTAGGCGAGCTAAAGACCTCGCTACGCAAAAATACTTGCTGAAACCCTTATAAATAGAGGTCACAATTTGCTCACAAACAAATCATTCCATTGAATAAGTCCTACTAAGATAGAATATAAAAAAAATAGAGACAATTTAGAGGGAGAAATCCTAAGGGAGATATTGAAGATCGAAGGTGGAAGTTTCATCCGATCAAAGAAATCGCCGTTGATGCTATTACATCTCTTTCTTCTTGATCATCATTATAAAACTACTATGAGTAAGAGTATCTAAAATCTCTTTTATTAGAGTTAGATTCAATTGTCCAAACACTCATGTATTCATTTTGATCATAGCGTTATATATATTCTAGTTATTCATTAATATTGATCATTATCTTCGTTCTTAATGTTTGCTATAAACTAGATATTTATAAATTGTTATAATGGTTCTGAATTGATATTGAGAGATGATTTTCTTAACTAGATCAAATATTTTCATCTCTTAGATACTAAAATTCTGTCGAAACTTAATGTTATAGTATTGGTTAATTGGTTAAAAGATTGTCACTTAAGAAATGATTGATTTTGTTTAGACATGAAAAACATTCTCATATATATATATATATATATATATATATATATATATATATATATATATATATATATATATATATATATATATATATATATATATATATATATATATATATATATATATATATATATATATATATATATATATATATATATATATATATATATATATATATATATATATATATATATATATATATATATATATATATATATATATATATATATATATATATATATATATATATATATATATATATATATATATATATATATGGCAACTTTCAATTATAGTCCCTCAAAAAATTTTCTTCAAACAATGGTCCCCATAAAGATTTTCGTCCTGAAAAATGGTTTCTCCCGTTAGTTTCCTGTAACGGAGGGTTGTTAGACAATGGCACAGATCTAGAAGGGGGTTGAATAGATCGCTTGCTTAAAATAAGAGTCGGCGCTACCAAAAATTGGTTTTTAAAATTTGTTTAATAGCGGAAGCGGCCGAGGAACTATACACGTCTAAAACGAACGGTTACTAGAAAATAGGATATGCGTTAAGCCTAGGGAATCTGATAAACGAGATATGAGAATCACTATGTCAATCACACTTTCAATTGGATTATGCTCACTATACGGTGTGACTAGTTCTAATGCCTTCAAAATATTGACAATATGAAAAGACAGCACACAAGGTTTTTAGTTCACACAATTTATCAAACACTTGGAGTGCAGAGCACTACAAGTGAATTCTGTTTTGAGAGTTATGTGCTCAAGTTCTCTCTTAGAATCAATGATTGTACTAGGTTTAAAATTAGTTCAACACAACTCAAACCAGAACTAGATTGATATAATAGTTTGCACTAAAAACACAAAAATTTAGCAATATAAACGTAAAGAAAAAGACACAGCGATTTGTTGAGGCAGTTCCCCCGTCGTCCTCGCTCGGGGTAAGTCTGCCCTCAATTCTAACAATAGAATTGAGACCTGTATATAGATAGATATAACCTGTTGGTCAATGTTTATACAAGAAGCAAATAACTATCAAACAAACGAACACAATTGTTGTTGTAGAGCCTATTTCTTATTTCCCCTTGATTCAAGTTGAATCAAGTACTTTGAACATTGTGAATAATCCTCTGATTGCAACACTCTCTTTGAACAACCTTCAGTCTTCAAAATCTGGCCCGACTGATTTCAATCACCCGCGTGTCGAACCTGAATCTCCCACTCAGAATCCTCTGTTTACCTTTATTAAATCGACAGAACTTCCAGCTTTTCCATTACCTTCACTCGGCTGAATATGTGATGGAACGAATCGTGCAAAAACCCCCCAAAATCTGAGATTCTTCGAGGACAAAACCCTAACGGTTTTATTCAAGAAAAACATGCCGATTACTCAACCCAAACCAGATAAACCAATCTTCGACTTTGGATGTTATCACCTCGAACATGCACAATGCACAACAAAGATGATTATGTATAATTGTTGTGAAATGTTATGAAGAGAATGAAGATGATGAGAACCAAATCGACACGTAATTTACTTTTCTTGTTTTCTTAAGATGTTTTAAAATGAAAGAGAAACTCCACCTATATACCAAACATAACTGACATGACAAACAAAACCAATTCACAAAAACTGTTGACATAACAAAAATTTGACACAAAACAGCTAGTGGTCGACCTATGCAGTAGAGGGGGTCGACCTGAGCAGACCCGAACGCAAGATTGTGCAGAAAACAGGACCATGCGTCGACCGGAGCATAGCATGCGTCAACGCATAGCATGTACTTTTAGCCAAACAAAAATGCTTACAATATGAGTCGACCGGAGGGTCGACGCGAGCCCTCCTGAGACTAATGCACTAAAAAGACTTGCAGTGTGAGTTGACCGGAGCAGATGTTTGGTCGACTCAAAACCCTGAAACAATAAAAAATGCCTATTTTCATGCTTTATGACACTTTTGATGAAACCTATAGTATGGGAAACAACACCAACTAAGTCAACCCTATATGACACACATATTTGGCTATCTATATGCAACAATTGTGATTTTTACGAGCATTTAAATTATGAGAGACAAGACATGCAAATACGACATGGTGACAACGTCCAACATATATTTTTCTATGGAGATGAGTTTTGACATCATCGAAACGAGCACATCTATATATGAGGCTTTGCCCTCACAAGGTTGATGTGGCATGCCACTGGGATCCTTGTCATGGCCACATCAGATTGAGTTAGAATGATTATTTTTGTTATCATAAATAGTAGAGGAATAAAGTGTGAACCCTAATCCCTTTGTTCACCGTATGCATCTTCTTCTTCTTATTCCTTCCTCTCATTGTTCTTCTTCTTCTCATTCCCTCACCCATCTGAGAAAAATGTCATCTTCATTTAGGTTAAGCAAAGAAGTTTCTTACTATTCAACGAGTCTGACGAACCGTGGAGTGAAAAGGTGTAGATGCAATGGTGTTATTATTTCATACATGTGCAAGAACGAAAAGAACAAAGGTCGATTGTTTTGGAGGTGTCCATATTGGAAAAACGAGGGAACCTGCAATTTATTTATTTGGGATGATGAAATTGTAAAAGTCAAGGATGATGAGGAATGCGTAGATTCAGAATGGAGGAAGGACAATAGTAATGTGATAGAAATACAAGCTTTAGAAACTCTGAAGGAGCTCTACGAATCATCCATGAAGAAGAACAAGAGGTTGAAGATGAAGATTAAGGCAGAGACATTTTGGAGGAAGCTGAAGACATTATGTGTTGTAGTTTCAATCTTGGTCAATTTGTATTTGTTAATTAGATGTAATTGTTGATTAGGTGTAATCATTTGTAATGTTTGTTTAACTGTTAAGCTTGTATAAGTGGTATGTTGTGAAATGTAATATGAACTGGTTTTGTTTAAAATACTAATTGGTAAGTTCTATTTGTAATTCATTTAGTATTGTTTGATTAGTATGTTAAATTTGTAGTTTCAGTTGCAGAACATAGTTTTGACACAACTTGACCTATAAATTTGACATGATATGATTGTATAAAATTGAGTGTATAAAATTGGACATAGTTTTAGTTAATTAGTATTGTTCTGTATGTGTAACTAGCATAAAATTGACCTATTAGGTGGATGATGACGAGAAAACGCATCGGTTATATCGCTAGATTTCATTGACTTTTACCGCGCATTCACCGTTTTAACGCTCGATTCCTCGAGTTTTTCTTACTATTCTGCAGGTACATCGATATGTGAGGCCAAATCAAGAATTAAGAAGAAAAGAACAAAGAAACCACAAGAAATGAAGCAAGACAGAAGCCTGCATAAAACTCTGCATAATTTGTTACGACCACGGTCGTTACAAGGGAGTCACGACCGTGACACCTTGCTTTGGGACCTCACGACCGTGAGGAATGAGTGACGACCGTGACACTTGGAAACATAAGGCAACGAGCGTGAAGACCTTGTCACGCCCGTGACAAGGATATAACGTGATTCTTTTGACTCAGACTACGTCAAAGTCACCAGTGAAGCCACTCCTCCTAGTAATTCTCACGTGAGGGAGGTTTCTCCCACTTTCTGCTGCCACTTTCCAACATTTTCTCAACCACTTCAGCAAAGCCCAAGAAGCAAAAGACCCAGGACCAGCCCATTGGAAGCTCTATAAATAGGACCAGCTCAGGAGAATTTAGGGACAGACTTCAGTATCCAAATTTCCTGCGGAAGCTCTGCCGAATTACCTTACCATCAGATTTATTATTCCAGCATTTTATTTTCTGCCTTATTTTATTTGTATCCAAACCAACCGTGTAACAATTTCCAACATTAGGGAATTGTTATACCCTTATTTGTTTCCAGCCTTCAGCATTTCGTTTTAATTTTTATTTCCGCCTACTCCAAGCCTTCCGGTCTGTGGAAGAAGGAGTCTACTCAGATATTTGTTAATCAGGTTTTTTTTCAGTTATTACAATTTAATTTATCTAATTTATTTATAATGTCCAATTATTTCTCTGCCATTAGTAAGTTAATAAATAACTCTGAGTCTGATTTAACCTCGATGAGTAGCTAAATACCTTAGGGCGGTATGTAGTTATAACTAACTTAACCGGTAAAATATAACCATGGGCTAAAATAATTAATCGCTTAACATTCTGGCTGATACTTTTTAATTAAATTCGACCTTTTCGTTACGAGAGTAAGAAAAGGGTATTAGGTTGGGTCAAGACCACGAGAGTGTGAGATTTTAACCAGATAGCTAAAGTTAGGCATTTAAATTAAATACAGCGAGAGCGCTTTAAGATAAATTAGACTTATTTAGTTTCCAAAAATTATCTCTAAACACTTATGGGCTAGCGAAAGCAGGCATAGGGCTTTAGGGATGAGATCTGATTCAAGACCACGAGAGTGTGAGTTGAGGGTATTCAAACTAGTAATCTCTACCGAATAGATTAAGTGAACATCTTTATAAGCCTAGGTTAGATTGACCCACCTAAGTTAGTATAATTACATACCGACCGTTTTAGTATTATTTTATTAAAAACTTAATTTTTATTCCGCCTTCAATAGTCTTAGAAAACCAACAACAATCGTGACAACTATTCGCCTTAGCTAAACTAGAAGTTCATCTAGCACTACGTAACGATAGAATCCCTGTGGATCGATAATCTTAAATATTACTTCGATAGGCTGTGCACTTGCAGTAAGATACCGCTAGACGCATAAGTAGACACGTCTTTAGCCCATCAAGTTTTTGGCGCCGTTGCCGGGGATTCCTTAATTTAGTTACTAGTGCACTTAGGTAGCATTGTCTAGACTAAGGTATCAACTATTTAATTTAACTTAATCTCCGAGTGTATGCCACGTACTCGCTCCAAAAGCGAAGACTTGCAACCTCTAATCCCTGAATCGGAACGCTTCTTACACGTAAGAAGACGTATACTCGATTTCGAAAATAATTCTAACATTCCAGATCTTCAATTAGATCCGCCTGAACCAGTCGTAAAATCAGAAAACTCAGGAATGGCTGAAGAACAAACTCATCCACTCAAGTATTACGCTAATCCTTCGCAAGGTGAACCGCATTCAAGCATTGCAGCACCGGCTATCAACCGAAACGATTTCGAACTAAAACCATCATTGATATCAGCCGTGCAACAAAACCAATTCGCCGGAAATCCTACCGAGGATCCGAATCTTCATCTTTCGATCTTTGTGCAATATGCAGATACCGTAAAAGCCAATGGAGTTACCCAAGAAGCTATTAGACTACGTTTGTTTCCTTTTTCGCTTCGAGACAGAGCAAGAGCATGGCTTCAATCTCTGCCTTCAAACTCAGTAACTACATGGGAACAACTTAAGAAAGTTTTCTTGAATAGGTATTTTCCACCTAGCAAGACAGCTATGCTGAGAGCTCAGATCAACGGGTTTAAGCAAAGAGAAAGTGAATCATTATTCGAAGCTTGGGAACGCTATAAGGATCTACTTAGGCTTTGTCCACATCACGGATTAGTAGAATGGATGGTCATCCATACCTTCTATAATGGACTCTTGTACAATACAAGAATGACAATTGACGCTGCCGCGGGTGGTGCATTGATGGACAAAGAATATAGTGATGCCTATGCACTTATCGAAAGTATGGCTCAGAATCATTACCTTTGGGGAAGCGAAAGAGTCGCGACTGAGAAACCGACAAAGGGAGGTATGTACGAAGTAAGTAGTATGGACCAAGTCAATGCGAAGTTTGACCAACTAAGCCAAAAGATCGATAGCTTGGCCATAACACCCGCAGCCACCGTGGCTGCAGTAACACCCAACTGTGAGTTATGTGGAGTCCCGGGACACGAAGTCTCTGATTGTCAACTATTGATAGGAACTCCCACTGATCAAGTGAATTATGCTCAAGGAAACCCTTACTCAAACACATACAACCCAGGTTGGAAGAATCATCCGAATTTCTCCTATAAGAGTAACAATGCTTATTACGCACCAGGTCAAGCACCAGCTACATCACCAGGATATCAAAAGACTGCTCCTAATATCCCTAGAAAGTCGAACCTTGAATTGATGATGGAGAGCTTTATAGCTAGCCAATCTCAGACGAACAAGGACTTCTTAAACCAAAACATCCACACTAGCGAGCAGATTAAACAATTAGTGAGCAAAGTAGACGCACTAGCTACGCATAACAAAATGCTTGAAACTCAGATTTCACAAGTAGCTCAACAACAAGCGCCTACTGCTGCCCCAGCTGGAGTATTCCCTGGACAACCTCAACCTAATCCGAAAGGACATGCTAACGCTGTAATATTAAGAAGTGGCAAGGAACTTGACGGACCTACCGATCCGAGACTTGACAATCCAGCCATGTACCAAAAACCGGATAAACCGACTGAAGTGGTGAATGATCCAGAAGAAAAGGAAGATGAAAGTCAAGAGGTAGTGGAGAAAGAACAACCTTATGTGCCTCCACCACCCTATAAACCACCAATTCCGTACCCTCAAAGATTAATAAGTTCTAAGACGACGGGTCAATTTAAGAAATTTGTAGAACTTCTGAAACAGTTGAATATTACTATTCCGTTTACAGAAGCAATTACCCAAATACCCTCGTATGCCAAGTTTCTAAAAGAAATCTTATCCAATAAGAAAAAGATAGAGGATAACGGAACAGTTACACTCACTGCCGAGTGTAGCGCCATAATCCAGAATAACATGCCTCCTAAGCTAAAAGATCCAGGAAGTTTCTCTATACCCTGTGTAATAGGAAAATTCGTCATTGACAAAGCTCTTTGCGATTTAGGAGCCAGTATCAGTGTTATGCCCTTAACGATTTGCAAAAGGCTAGACATGGGAGAACTAAGACCAACAAAAATGTCTGTTCAACTAGCCGATCGCTCTGTTAAATATCCTGTAGGCATACTAGAAAACGTCCCCGTACGTATAGGACAATTCTACATTCCTACTGATTTTATAATCATGGACATCTCTGAAGACTCCACTACACCTATCATACTAGGAAGACCATTCTTAGCTACCGCCGGAGCTATAATAGACGTAAAAAGAGGAAAGCTAACCTTTGAAGTAGGTGAAGAGAAAGTTGAATTTGTTTTAACACAATTCTTACAATCACCAGCTATAGAGGATACATGCTATCTAATGGACGTAATTGACGAATGTGTAAGAGAAATGGAACTGGAGGAGACCACTTATTCTGAAATAATGAAAATTCAAATCCCTCCAATTCTCGAAGATGATAATTGGCAAACACCGTATCAGGATAATAGTCTGAGCGAAAGCTTAGCACTTACACCGGATCCCATGCCAAGTAAAGATAAACCTACATTAGGATTAAAAACTCTACCTAAAAACCTAAGGTACGAATTCTTAGACGTTGAATGTAAAAGACCAGTTATAGTGAATTCCAGTTTAGGAACTATAGAGACAAAGAAACTTTTAGATGTCTTGAAGAAATATCCAACTGCATTAGGATATAACATATCTGATCTCAAAGGAATATGTCCTTCAGTTTGCATGCATCGCATTCTGCTAGAAGAAGATTGCAGAACCTCCAGAGAAGCTCAAAGAAGAATAAACCCAACCCTTAGCACTGTAGTAAAGGAAGAAGTCAAGAAATTATTAGATGCCGGGATAATATATCCAATCTCTGATAGTGAATGGGTTAGTCCAATACATGTAGTGCCAAAGAAAGGAGGTATCACTGTTGTGAAAAACGCTCAAGGCGAATCGATATCACAAAGAGTAGTGACGGGATATAGAGTGTGCATAGATTATCGTAAACTAAACAAAGCCACTCGAAAAGATCATTTCCCACTACCTTTCATAGATCAAATGTTAGAACGATTAGCCAAGCATTCTTACTTCTGTTACCTTGATGGTTACTCAGGATTTTTCCAAATCCCTATCCATCCTGATGATCAAGAGAAGACCACGTTCACATGTCCTTATGGAACGTTCGCTTATAGGCGAATGCCCTTTGGATTGTGCAACGCCCCTGCAACCTTTCAAAGATGCATGATGTCAATCTTCGCAGATTTTATAGACAACATCATGGAAGTGTTCATGGACGACTTCTCTGTATGCGGGCAAAGCTTTGAAGGATGTCTATCAAACTTAGAAATGGTGTTAGAAAGATGTGTAAAAGTGAATCTCGTGCTTAACTGGGAGAAATGTCATTTTATGGTCAACGAAGGAATAATATTAGGTCATGTGATATCAGATAAGGGAATTGAAGTCGATAAAGCTAAGATTGAAGTAATAAAAGATCTTCAACCTCCTAAAACCGTTCGAGAAATACGAAGCTTTTTAGGACACGCCGGTTTCTACCGACGATTCATTAAAGATTTCTCGAAAATCACTAAACCTCTTACTGGTTTATTAATGAAAGACGCTGACTTCATATTCAATGAAGATTGTCTTAAAGCATTCGAAACTCTAAAAACAGCCCTCATCACCGCACCAATCATGCAACCCCCTGACTGGAGATTACCTTTTGAAATCATGTGCGATGCGAGTGACTATGCTGTGGGCGCAGTCCTGGGTCAGAGAAAAGAAAAGAAACTCCATGCGATTTACTATGCAAGTAGAACCTTGGATTCTGCCCAGATGAACTACGCCACTACAGAAAAAGAATTGCTGGCAGTTGTCTTTGCGCTTGACAAATTCCGCTCTTACCTAGTTGGAGCGAAAATAATCATTTACACAGACCACGCTGCTATCCGATATCTGTTAACTAAGAAGGATGCTAAGCCAAGACTCTTAAGATGGATTTTACTTCTACAAGAGTTTGATCTAGAAATAAAAGACAAAAAAGGTACTGAAAACGTCGTAGCGGACCATTTATCTAGAATAGAAGGTATTAAACCCGAACAAGTGCCGATTAACGATGATTTTCCGTATGAACAGCTGATAGCGCAAATAGGAAGCGACCTGGCGCAGTTAGATATAAATGAACCAGAACCTGTGGAAATAATACAGACAACTGTAGGACTGCCATGGTACGCTGACATTGTCAACTACCTAGCCGCAGGAGCTCTCCCACCAGATCTAACCTATCAGCAGAAAAAGAAGTTCTTTCATAACCTGAAACAGTACTATTGGGATGAACCATTATTGTTCAAACGAGGACCGGATGGAATCTTTCGCCGATGTATTCCCGAAGAAGAAATAGAAGATGTCATTGCCCAATGTCATTCATCTCCTTATGGTGGACATGCGAGCACTTCCAAGACCTGTGCGAAAATCTTGCAAGCCGGCTTATACTGGCCTAATCTATGGAAGGATGTCCACATCGCTGTTATAAGTTGCGATCGGTGTCAACGCACCGGCAATATTTCAAGAAGAGATGAAATGCCCCAAAAGGGAATTTTGGAAGTGGAAATCTTCGACGTCTGGGGAATAGATTTCATGGGACCATTCCCATCATCTTTCGGTAATAATTACATACTCGTAGCCGTTGACTATGTCTCAAAATGGATCGAAGCCATAGCTTCTCCTACAAATGATGCACGAGTAGTAATAAAGCTTTTCAAAAACATAATCTTCCCCAGATTTGGTGTACCTCGACTCGTCATAAGTGACGGTGGCTCACACTTCATTTCGAAAATCTTTGACAAATTACTATCTAAATATGGAGTGAGACACCGTGTGGCCACACCGTATCACCCACAAACAAGTGGACAGGTCGAAGTCTCAAACCGAGAGATTAAACAAATCTTAGAAAAGACTGTCGCCATATCTCGGAAAGATTGGTCATCTAAACTTAATGAAGCTCTATGGGCTTATAGGACCGCTTACAAGACTCCCATAGGTACTACACCTTTCAAACTAGTTTATGGAAAGTCTTGCCACCTCCCAGTAGAACTAGAACACAAAGCTTATTGGGCGATCAAAACTCTCAATATGAACTATAGTGCTGCAGGAGAAAAGCGAATCCTAGACATTAACGAATTAGAAGAACTAAGGTTAGATGCATATGAAAATGCTAAGCTATATAAGGAAAGAACCAAGCGATGGCATGATAAACGCCTATCTAAGAAAGAATTCAGTGTGGGAGACGTTGTACTCCTCTTTAATTCAAGACTTAGGCTCTTTCCTGGAAAATTAAAGTCCAGATGGTCGGGACCCTTTGATATAACTAAAGTATTCCCAAGTGGAGCAATAGAAATCAAGGGGAGGAACAATGAACCATTCATAGTAAACGGACAGCGCCTAAAACATTATCATAGAGTTGAAAATAGAGACTATACGAATGATCTAAAACTTTTGAAATTGTCCGCAAATTCCCCTGATTAGTCTAAACCTCAGCGTTACGTCAGGCTTTTGACAATAAAAACAGCGCTTAGTGGGAGGCAACCCATTTTCTTAGTTACCTATTTTAAACTATCCTTTTCCTTTTTAAGCATTTTTAATTATCGTTATTACTATTTGTTTAAATTGTTTTATTAGTTTTATTTTACATTACATTTATAGCCATTACATTTTAGCATTTCATTTTTTTCTTATTTTTATCCTAAATCACTTTTTACAGATTTTTCTAAAGTCTTTTCCACTGAATTGTTTCCACCGTATTTTCACTGACTATGGCTAACCAACCTATTAACTATATGGAAACCCAATTTAGAGGTAGGAATCAGAGAATAAAGTTCGAAGAGTTATCACAGAGGCAAATGGATTTGACCCTGTACCCAAATGAAAAGACTATGGAAACCTTAGGTATACATGAGAGCATGATATACCTGTTCAACCGACTCGGATGGGAAAATGCAATGATCCAGCACAAGTTTGCAACTTACCGAGAGCTCACCCTTGAGTTCCTTAGTTCCCTACTTTACCTACCCGAGCACGGTTTTGGTTCTAGGAAAGGATTCATTAGTTTCCGCCTATTCGGAATAGAATACGACTTTAACCACAAAGAACTAGCTGACCTACTAGGATTCCCTAGTGGACCTTTCGCCTTTACTACCACACAGGTAGAATTGATGGATGTGGAGCTAAATTTCTTTTGGGGAACTCTGACCGGAAACTACCACCCTGAACCAAATGATATGAACAATGATGAAATCCATAACCCTGCTCTTCGCTACTTCCACAAATTCCTAGCCCATACCTTCTTTGGAAAAGAAGAAAATATTACCGGAGTCTCTAAGGATGAATTATTTATTATGTCATGTTTCAATACTGGACAGTGTGTTAATGGTGTCCCTTTCATGATGCAAACCTTCACCCGCATCCAAGATGAACCTGAATTACCTATAGTGGTAGGAGGCCTTGTAACCATGATTGCTGATGCCTTAGGACTTAGGTACCAACTGGACAGGTGTACCCGTCTGGGAACCGTACGCCTGATGAACCTTAAATTCTGCTTCAATAGACATATTATAAGGAATTTAGGACGCCCACCTTTTGAGTACCTGATCCGGAACACAGTAGTCACCCTGTTCACATTGCCCAATCATGCAAAAGTAGGTGTTCATAATAAGGATAATTGGCTTTATGAGTTAAACCCACCTGTTTATCCAGCCACTCCTGAAACACCTCAGTCTCACAGGATAACAGATGATGTAATGACCGCTGTTGAAACCGACCCCGAGACACCTCCTGGATACTATGACATTGACCCAACTGACAAAGTTCATGAAACCCCTGGAGCGAATCACGGAGAGTACGCTAACAACTTGCAGAACATCATGCACACTCTCAATGCCTATCAAGCCGACATTAATCTATTCAGAGAAGACATTAAGAGTATGCGATTGGATATCGTGGGATTGACTGACATGGCCTGCGAACAGTTCTATCATCTGGACTCTGCCATCGAAGATCTGAAGAAACGCCTTTGAACCGGCTATCAGTGATTTAGTTTATCAATTCTTTTCTCATTATTTTTTATCATTATTTTCATTTCCAGTTGAATTTATTTTTCGCAACAATTTCATAACATAATTTGAGTTTATGTAATTTCAATTTTTTCTTAATACCATGCACTTTTTATTTTCAATTGATTCTTCATTTTAGCAGCTTAAATAATTTTTCTATTTCTTTTCTATACACTGTGTTACCATATACTGTCTGACTGCAATATTCTATCGTAGGATTCGTATACTACTGTCTTGAAATTGCTATATATTATGGTGTGTGTTACTATAGTGGATAAATAAAATACATTATTATTAATTAAAAACAAAATAATAATAACATGAGACAATGTGCTTTTCTGAAAATATTCAACGCTACATAGCCTCACGGTCGTCACGCCCCCTTACGATCGTGACGTGCCCATTTAGCGCGTCACGACCGTCACGATCTAGTCACGACCGTGACTACCTCTATACCAGAGGTCGTGAGAAACAGAACTGTTTCTTCATCGTGTCCACCCCTCTTCTCCCTCCATAACCTGTCTAACACCTCCCCCACTCATTCCCAAACCGTCAAAAACTTTCCACTACCCCATTAATCCACCACTTCCAGTAACTATTTCAACTCCACTGTCCCGTATTTAATCCGAACAACAACTCCCTCATTCTACCACTCCTCTTCCAAAAACTTCACAGAAAAAAATCCTTCCACCCTCTCCCTTCACATTTGCATGTTATGGATTCTATCGTTTTCAGAGAAGGAGAAGCAGGAGAAACCCAGCGAGACCGTTTCGTCCGCTTCGAGAACCGCGGTCTGCAGCCCACCCGGTACATTTCTACCGACTGTCTGCAAGAACTCGGTATGCTGCCCAGCGTCCAAAACCTATTGCAGACGGTTGGCCTGTGGGACCTCTGTCACCAGCCACAGCCTACCTTCGAACTCCTGACGCTGGAGTTCCTCAGTTCCTACTGCTACATCACCCCTCATGGTTCGCAGAGCCAGCTTACCGGCAACGTATCATTCAGACTGCTTGGCCGGGAGTTCAACCTCACACAAAACAGGATTGCAGAGCTGTTAGGTTTCCACCACGGCACCGAAGCCCACCGTCGCGTGCCCGACAACTTCAGTGAACAAGCATTCACACTGTGGCGCGACCTCACCAACACCCAAGCGACCACTTTCCAGAGCCTCAACGCCACTCATATCCACAACCCGGCTATCCGCTACTTTCACCGGGTCCTCTGCAACACCATCTTTGCTCGGGAGAGCAACCACAAGCTCAACTCAAAGGAGCTCCTGTTTCTGTACTGTGCCCTGCATGACGAGCCAATCAATGCTGCCCCCTTTATGCTCTACCACATCCAGGCCATCGCGCACCGCGGCTCATCCCCGTTTTTCATTGGAGGCATTGTCACCACCCTCGCCATTCAGCTGGGGCTTGGTGACGCGCTCGCTGATCTGCCGCACCTCGCCCCCGATTTCCTGACCATGAGCTACTGCCGGTCCGCCCACCTGATCGCACAGCGGGAGGATGGCAGGTACAGCCCTGTCGTCAATGGCACCGTCTTCCACCACATCACTCTGCCGTCACGCACACGCATCGACCCAGCAAACCGAGCCAACTGGCTCTTTGCCTTACCAGCAGCCGCGGATCACGTGCCGGTACATGATGATCAGCCAAACGCCGCAGTAGACGAGATGCAGGACGCCATGGATGCGGCTGAGCATGCCCAGGACATCCCCGAGACTTCCACCCGACAGCAGGCAGCCCCCGCTGCCACACTAGAGGACGTCCTATTTGCGATCCACCAGCAGAACCTGATGAACGCAGAACTAGAGCGTCAGCAGAAGGCCCAGTACGACGCTCTGCTCGGCACTATTGCTGCCAACCATGCGGCCACTAATGAGCGGGTTAGCGAACTCTTTGGCGAAGTCCGCGGCGAGCTTGAGGCGCTCCGCCTCAGCATTACTGCTACCTCCGGTACCGGCTCTGACCCCGACGCGACTCCCTCCAGACGCCGCTCTCGCACCAGAGGCCGAGCCCGCGATCACCAGCAGCAGTAGTTTGCTTTTATGTTGTTTTCCAGTTTTAGTCTTGTACTGTATCTATACCGCTATTATATCACAACATTGAGGACAATGTCTGATATAGTGTGGGAGAGGTACTTTTCATTTCAATGTACTTTCAATTCTGTTGTATTCCTTTTAGAAAATCAATGAAATGAGCAATTCTGTGCGTTATTTTCTTGAATATCGAGTTTTCCCTGATTATTAAGCCATACTAGAAAACTCCTTAAATTACTCGCATTACCCGACTGACCACCGAATGGTTCGTAATTACGAGGCCGAGAACGATTAAACAAGACCAATACAATCTTGACATCTTCGACCCCCTGCTTAAGAAATTCCATCCGATCACCATTGCGAGTGCACCTTTAGTTCCAGTTCAAAAGTAACCCCAGTAGTTTATACTAGCAGTCAGCACCGTCTGAACACAAACCACGTGGGGAGCCGATGAATATAAGCGCTTGATGCCTAATCAATAATGATCCTTCGTATCTCAATGCAAAATGAAAAGAGACTGCACCAAAGTACACGGTCGCAGATAATAACCGAGAAATATGAGAAGGACTCCGTTCCGGGTTGGTTCAGAGGTACTGGTTCTGAACTCGGTAGGGCGTGCTACGGCTCGATCCCCCACAACTTCCGCATCGGATAAAACATGAAGGGTTACCACACTCGTGTACCAGACCCCGTGCTAAAAAAAGGATCAAAATCGCTAACCGGCTACTCCACTACGTGCGTGCGAAGGCAAAGGGCTTAATGTGACTGCGCTAGAACGAACCGGGTGAATTACGATCGAAAAACTCTAGGTGAAATCGCAATGTGATCGTCGATTGTTTCGCTTGACGGGAAGTAGACGACATAGCCTGTTGCTTATGTCATTAGTGTATCGGTAGTGTTCTATCAAAGTACCGGACTATCCGACAGAACGACCCACCAGACGGTTTGCTATGAGTATGCGCGAGTAAAATCTTGTCCGCCGATTTTCAACCGACTATTTGCTTGAGGACAAGCAAAGGTTTAAGTTTGGGGAAGTTTGATGACGAGAAAACGCATCGGTTATATCGCTAGATTTCATTGACTTTTACCGCGCATTCACCGTTTTAACGCTCGATTCCTCGAGTTTTTCTTACTATTTTGCAGGTACATCGATATGTGAGGCCAAATCAAGAATTAAGAAGAAAAGAACAAAGAAACCACAAGAAATGAAGCAAGACAGAAGCCTGCATAAAACTCTGCATAATTTGTTACGACCACGGTCGTTACAAGGGAGTCACGACCGTGACACCTTGCTTTGGGACCTCACGACCGTGAGGAATGAGTGACGACCGTGACACTTGGAAACATAAGGCAACGAGCGTGAAGACCTTGTCACGCCCGTGACAAGGATATAACGTGATTCTTTTGACTCAGACTACGTCAAAGTCACCAGTGAAGCCACTCCTCCTAGTAATTCTCACGTGAGGGAGGTTTCTCCCACTTTCTGCTGCCACTTTCCAACATTTTCTCAACCACTTCAGCAAAGCCCAAGAAGCAAAAGACCCAGGACCAGCCCATTGGAAGCTCTATAAATAGGACCAGCTCAGGAGAATTTAGGGACAGACTTCAGTATCCAAATTTCCTGCGGAAGCTCTGCCGAATTACCTTACCATCAGATTTATTATTCCAACATTTTATTTTCTGCCTTATTTTATTTGTATCCAAACCAACCGTGTAACAATTTCCAACATTAGGGAATTGTTATACCCTTATTTGTTTCCAGCCTTCAGCATTTCGTTTTAATTTTTATTTCCGCCTACTCCAAGCCTTCCGGTCTGTGGAAGAAGGAGTCTACTCAGATATTTGTTAATCAGGTTTTTTTTCAGTTATTACAATTTAATTTATCTAATTTATTTATAATGTCCAATTATTTCTCTGCCATTAGTAAGTTAATAAATAACTATGAGTCTGATTTAACCTCGATGAGTAGCTAAATACCTTAGGGCGGTATGTAGTTATAACTAACTTAACCGGTAAAATATAACCATGGGCTAAAATAATTAATCGCTTAACATTCTGGCTGATACTTTTTAATTAAATTCGACCTTTTCGTTACGAGAGTAAGAAAAGGGTATTAGGTTGGGTCAAGACCACGAGAGTGTGAGATTTTAACCAGATAGCTAAAGTTAGGCATTTAAATTAAATACAGCGAGAGCGCTTTAAGATAAATTAGACTTATTTAGTTTCCAAAAATTATCTCTAAACACTTATGGGCTAGCGAGAGCAGGCATAGGGCTTTAGGGATGAGATCTGATTCAAGACCACGAGAGTGTGAGTTGAGGGTATTCAAACTAGTAATCTCTACCGAATAGATTAAGTGAACATCTTTATAAGCCTAGGTTAGATTGACCCACCTAAGTTAGTATAATTACATACCGACCGTTTTAGTATTATTTTATTAAAAACTTAATTTTTATTCCGCCTTCAATAGTCTTAGAAAACCAACAACAATCGTGACAACTATTCGCCTTAGCTAAACTAGAAGTTCATCTAGCACTACGTAACGATAGAATCCCTGTGGATCGATAATCTTAAATATTACTTCGATAGGCTGTGCACTTGCAGTAAGATACCGCTAGACGCATAAGTAGACACGTCTTTAGCCCATCAGTGGATCTAAATTGATTGTATGAAATTGAACCATATGGACTTAACAACCATGGAACATGAGTAGGAGAAAATGATCAAAACACAATGTTCACAGGTTCACATTGAGCATACCATAACATGTTCACAAGAAAAATTTGTTCTCAACAGAATTCATTAACTTAACATACCATAACAGGTTCATAAGAGAACATCAGTATAATATTACATTACATCAAAAGAAGTACATAACAGGTTCATAAGAGTACATCAGTATAATATTACATTACGTCAAAAGGCTACATCAATACATCACATAACAGGTTCCTAAACAAATCCATCTACCAAAAACTAATGCTTCATTGGGTTTGACCTTTGACATTCATGTTGTCTTCTTCATTTAGATCCAAAGGGTCATTAGGTTTCTTCCTAGGGCCAGGAATGTTGTTTGTTTTCAAGGTCCTCAATCTTTCACTATGCCTTTTTTCTGCTGCAACATTGGTCTGTGTCTTGTACCTGCTCTGGGTCTTAAACTTAGGTGGTTCACTTGAACTTGGCCTTGAAAGATTTGTTCTAATACCAGGCGGTTTGAAAGGCTTATTATTGCAGAATTTGGGTTGCTTACCAAAGAAAACCTTGACATTACTTGATTTGGTGCAGTTGCCTTAAGAGGTGATTTGTCAACCCTTAAAGTTTGAATGTCCAAGACCTTATCACCTCCTAATAATGCAGCCAGAGTTTCATCCAATGAAGCACGTCTAGCATGGTCAGTTGGCTCACATGGTTCAGTTACCATTTCAACAGTTGGATCAGTTAGATCAATTAGATCCGTTGGCTCACATGGTTCATTGACAATTGGATCAGTTGCCATATCATTAGTTGGACCAATATTAGCCTTTCCCCCATTAGCCTTAATTGACTTTCCTTCATTGACAGTATGCATTCCTTTATTAGCAAATGAATTTCCCTCCTTGGCACATGAATTTGCCTCCTTGACACATGACTTTGCCTCCTTGATAATTGACTTTGTCTCCTTGGCAGTTAACTATCCCTTATTGACACCTGACTTTTCCTCCTTGGCACTTGAGTTTCCCTCCTCGACAGTGGACATTGCATCTTTGACACTTGACTCTCCCTCTTTGACACATGACTTTGCCTCTTTGACACCTGACTTTGCCTATTTAACAGTTGACTTTTCCACCTTGACAGTTGACTTTACCACCTTGACAGTTGACTCTCTCTTCTTGGCTCTTGATTTCCCATCCATGACAACAACTTCCTCATTGACAATTTGTTCCATAGTGTTAGTTGCCTCATTAACAGGTGCATCTTTGACTATTCCCTCCTTCACCTTTGTCTTATTTGTTCCTCCCTTAGATGTACAATTGGTGGTTGATCCCTTAGGCCTCCCCTGCATGAAACAAACAAATAAATATTCACATTGTTACCCTTGCACAAAATACCTAGATAAACAATCAGTAAATGTCAGATTTAAGTTAAACAATACCCTTTTTTTGTGCCAAATTGACCTTGCTTGTGTAGGTAACTCTTGAGTGGCTTGGTTTGGCAATTCTTGACTGGGCTGGGTGGGCAAGTCTTGAGTGGCCTAGGTGGTATTACCAAAGGGAACAACCACAATCTTCTTATTCTTCTTGGAGGTCTTTTTGTTGTGACCTAGTTTAAAACAAGCCTTGCACCTATGGTTTGTGTTGGTTCTTTGCCACTTTGTCTGGTTTACTTCATCTGGCTCTCTCCTTCAAAGTTTCTTGGGCTTACCTGGGTCGCGTTTAAACATAAGGGGCAGCATGGTTTCATCTGATGTTTTTGGCCATTTGTTTTGGCCATTCAAATGGGTGATAACTTCACTATAACATTTTTCATAAGTGCTTTTGTGATAACACTTATGCACATATTTCACAGGGTCATCCATTTTCCTATGTATGGTAGTCACACCATGTCTACAAGGAATCCCAACAAGATCCCAATAGTTGCATGGACATGATTTTCTCTCTAAATCCACTACAAAACTATCAGTGAACAAAACATGTGTGACTTGAAAGGTTAACCTACTAGCATAGGTTGCTACCCAACTAGCACTTTTTTCAATCTCTCTACCTAGTCTCCTTAATGGTTTTGTCATTATTTTCCCTTTATAACTATCTACCTTTTCTCCAAGTGTGGCAAATCTTCCCATTAGGTAATTCCTAATCCACTCAAACATTGTAATGATTGGTTTGTCTCTTTGTAACAAAATGGTTGCATTGAAAGACTCACTTAAATTATTCAACAAGACATCACACTTTGAGAAAAAGGGAAAAACATGCTTACACCATTTTATTTTGGGAATTGATTCTAACCGCTCATAAGCCTCCAAGCTGACCTCCTTGATCATGAGCATCCTAGCCTCATGTGCCTCAAAATAAGTTACTTTTGCTGCAGCCATCATAAGGTCTCTAAAACTCGCCAAAACCCATGACATTTAATTTGCTATTTAGTTATTTAATTTCTTTATACATGAATATGTTCAAGTTCAAATGCATGAGTCATTTTCTGGATAATTTGAAAAGTTGTGACTTTTCTTTATTTTGTCTGTGAAATACAGTGGGATTGAAAATATAGGTTTATGAAAAATTAGAACATATTGCATGATGAAAGATTAATCTTAAATGCTTCATTCAAAATTTATTTTTGTGATTATCTATAAATGATAACATGAAAATGATGTTATTGATTTCTTACAGTTAACTTTCACTTGTTTGGTGAAAACATGTTGATTATAATCAGAAACATTACAAAACTCACTCGGTGAGTTATGTGAAACCTCATGTTTTACATATATATTGAGAGTTTATGTGCATCTAACTCTATTGGTTATAATCATTCTTGATATTACTTGATGTATACGAATTAATAGTGTCGTACCTTGAAAAATGAGAACGGCCTTGCAAAGCGCAATCGCACGCCCACGGGATGGGCTTAACAGAGTCGTCACCGATCTTTATTTATTCCCATAGAGGGAAAGGGAGAATATCGAATAAAACCCATAAAATAAAGGATAAGATATGCTCATCACAACCGGTATCTGAGTTCGGGAGTCGGTTACGCAAGGGGAAGGTATTATGACCCCTCTCGTCTGTTGTACTCAACGAGAACCATTTAGTTAGGATTGAATGAATGTTAGCTTAAGGTTTGTTTCTAAGCTTATACTTATGGAGTGAGAAAAGAGAGAAGATAAAATGTTTTTAGATTATTATATTAAAGGGGAAGAGAACATAAAAAGGTTTTTATTGTTAGGGTGCTCGCCAAGACTTTGCAGTCTCGTGCCTACGTATCCTTACAAAGATGGAATCAGAGCAATCATAATTCGAGTAAACTTTATTGGTTGATTTTAGAGAAAGCTAAATTGTATTAATAATACTAAGAACTTTGGTTTACCCAAAACAAATGAGGAGCGAACATTTTCACCACAGTGAATGGATTTACAAATCTCATTCATACCACTTATCTCAACTCAATGGTTGAAGATAAAACATTTACCTAGTGTTTATTAAGACACCATATCTTTCATTTTGAAAAGGAATTTTGACCTTATTAGATGTCTTGAATTTTTTTAAAAGAAAATGCTCTTGATGACAATCAAGGTTTGTTCATAACTATGAAGGTATTCCGGTCTCTTGATAATAATCAAGGTATGTCCATGAAAATGGAGATTCGAGTATGATTTGTGTTCTGGTCTGGGCCCTGGTTTGATCGGGCAGGCCCAGCCCAATGATACTTGGGAAGGCCCAAGCAGGCCCATATCACCTACGTCGAGCACAAGGGTCCCCGTCGGCCAGACGCTACCCTCGGCGGGCAGAACCTTCCCTCCTTCGAGCAGAACAATGTGTCCCACACACGTCTTCCACGTGCTCCCCTTCGCGGGGACACGTCATCAGACAACTACCCACCTCCGAAAGAGCAGGTCAACCCACCTTCCGAAGATCACGGGACAGTTGATATAGGGTGAAGACTACGTCCTGGTCTTCACAATGCCACGTAAGCCCTAACAGTCACTTGGGTTGGGCCTGACCATCCAGCCCAACGCAAATGACCGTTGGCCCTGCGCTGGAGTCTTACTATAAATACCCTCTTTCACTAGAGGGTCAGGTATTCTATTCTCTACACCTTCCCTCTGTATTTGCTTCACTCTGGTCCTTTCTTATTTGGGCATCGGAGTGTCTTGCAGGTACACCCTCCCTTCTCCTTCTTACCACCGGTAAACAGGCAGTAGATCAAAGGCGCGTGGCGGTCCATTGATTCCCTTCTGATCAGGTCAGATCAGTGGCGCCGTCTGGGGGAATCTAAGCTTCCCCGTTCCTCCGAGCAGAGAACCAAAGCTTCATCTCTCAAAACTTTAGGATTATGACTAGCGCACGCCATGACGACGCCGTTCACAACTCCTCCCACGTCCCCGTCACCAACAGCGACAGTCAGGTGGGGACATCTCACCTTTGCAAGACCGACGTTAGGGACGGTCGTACTGCCTCCCCTTCCCCCGAGGACGTACCACAACATGTCGTTCCTCAGGCCAGGAGTCCGGCCGTGTTCCAGCCCATCCCCACTCCAGCCGGTGTAGACCCGACAATGGTCGCCCTCTTTGCGGCCATCAACCAGACGAATGAGATATTGTTCCGCCAGAACGAGCGCACCGGCACGCTGGAACACGACACCTCGTCCCGCTCCCCTCTGCGGGAAGATCAGCGCGGGAACTCCCGGAGCCCCTCTCTTTAACCACGGGGGCACCGACCACGATTGGAGAGGCCCCAACATGTGGTCTCAAAGAAGCGAGCAAGTTTGCTGCCTCTGAAGGATAGGCACTCCCAAGAGCCAAGGACGAGGAGACCCGAGGTCCTGGTCAGGCTGCCGAGGGTGCGAAACCAACCCCCTCCTCCTCGGCACGGGCCCTCACCCCCTCAGTCCCCGATCCTCAGCGACAAAGACAATTACAGGACCTTGTTGTCCTGGGAGATCATGGTGGCTCCCATCCCCCACGGGATGGAGAAACACGTCATGGACTATAGTCTTTTATCTTTGTTTTTTAGTGGGGAAAAACCTAAACTTTTATGATGGAGTTGAAAAATAAAATATAATTAATTTTTTAAACTTACTATAGTCTATTATGTTTGGTGCTTAGTGATGAAAAAACGTAAGAATTTGCAATGGTGAAGAAAAAACCTAAAATATTTGCCACTCCTTTATAGTCTTTTAACTCTGTGGCTTACTGACGAAGAAACATGAAATTTGGTGATGGAAAAGAAACATATTGAATATATTTGCATCTAATTTACCATAATTCAATGTGAAAAAGGTAAATATAAATAAGTTTGAGCTTCATTATATAATTTTAATTTTTACCTATATTATTTAAAAAAATATATCATGGGTTATAGTCTTTTAACTTAGATTTTTAGTGGGGAAAAATCTAAATTTTATGACGGAGTTGAAAAATAAAATATAATTAATTTTTTAAACTTACTATAGTCTATTACGTTTGGTGCTTAGTGCTGAAAAAACCTAAGACTTTGGCATGGTGAAGAAAAAACCTAAAATATTTATCACTCATTTATAGTCTTTTAACCCTGTGGCTTACTGACGAAGAAACATGAAATTTGGTGATGAAGAAGAAACATAGTGAATATATTTACATCTAATTTACCATTATTCAATGTCACAAAGGTAAATATAATAAGTTTGAGCTTCATTATTTAATTTTAAATTTTACCTATATTATTTTAAAAAATATGTAATGGGTTATAGTCTTTTAACTTTTTTTATAGTGGGGAAAAACCTAAAATTTTATGATGGAGTTGAAAAATAGAATATAGTTAATTTTTTAATCTAAGTATAGTATATTATGTTTGGTGCTTAGTGATGAAAATACCTAATACTTTGGCATGGTGAAGAAAAAACCTAAAATATTTGTCACTCATTTATAGTCTTTTAACTCTGTGGCTTACTGACGAAGAAACATGAAATTTGATGATGGAGAAGAAACATATTGAATATATTTAAATCTAATATACCATAATTTAATGTGAAAAAGGTCAATATAAATAATTTTGAGCTTCATTATTTTATTTTATTTTTTACCTATATTATATAAAATATATGTCATGGACTATAGTCTTTTATCTTTGTTTTTTAGTGGGGAAAAACCTAAAATTTTATGATGGAGTTGAAAAATAAAATATAATTAATTTTTTAAACTTACTGTAGTCTATTATGTTTGGTGCTTAGTGATGAAAAAACGTAAGACTTTGCAATGGTGAAGAAAAAACCTAAAATATTTGCCACTCATTTATAGTCTTTTAACTCTGTGGCTTACTGACGAAGAAACATGAAATTTGGTGATGGAGAAGAAACATATTGAATATATTTGCATCTAATTTACCATAATTCAATGTGAAAAAGGTAAATATAAATAAGTTTGAGCTTCATTATTCAATTTTAATTTTTACCTATATTATTTAAAAAAAATATGTCATGGGATATAGTCTTTTAACTTAGATTTTTAGTGGAGAAAAACCTAAATTTTATGACGGAGTTGAAAAATAAAATATAATTAATTTTTTAAACTTACCATAGTCTGTTATGTTAGGTGCTTAGTGCTGAAAAAACCTAAGACTTTGGCATGGTGAAGAAAAAACCTAAAATATTTGTCACTCATTTATAGTCTTTTAACCCTGTGGCTTACTGACGAAGAAACATGAAATTTGGTGATGAAATAGAAACATATTGAATATATTTACATCTAATTTACCATTATTCAATGTCACAAAGGTAAATATAATAAGTTTGAGCTTCATCATTTAATTTTAAATTTTACCTATATTATTTAAAAAAATAGGTCATGGGTTATAGTCTTTTAACTTTTTTTATAGTGGGGAAAAACCTAAAATTTTATGATGGAGTTTAAAAATAGAATATAGTTAATTTTTTAAACTTAGTATAGTCTATTATGTTTGGTGCTTAGCGATGAAAACACCTAAGACTTTGGCATGGTGAAGAAAAAACCTAAAATATTTGTCACTCATTTATAGTCTTTTAACTCTGTGGCTTACTGACGAAGAAACATGAAATTTGATGATGGAGAAGAAACATATTGAATATATTTAAATCTAATATACCATAATTCAATGTGAAAAAGGTCAATATAAATAATTTTGAGCTTCATTATTTTATTTTATTTTTTACCTATATTATATAAAATATATGTCATGGACTATAGTCTTTTATCTTTGTTTTTTAGTGGGGAAAAACCTAAAATTTTATGATGGAGTTGAAAATAAAATATAATTAATTTTTTAAACTTACTGTAGTCTATTATGTTTTGTGCTTAGTGATGAAAAAACGTAAGACTTTGCAATGGTGAAGAAAAAACCTAAAATATTTGCCACTCATTTATAGTCTTTTAACTTTGTGGCTTACTGACGAAGAAACATGAAATTTGGTGATGGAGAAGAAACATATTGAATATATTTGCATCTAATTTACCATAATTCAATGTGAAAAAGGTAAATATAAATAAGTTTGAGCTTCATTATTCAATTTTAATTTTTACCTATATTATTTAAAAAAAATATGTCATGGGTTATAGTCTTTTAACTTAGATTTTTAGTGGGGAAAAACCTAAATTTTATGACGGAGTTGAAAAATAAAATATAATTAATTTTTTAAACTTACTATAGTCTGTTATGTTAGGTGCTTAGTGCTGAAAAAACCTAAGACTTTGGCATGGTGAAGAAAAAACCTAAAATATTTGTCACTCATTTATAGTCTTTTAACCGTGTGGCTTACTGACGAAGAAACATGAAATTTGGTGATGAAGAAGAAACATATTGAATATATTTACATCTAATTTACCATTATTCAATGTCACAAAGGTAAATATAATAAGTTTGAGCTTCATTATTTAATTTTAAATTTTAACTATATTATTTAAAAAAATAGGTCATGGGTTATAGTCTTTTAACTTTTTTTATAGTGGGGAAAAACCTAAAATTTTATGATGGAGTTTAAAAATAGAATATAGTTAATTTTTTAAACTTAGTATAGTCTATTATGTTTGGTGCTTTGCGATGAAAACACCTAAGACTTTGGCATGGTGAAGAAAAAACCTAAAATATTTGTCACTCATTTATAGTCTTTTAACTCTGTGCCTTACTGACGAAGAAACATGAAATTTGATGATGGAGAAGAAACATATTGAATATATTTAAATCTAATATACCATAATTCAATGTGAAAAAGGTCAATATAAATAATTTTGAGCTTCATTATTTTATTTTATTTTTTACCTATATTATATAAAATATATGTCATGGACTATAGTCTTTTATCTTTGTTTTTTAGTGGGGAAAAACCTAAAATTTTATGATGGAGTTGAAAAATAAAATATAATTAATTTTTTAAACTTACTGTAGTCTATTATGTTTGGTGCTTAGTGATGAAAAAACGTAAGACTTTGCAATGGTGAAGAAAAAACCTAAAATATTTGCCACTCATTTATAGTCGTTTAACTCTGTGGCTTACTGACGAAGAAATATGAAATTTGGTGATGGAGAAGAAACATGTTGAATATATCTACATCTAATTTACCATAATTTAATGTGAAAAAGGTAAATATAAATAAGTTTGAGCTTCATTATTTAATTTTAATTTTTACCTATATTATTTAAAAAAAAATATCATGGGTTATAGTCTTTTAACTTTGATTTTTAGTGGGGAAAAACCTAAATTTTATGACGGAGTTGAAAAATAAAATATAATTAATTTTTTAAACTTATTATAGCCTATTATGTTTGGTGCTTAGTGCTGAAAAAAACCTAAGACTTTGGCATAGTGAAGAAAAAACCTAAAATATTTGGCACTCATTTATAGTCTTTTAACTTTATGGCTTACTGACAAAGAAACATGAAATTTGGTGATGGAAAAGAAACATATTGAATATATTTGCATCTAATTTACCATTATTCAATGTCACAAAGGTAAATATAATAAGTTTGAGCTTCATTATTTAATTTTAAATTTTACCTATATTATTTAAAAAAATAGGTCATGGGTTATAGTCTTTTAACTTTTTTTATAGTGGGGAAAAACCTAAAATTTTATGATGGAGTTTAAAAATAGAATATAGTTAATTTTTTAAACTTAGTATAGTCTATTATGTTTGGTGCTTTGCGATGAAAACACCTAAGACTTTGGCATGGTGAAGAAAAAACCTATAATATTTGTCACTCATTCATAGTCTTTTAACTCTGTGGCTTACTGACGAAGAAACATGAAATTTGATGATGGAGAAGAAATATATTGAATATATTTAAATCTAATATACCATAATTCAATGTGAAAAAGGTCAATATAAATAATTTTGAGCTTCATTATTTTATTTTATTTTTTACCTATATTATATAAAATATATGTCATGGACTATAGTCTTTTATCTTTGTTTTTTAGTGGGGAAAAACCTAAAACTTTATGATGGAGTTGAAAAATAAAATATAATTAATTTTTTAAACTTACTATAGTCTATTATGTTTGGTGCTTAGTGATGAAAAAACATAAGACTTTGGCATGGTGAAGAAAAAACCTAAAATATTTGTCACTCATTTATAGTCGTTTAACTCTGTGGCTTACTGACGAAGAAATATGAAATTTGGTGATGGAGAAGAAACATGTTGAATATATCTACATCTAATTTACCATAATTCAATGTGAAAAAGGTAAATATTAATAAGTTTGAGCTTCATTATTTAATTTTAATTTTTACCTATATTATATTAAAAAATATATCATGGGTTATAGCCTTTTAACTTTGATTTTTAGTGGGGAAAAACCTAAATTTTATGACGGAGTTGAAAAATAAAATATAATTAATTTTTTAAACTTATTATAGTCTATTATGTTTGGTGCTTAGTGCTGAAAAAACCTAAGACTTTGGCATAGTGAAGAAAAAACCTAAAATATTTGCCACTCATTTATAGTCTTTTAACTTTATGGCTTACTGACGAAGAAACATGATATTTGGTGATGAAGAAGAAACATATAGAATATATTTACATATAATTTACCATTATTCAATGTCACAAAGGTAAATATAATAAGTTTGAGCTTCATTATTTAATTTTAATTTTTACCTATATTATTTAAAAAAATATGTCATGGGTTATAGTCTTTTAACTTTTTTTTACAGTGGGGAAAAACCTAAAATTTTATGATGGAGTTGAAAAATAAAATTTAATTAATTTTTTAAAATTACTATAGTCTATTATGTTTGGTGCTTAGTGATGAAAAAACCTAAGACTTTGGCATGGTGAAGAAAAAACCTAAAATATTTGCCACTCATTTATAGTCTTTTAACTTTGTGGCTTACTGACGAAAAAACATAAAATTTGGTGATGGAGAAGAAACATATTGAATATATTTGCATCTAATTTACCATAATTCAATGTGAAAAAGGTAAATATAAATAAGTTTGACCTTAATTATTTAATTTTAATTTTTACCTATATTATTTAAAAAAATATGTCATGGGTTATAGTCTTTTAACTTTGATTTTTAGTGGGGAAAAACCTAAATTTTATGACGGAGTTGAAAAATTAAATATAATTAATTTTTTAAACTTACTATAGTCTATTATGTATGGTTCTTAGTGCTGAAAAAACCTAAGACTTTGGCATGGTGAAGAAAAAACCTAAAATATTTGTCACTCATTTATAGTCTTTTAACCCTGTGGCTTACTGACGAAGAAACATGAAATTTGGTGATGAAGAAGAAACATAGTGAATATATTTACATCTAATTTACCATTATTCAATGTTACAAAGGTAAATATAATAAGTTTGAGCTTCATTATTTAATTTTAAATTTTACCTATATTATTTAAAAAAATATGTCATGGGTTATAGTCTTTTAACTTTTTTTATAAAGGGGAAAAACCTAAAATTTTATGATGGAGTTGAAAAATAGAATATAGTTAATTTTTTAAACTTAGTATAGTCTATTATGTTTGGTGCTTAGTGATGAAAACACCTAAGACTTTGACATGGTGAAGAAAAAACCTAAAATATTTGTCACTCATTTATAGTCTTTTAACTCTGTGGCTAACTGACGAAGAAACATGAAATTTGGTGATGGAGAAGAAACATATTGAATATATTTACATCTAATTTACCATAATTCAATGTGAAAAAGTTAAATATAAATAATTTTGAGCTTCATTATTTAATTTTATTTTTTACCTATATTATATTAAATATATGTTATGAACTATAGTCTTTTATCTTTGTTTTTTAGTGGGGAAAAACCTAAAATTTTATGATGGAGTTGAAAAATAAAATATAATTAATTTTTTAAACTTCTATAGTCTATTATGTTTGGTGCAAAGTGATGAAAAAGCGTAAGACTTTGCAATGGTGAAGAAAAAACCTAAAATATTTGCCACTCATTTATAGTTTTTTAACTATGTGGCTTACTGACGAAGAAACATGAAATTTGGTGATGGAGAAGAAACATATTGAATATATTTGCATCTAATTTACCATAATTCAATGTGAAAAAGGTAAATATAAATAAGTTTGAGCTTCATTATTTAATTTTAATTTTTACCTATATTATTTAAAAAAAATATGTCATGGGTTATATTCTTTTAACTTTATTTTTTAGTAAGGAAAAACCTAAACTTTTATGATGGAGTTGAAAAATAAAACATAATTAATTTTTTAAACTTACTATAGTCTATTATGTTTGGTGCTTAGTGATAAAAAAAACGTAAGACCTTGGCATAGTGAAGAAAAAACCTAAAATATTTGTCACTCATTTATAGTCTTTTAACTTTGTGGCATACTGACGAAAAAACATAAAATTTGGTGATGGAGAAGAAACATGTTGAATATATTTACATCTAATTTACCATAATTCAATGTGAAAAAGGTAAGTATAAATAAGTTTGACCTTAATTATTTAATTTTAATTTTTACCTATATTATTTAAAAAAATATGTCATGGGTTATAGTCTTTTAACTTTGATTTTTAGTGGGGAAAAACCTAAATTTTATGACGGAGTTGAAAAATTAAATATAATTAATTTTTTAAACTTACTATAGTCTATTATGTATGGTTCTTAGTGCTGAAAAAACCTAAGACTTTGGCATGGTGAAGAAAAAACCTAAAATATTTGTCACTCATTTATATTCTTTTAACCCTGTGGCTTACTGACGAAGAAACATGAAATTTGGTGATGAAGAAGAAACATAGTGAATATATTTAGATCTAATTTACCATTATTCAATGTCACAAAGGTAAATATAATAAGTTTGAGCTTCATTATTTAATTTTAAATTTTACCTATATTATTTAAAAAATATGTCATGGGTTATAGTCTTTTAACTTTTTTTAGAAAGGGGAAAAACCTAAAATTTTATGATGGAGTTGAAAAATAGAATATAGTTAATTTTTTAAACTTAGTATAGTCTATTATGTTTGGTGCTTAGTGATGAAAACACCTAAGACATTGACATGGTGAAGAAAAAACCTAAAATATTTGTCACTCATTTATAGTCTTTTAACTCTGTGGCTTACTGACGAAGAAACATGAAATTTGGTGATGGAGAAGAAACATTTTGAATATATTTACATCTAATTTACCATAATTCAATGTGAAAAAGTTAAATATAAATAATTTTGAGCTTCATTATTTTATTTTATTTTTTACCTATATTATATTAAATATATGTCATGGACTATAGTCTTTTATCTTTGTTTTTTAGTTGGGAAAAACCTAAAATTTTATGATGGAGTTGAAAAATAAAATATAATTAATTTTTTAAACTTCTATAGTCTATTATGTTTGGTGCAAAGTGATGAAAAAGCGTAAGACTTTGCAATGGTGAAGAAAAAACCTAAAATATTTGCCACTCATTTATAGTCTTTTTACTATGTGGCTTACTGACGAAGAAACATGAAATTTGGTGATGGAGAAGAAATATATTGAATATATTTGCATCTAATTTACCATAATTCAATGTGAAAAAGGTAAATATAAATAAGTTTGAGCTTCATTATTTAATTTTAATTTTTACCTATATTATTTAAAAAAAATATGTCATGGGTTATATTCTTTTAACTTTATTTTTTAGTAAGGAAAAACCTAAACTTTTATGATGGAGTTGAAAAATAAAACATAATTAATTTTTTAAACTTACTATAGTCTATTATGTTTGGTGCTTAGTGATAAAAAAAACGTAAGACCTTGGCATGGTGAAGAAAAAACCTAAAATATTTGTCACTCATTTATAGTCTTTTAACTTTGTGGCATACTGACGAAAAAACATAAAATTTGGTGATGGAGAAGAAACATGTTGAATATATTTACATCTAATTTACCATAATTCAATGTGAAAAAGGTAAGTATAAATAAGTTTGACCTTAATTATTTAATTTTAATTTTTACCTATATTATTTAAAAAAATATGTCATGGGTTATAGTCTTTTAACTTTGATTTTTAGTGGGAAAAAACCTAAATTTTATGACGGAGTTGAAAAATTAAATATAATTAATTTTTTAAACTTACTATAGTCTATTATGTATGGTTCTTAGTGCTGAAAAAACCTAAGACTTTGGCATGGTGAAGAAAAAACCTAAAATATTTGTCACTCATTTATATTCTTTTAACCCTGTGGCTTACTGACGAAGAAACATGAAATTTGGTGATGAAGAAGAAACATAGTGAATATATTTAGATATAATTTACCATTATTCAATGTCACAAAGGTAAATATAATAAGTTTGAGCTTCATTATTTAATTTTAAATTTTACCTATATTATTTAAAAAATATGTCATGGGTTATAGTCTTTTAACTTTTTTTAGAAAGGGGAAAAACCTAAAATTTTATGATAGAGTTGAAAAATAGAATATAGTTAATTTTTTAAACTTAGTATAGTCTATTATGTTTGGTGCTTAGTGATGAAAACACCTAAGACTTTGACATGGTGAAGAAAAAACCTAAAATATTTGTCACTCATTTATAGTCTTTTAACTCTGTGGCTTACTGACGAAGAAACATGAAATTTGGTGATGGAGAAGAAACATTTTGAATATATTTACATCTAATTTACCATAATTCAATGTGAAAAAGTTAAATATAAATAATTTTGAGCTTCATTATTTAATTTTATTTTTTACCTATATTATATTAAATATATGTTATGGACTATAGTCTTTTATCTTTGTTTTTTAGTGGGGAAAAACCTAAAATTTTATGATGGAGTTGAAAAATAAAATATAATTAATTTTTTAAACTTCTATAGTCTATTATGTTTGGTGCAAAGTGATGAAAAAGCGTAAGACTTTGCAATGGTGAAGAAAAAACCTAAAATATTTGCCACTCATTTATAGTTTTTTAACTATGTGGCTTACTGACGAAGAAACATGAAATTTGGTGATGGAGAAGAAACATATTGAATATATTTGCATCTAATTTACCATAATTCAATGTGAAAAAGGTAAATATAAATAAGTTTGAGCTTCATTATTTAATTTTAATTTTTACCTATATTATTTAAAAAAAATATGTCATGGGTTATATTCTTTTAACTTTATTTTTTAGTAAGGAAAAACCTAAACTTTTATGATGGAGTTGAAAAATAAAACATAATTAATTTTTTAAACTTACTATAGTCTATTATGTTTGGTGCTTAGTGATAAAAAAAACGTAAGACCTTGGCATGGTGAAGAAAAAACCTAAAATATTTGTCACTCATTTATAGTCTTTTAACTTTGTGGCATACTGACGAAAAAACATAAAATTTGGTGATGGAGAAGAAACATGTTGAATATATTTACATCTAATTTACCATAATTCAATGTGAAAAAGGTAAGTATAAATAAGTTTGACCTTAATTATTTAATTTTAATTTTTACCTATATTATTTAAAAAAATATGTCATGGGTTATAGTCTTTTAACTTTGATTTTTAGTGGGGAAAAACCTAAATTTTATGACGGAGTTGAAAAATTAAATATAATTAATTTTTTAAACTTACTATAGTCTATTATGTATGGTTCTTAGTGCTGAAAAAACCTAAGACTTTGGCATGGTGAAGAAAAAACCTAAAATATTTGTCACTCATTTATATTCTTTTAACCCTGTGGCTTACTGACGAAGAAACATGAAATTTGGTGATGAAGAAGAAACATAGTGAATATATTTAGATCTAATTTACCATTATTCAATGTCACAAAGGTAAATATAATAAGTTTGAGCTTCATTATTTAATTTTAAATTTTACCTATATTATTTAAAAAATATGTCATGGGTTATAGTCTTTTAACTTTTTTTAGAAAGGGGAAAAACCTAAAATTTTATGATGGAGTTGAAAAATAGAATATAGTTAATTTTTTAAACTTAGTATAGTCTATTATGTTTGGTGCTTAGTGATGAAAACACCTAAGACTTTGACATGGTGAAGAAAAAACCTAAAATATTTGTCACTCATTTATAGTCTTTTAACTCTGTGGCTTACTGACGAAGAAACATGAAATTTGGTGATGGAGAAGAAACATTTTGAATATATTTACATCTAATTTACCATAATTCAATGTGAAAAATTTAAATATAAATAATTTTGAGCTTCATTATTTAATTTTATTTTTTACCTATATTATATTAAATATATGTCATGGACTATAGTCTTTTATCTTTGTTTTTTAGTGGGGAAAAACCTAAAATTTTATGATGGAGTTGAAAAATAAAATATAATTAATTTTTTAAACTTCTATAGTCTATTATGTTTGGTGCAAAGTGATGAAAAAGCGTAAGACTTTGCAATGGTGAAGAAAAAACCTAAAATATTTGCCACTCATTTATAGTTTTTTAACTATGTGGCTTACTGACGAAGAAACATGAAATTTGGTGATGGAGAAGAAACATATTGAATATATTTGCATCTAATTTACCATAATTCAATGTGAAAAAGGTAAATATAAATAAGTTTGAGCTTCATTATTCAATTTTAATTTTTACCTATATTATTTAAAAAAAATATGTCATGGGTTATAGTCTTTTAACTTTATTTTTTAGTAAGGAAAAACCTAAACTTTTATGATGGAGTTGAAAAATAAAATATAATTAATTTTTTAAACTTACTATAGTCTATTATGTTTGGTGCTTAGTGATAAAAAAAACGTAAGACCTTGGCATGGTGAAGAAAAAACCTAAAATATTTGTCACTCATTTATAGTCTTTTAACTTTGTGGCTTACTGACGAAAAAACATAAAATTTGGTGATGGAGAAGAAACATGTTGAATATATTTACATCTAATTTACCATAATTCAATGTGAAAAAGGTAAATATAAATAAGTTTGACCTTAATTATTTAATTTTAATTTTTACCTATATTATTTAAAAAAATATGTCATGGGTTATAGTCTTTTAACTTTGATTTTTAGTGGGGAAAAACCTAAATTTTATGACGGAGTTGAAAAATTAAATATAATTAATTTTTTAAACTTACTATAGTCTATTATGTATGGTTCTTAGTGCTGAAAAAACCTAAGACTTTGGCATGGTGAAGAAAAAACCTAAAATATTTGTCACTCATTTATAGTCTTTTAACCCTGTGGCTTACTGACGAAGAAACATGAAATTTGGTGATGAAGAAGAAACATAGTGAATATATTTACATCTAATTTACCATTATTCAATGTCACAAAGGTAAATATAATAAGTTTGAGCTTCATTATTTAATTTTAAATTTTACCTATATTATTTAAAAAATATGTCATGGGTTATAGTCTTTTAACTTTTTTATAAAGGGGAAAAACCTAAAATTTTATGATGGAGTTGAAAAATAGAATATAGTTAATTTTTTAAACTTAGGATAGTCTATTATGTTTGGTGCTTAGTGATGAAAACACCTAAGACTTTGACATGGTGAAGAAAAAACCTAAAATATTTGTCACTCATTTATAGTCTTTTAACTCCGTGGCTTACTGATGAAGAAACATGAAATTTGGTGATGGAGAAGAAACATATTGAATATATTCACATCTAATTTACCATAATTCAATGTGAAAAAGTTAAATATAAATAATTTTGAGCTTCATTATTTAATTTTATTTTTTACCTATATTATATTAAATATATGTCATGGACTATAGTCTTTTATCTTTGTTTTTTAGTGGGGAAAAACTTAAAATTTTATGATGGAGTTGAAAAATAAAATATAATTAATTTTTTAAACTTCTATAGTCTATTATGTTTGGTGCAAAGTGATGAAAAAGCGTAAGACTTTGCAATGGTGAAGAAAAACCTAAAATATTTGCCACTCATTTATAGTCTTTTAACTATGTGGCTTACTGACGAAGAAACATGAAATTTGGTGATGGAGAAGAAACATATTGAATATATTTGCATCTAATTTACCATAATTCAATGTGAAAAAGGTAAATATAAATAAGTTTGAGCTTCATTATTTAATTTTAATTTTTACCTATATTATTTAAAAAAAATATGTCATGGGTTATAGTCTTTTAACTTTATTTTTTAGTAAGGAAAAACCTAAACTTTTATGATGGAGTTGAAAAATAAAATATAATTAATTTTTTAAACTTACTATAGTCTATTATGTTTGGTGCTTAGTGATAAAATAAACGTTAGACTTTGGCATGGTGAAGAAAAAACCTAAAATATTTGTCACTCATTTATAGTCTTTTAACTTTGTGGCTTACTGACGAAAAAACATAAAATTTGGTGATGGAGAAGAAACATGTTGAATATATTTACATCTAATTTACCATTATTCAATGTCACAAAGGTAAATATAATAAGTTTGAGGTTAATTATTTAATTTTAAATTTTACCTATATTATTTAAAAAAATATGTCATGGGTTATAGTCTTTTAACTTTTTTTATAGTGGGGAAAAACCTAAAATTTTATGATGGAGTTGAAAAATAGAATATAGTTAATTTTTTAAACTTAGTATAGAATATTATGTTTGGTGCTTAGTGATGAAAACACCTTAGACTTTGGCATGGTGAAGAAAAAACCTAAAATATTTGTCACTCATTTATAGACTTTTAACTCTGTGGCTTACTGACGAAGAAACATGAAATTTGATGATGGAAAAGAAACATATTGAATATATTTAAATCTAATATACCATTATTTAATTTGAAAAAGGTCAATATAAATAATTTTGAGCTTCATTATTTTATTTTATTTTTTACCTATATTAAATAAAATATATGTCATGGACTATAGTCTTTTATCTTTGTTTTTTAGTGGGGAAAAACCTAAAATTTTATGATGGAGTTGAAAAATAAAATATAATTAATTTTTTAAACTTACTATAGTCTATTATGTTTGGTGCTTAGTGATGAAAAAACCTAAGACTTTGGCATGGTGAAGAAAAAATCTAAAATATTTGTCACTCATTTATAGTCATTTAACTCTGTGGCTTACTGACGAAGAAACATGAAATTTGGTGATGGAGAAGAAACATATTGAATATATTTACATCTAATTTACCATAATTCAATGTGAAAAAGTTAAATATAAATAATTTTGAGCTTCATTATTTAATTTTATTTTTTACCTATATTATATTAAATATACGTCATGGACTATAGTCTTTTATCTTTGTTTTTTAGTGGGGAAAAACCTAAAATTTTATGATGGAGTTGAAAAATAAAATATAATTAATTTTTTAAACTTCTATAGTCTATTATGTTTGGTGCAAAGTGATGAAAAAGCGTAAGACTTTGCAATGGTGAAGAAAAAACCTAAAATATTTACCACTCATTTATAGTCTTTTAACTATGTGGCTTACTGACGAAGAAACATGAAATTTGGTGATGGAGAAGAAACATATTGAATATATTTGCATCTAATTTACCATAATTCAATGTGAAAAAGGTAAATATAAATAAGTTTGAGCTTCATTATTTAATTTTAATTTTTACCTATATTATTTAAAAAAAATATGTCATGGGTTATAGTCTTTTAACTTTATTTTTTAGTAAGGAAAAACCTAAACTTTTATGATGGAGTTGAAAAATAGAATATAGTTATTTTTTAAACTTAGTATAGAATATTATGTTTGGTGCTTAGTGATAAAATAAACGTTAGACTTTGGCATGGTGAAGAAAAAACCTAAAATATTTGTCACTCATTTATAGTCTTTTAACTTTGTGGCTTACTGACGAAAAAACATAAAATTTGGTGATGGAGAAGAAACATGTTGAATATATTTACATCTAATTTACCATTATTCAATGTCACAAAGGTAAATATAATAAGTTTGAGGTTCATTATTTAATTTTAAATTTTACCTATATTATTTAAAAAAATATGTCATGGGTTATAGTCTTTTAACTTTTTTTATAGTGGGGAAAAACCTAAAATTTTATGATGGAGTTGAAAAATAGAATATAGTTAATTTTTTAAACTTAGTATAGAATATTATGTTTGGTGCTTAGTGATGAAAACACCTTAGACTTTGGCATGGTGAAGAAAAAACCTAAAATATTTGTCACTCATTTATAGACTTTTAACTCTGTGGCTTATTGACGAAGAAACATGAAATTTGATGATGGAAAAGAAACATATTGAATATATTTAAATCTAATATACCATTATTTAATTTGAAAAAGGTCAATATAAATAATTTTGAGCTTCATTATTTTATTTTATTTTTTACCTATATTAAATAAAATATATGTCATGGACTATAGTCTTTTATCTTTGTTTTTTAGTGGGGAAAAACCTAAAATTTTATGATGGAGTTGAAAAATAAAATATAATTAATTTTTTAAACTTACTATAGTCTATTATGTTTGGTGCTTAGTGATGAAAAAACCTAAGACTTTGGCATGGTGAAGAAAAAATCTAAAATATTTGTCACTCATTTATAGTCATTTAACTCTGTGGCTTACTGACGAAGAAACATGAAATTTGGTGATGGAGAAGAAACATATTGAATATATTTACATCTAATTTACCATAATTCAATGTGAAAAAGTTAAATATAAATAATTTTGAGCTTCATTATTTAATTTTATTTTTTACCTATATTATATTAAATATACGTCATGGACTATAGTCTTTTATCTTTGTTTTTTAGTGGGGAAAAACCTAAAATTTTATGATGGAGTTGAAAAATAAAATATAATTAATTTTTTAAACTTCTATAGTCTATTATGTTTGGTGCAAAGTGATGAAAAAGCGTAAGACTTTGCAATGGTGAAGAAAAAACCTAAAATATTTACCACTCATTTATAGTCTTTTAACTATGTGGCTTACTGACGAAGAAACATGAAATTTGGTGATGGAGAAGAAACATATTGAATATATTTGCATCTAATTTACCATAATTCAATGTGAAAAAGGTAAATATAAATAAGTTTGAGCTTCATTATTTAATTTTAATTTTTACCTATATTATTTAAAAAAAATATGTCATGGGTTATAGTCTTTTAACTTTATTTTTTAGTAAGGAAAAACCTAAACTTTTATGATGGAGTTGAAAAATAAAATATAACTAATTTTTTAAACTTACTATAGTCTATTATGTTTGGTGCTTAGTTATAAAATAAACGTTAGACTTTGGCATGGTGAAGAAAAAACCTAAAATATTTGTCACTCATTTATAGTCTTTTAACTTTGTGGCTTACTGACGAAAAAACATAAAATTTGGTGATGGAGAAGAAACATGTTGAATATATTTACATCTAATTTACCATTATTCAATGTCACAAAGGTAAATTTAATAAGTTTGAGCTTCATTATTTAATTTTAAATTTTACCTATATTATTTAAAAAAATATGTCATGGGTTATAGTCTTTTAACTTTTTTTATAGTGGGGAAAAACCTAAAATTTTATGATGGAGTTGAAAAATAGAATATAGTTAATTTTTTAAACTTAGTATAGTATATTATGTTTGGTGCTTAGTGATGAAAACACCTTAGACTTTGGCATGGTGAAGAAAAAACCTAAAATATTTGTCACTCATTTATAGTCTTTTAACTCTGTGGCTTACTGACGAAGAAACATGAAATTTGATGATGGAGAAGAAACATATTGAATATATTTAAATCCAATATACCATAATTTAATTTGAAAAAGGTCAATATAAATAATTTTGAGCTTCATTATTTTATTTTATTTTTTACCTATATTAAATAAAATATATGTCATGGACTATAGTCTTTTATCTTTGTTTTTTAGTGGGGAAAAACCTAAAATTTTATGATGGAGTTGAAAAATAAAATATAATTAATTTTTTAAACTTACTATAGTCTATTATGTTTGGTGCTTAGTGATGAAAAAACGTCAGCCTTTGCAATGGTGAGGAAAAAACCTAAAATATTTGCCACTCATTTATAGTATTTTAACTCTGTGGCTTACTGACGAAGAAACTTGAAATTTGGTGATGGAGAAGAAACATATTGAATATATTTGCATCTAATTTACCATAATTCGATGTGAAAAAGGTAAATATAAATAAGTTTGAGCTTCATTATTTAATTTTAAGTTTTACCTATATTATTTAAAAAAAATATGTCATGGGTTATTGTCTTTTAACTTTGATTATTAGTGGGGAAAAACCTAATTTTTATGACGGAGTTGAAAAATAAAATATAATTAATTTTTTAAACCTACTATAGTCTATTATGTTTAGTGCTTAGTGCTGAAAAAACCTAAGACTTTGGCATGGTGAAGAAAAAACCTAAAATATTTGTCACTCATTTATAGTCTTTTAACCCTGTGGCTTACTGACGAAGAAACATGAAATTTGGTGATGAAGAAGAAACATATTGAATATATTTACATCTAATTTACCATTATTCAATGTAACAAAGGTAAATATAATAAGTTTGAGCTTCATTATTTAATTTTAAATTTTACCTATATTATTTAAAAAAATATGTCATGGGTTATAGTCTTTTAACTTTTTTTATAATGGGGAAAAACCTAAAATTTTATGATGGAGTTGAAAAATAGAATATAGTTAATTTTTTAAACTTAGCATAGTCTATTATGTTTGGTGCTTAGTGATGAAAAAACCTAAGACTTTGACATGGTGAAGAAAAAACCTAAAATATTTGTCACTCATTTATAGTCTTTTAACTCTGTGGCTTACTGACAAAGAAACATGAAATTTGGTGATGGAGAAGAAACATATTGAATATATTTAAATCTAATTTACCATAATTCAATGTGAAAAAGTTAAATATAAATAATTTTGAGCTTCATTATTTAATTTTATTTTTTACCTATATTATATTAAATATATGTCATGGACTATAGTCTTTTATCTTTGTTTTTTAGTGGGGAAAAACCTAAACTTTTATGATGGAGTTGAAAAATAAAATATAATTAATTTTTTAAACTTACTATAGTCTATTATGTTTGGTGCTTAGTGATGAAAAAACGTAAGAATTTGCAATGGTGAAGAAAAAACCTAAAATATTTGCCACTCATTTATAAGCTTTTAACTTTGTGGCTTACTGACGAAGAAACATGAAATTTGGTGATGGAGAAGAAACATATTGAATATATTTGCATCTAGTTTACCATAATTCAATGTGAAAAAGGTAAATATAAATAAGTTTGAGCTTCATTATTTAATTTAAATTTTTACCTATATTATTTAGAAAAATATGTCATGGGTTATAGTCTTTTAACTTTGTATTTTAGTAGGGAAAAACCTAAACTTTTATGATGGAGTTGAAAAATAAAATATAATTAATTTTTTAAACTTACTATAGTCTATTATGTTTGGTGCTTAGTGCTGAAAAAACCTAAGACTTTAGCATGGTGAAGAAAAAACCTAAAATATTTGTCACTCATTTATAGTCTTTTAACTCTGTGGCTTACTGACGAAGAAACATGAAATTTGGAGATGAAGAAGAAACATATTGAATATATTTACATATAATTTACCATTATTCAATGTCACAAAGGTAAATATAATAAGTTTGAGCCTCATTATTTAATTTTAATTTTTACCTATACTATTTAAAAAAATATGTCATGGGTTAAAGTCTTTTAACTTTTTTTTACAGTGGGGAAAAACCTAAAATTTTATGATGGAGTTGAAAAATAAAATATAATTAATTTTTTAAACTTACTATAGTCTATTATGTTTGGTGCTTAGTGATGAAAAACCTAAGACTTTGGCATGGTGAAGAAAAAATCTAAAATATTTGTCACTTATTTATAGTCTTTTAACTTTGTGGCTTACTGACGAAGAAACATGAAATTTGGTGATGGAGAAGAAACATATTGAATATATTTATATCTAATTTACCATAATTCAATGTGAAAAAGTTAAATATAAATAATTTTGAGCTTCATTATTTAATTTTATTTTTTACCTATATTATATTAAATATATGTCATGGACTATAGTCTTTTATCTTTGTTTTTTAGTGGGGAAAAACCTAAACTTTTATGATGGAGTTGAAAAAGAAAATATAATTAATTTTTTAAACTTACTATAGTCTATTATGTTTGGTGCTTAGTGATGATAAAACGTAAGACTTTGCAATGGTGAAGAAAAAACCTAAAATATTTGCCACTCATTTATAGTCTTTTAACTTTGTGGCTTACTGACGAAGAAACATGAAATTTGGTGATGGGGAAGAAACATATTGAATATATTTGCATCTAGTTTACCATAATTCAATGTGAAAAAGGTAAATATAAATAAGTTTGAGCTTCATTATTTAATTTAAATTTTTACCTATATTATTTAAAAAAATTGTCATGGGTTATAGTCTTTTAACTTTGTTTTTTAGTAGGGAAAAACCTAAACTTTTATGATGGAGTTTAAAAATAAAATATAATTAATTTTTTAAACTTACTATAGTCTATTATGTTTGGTGCTTAGTGCTGAAAAAACCTAAGACTTTGGCATGGTGAAGAAAAAACCTAAAACATTTGTCACTCATTTATAGTCTTTTAACCCTGTGGCTTACTGACGAAGAAACATGAAATTTGGTGATGAAGAAGAAACATATTGAATATATTTACATCTAATTTACCATTATTCAATGTCACAAAGGTAAATATAATAAGTTTGAGCTTCATTATTTAATTTTAATTTTTACCTATATTATTTTAAAAAAATATGTCATGGGTTATAGTCTTTTAACTTATTTTTATAGTGGGGAAAAACCTAAAATTTTATGATGGAGTTGAAAAATAAAATATAATTAATTTTTTAAACTTACTATAGTCTATTATGTTTGGTGCTGAGTGATCAAAAAACGTAAGACTTTGGCATGGTGAAGAAAAAACCTAAAATATTTGTCACTCATTTATAGTCTTTTAACTTTGTGGCGTACTGACGAAGAAACATAAAATTTGGTGATGGAGAGCAAACATGTTGAATATATTTACATCTAATTTACCATAATTCAATGTGAAAAAGGTAAATATAAATAAGTTTGAGCTTCATTATTTAATTTTAATTTTTACCTATATTATTTAAAAAAAAATAAGTCATGGGTTATAGTCTTTTAACTTTGTTTTTTAGTAGGGAAAAACCTAAACTTTTATGATTGAGTTGAAAAATAAAATATAATTAATTTTTTAAACTTACTATAGTCTATTATGTTTGGTGCTTAGTGCTGAAAAAACCTAAGACTTTGGCATGGTGAAGAAAAAACCTAAAATATTTGTCACTCATTTATAGTCTTTTAACTCTGTGGCTCACTGACGAAGAAACATGAAATTTGGTGATGAAGAAGAAACATATTGAATATATTTACATATAATTTACCATTATTCAATGTCACAAAGGTAAATATAATAAGTTTGAGCCTCATTATTTAATTTTAATTTTTACCTATACTATTTAAAAAAATATGTCATGGGTTAAAGTCTTTTAACTTTTTTTTACAGTGGGGAAAAACCTAAAATTTTATGATGGAGTTGAAAAATAAAATATAATTAATTTTTTAAACTTACTATAGTCTATTATGTTTTGTGCTTAGTGATGAAAAACCTAAGACTTTGGCATGGTGAAGAAAAAATCTAAAATATTTATCACTTATTTATAGTCTTTTAAATTTGTGGCTTACTGACGAAGAAACATAAAATTTGGTGATGGAGAAGAAACATATTGAATATATTTATATCTAATTTACCATAATTCAATGTGAAAAAGTTAAATATAAATAATTTTGAGCTTCATTATTTAATTTTATTTTTTACCTATATTATATTAAATATATGTCATGGACTATAGTCTTTTATCTTTGTTTTTTAGTGGGGAAAAACCTAAACTTTTATGATAGAGTTGAAAAATAAAATATAATTAATTTTTTAAACTTACTATAGTCTATTATGTTTGGTGCTTAGTGATGATAAAACGTAAGACTTTGCAATGGTGAAGAAAAAACCTAAAATATTTGCCACTCATTTATAGTCTTTTAACTTTGTGGCTTACTGACGAAGAAACATGAAATTTGGTGATGGGGAAGAAACATATTGAATATATTTGCATCTAGTTTACCATAATTCAATGTGAAAAAGGTAAATATAAATAAGTTTGAGCTTCATTATTTAATTTAAATTTTTACCTATATTATTTAGAAAAATATGTCATGGGTTATAGTCTTTTATCTTTGTTTTTTAGTAGGGAAAAACCTAAACTTTTATGATGGAGTTGAAAAATAAAATATAATTAATTTTTTAAACTTACTATAGTCTATTATGTTTGGTGCTTAGTGCTGAAAAAACCTAAGACTTTGGCATGGTGAAGAAAAAACCTAAAATATTTGCCACTCATTTATAGTCTTTTAACTCTGTGGCTTACTGACGAAGAAACATGAAATTTGGTGATGAAGAAGAAACATATTGAATATATTTACATATAATTTACCATTATTCAATGTCACAAAGGTAAATATAATAAGTTTGAGCTTCATTATTTAATTTTCAATTTTACCTATATTATTTAAAAAAACATGTCATGGGTTATAGTCTTTTAACTTTTTTTATAAAGGGGAAAAACCTAAAATTTTATGATGGAGTTGAAAAATAGAATATAGTTAATTTTTTAAACTTAGTATAGTCTATTATGTTTGGTGCTTAGTGATGAAAACACCTAAGACTTTGGCATGGTGAAGAAAAAATCTTAAATAT